>SJYT01018098.1:14489-57263 GCA_006410635.1 Cephalophus harveyi | reverse complement strand
ATGAGATGGCTGGATGGCATCACCGACTCTATGGACGTGAGTTTGAGTGAACTCCGGGAGTTGCTGATGGACAGGGAGGCCTGGCGTTCTGCGATTCATGGGGTCGCAAAGAGTCGGACATGACTGAGCGACTGAACTGAACTGAACTGAAGAATATAGTGTATCCTACATATTAGTGTTTGTGTCTCTTTTTTCAGCAGAAGAAGACATGTATATTTTGGACGTTAATAAATACTGTAGTATTATTTTCCCTAAATGGAATAATTCAGTCTCTTACTGGCAACATATGAGAATATCTATTTTCCCAGATCCTGACCAGCATTAGGTGTTATACCTTGGTATTTAAAATTTTCCATCTAATACAGTTTTGAAAATTCTGTCTCATTGATGTTTTAATTTACACTTCCCTGATTACTAGTGAAATTAGACACACTTTCCTTTGTCTAAAAGAGATTTGCACTTTTATTTACAGTCTTTTTATATCCATTATATATGTGAAAAAGTTCTACTTTTTAAATCTTCTTTATCTTGACCTTGACTTTTGCTAGATTTAAAAAATATGTCTATTTAAATATGTTTTTTTTTTTTCTTTATGGTTTCTGGGTTTTTGTTTTAAAAGTCTCCTCTTTTTTTTTTTTTTGTTATGAAGTTCTCCTTTTCCAAAATTAGGTATTTTAATTTTTTCTATTTGTCATTTTCTTAATATTTACTTTAAAATTATTCATAGAATTTAAATATTCAGATCCTACAACTTAAAAATCCCTGAATGCCTCCCTTTATTCCAAACAGTAGCATGGGAATTTCAGACTTGATGGCAATACTGCAAAAGACTTATTTGAAATGACGACACTAAGCCCATTAGCAGTTAGCATTTGTTAATGAAAGCTTATCTGACCCAACCTGCAAGGCCTCTTGTAACACTATACAAAAAGGGCCAGTTTCCTGAAACTATCTCTTTGTAGTTTAAATCACAAGTCCTCAGCAATTAATATTAATTAATTGCTATATTATTAATTAATTAAATAGTCCTCAGCTAATCCATTTAGTGCTTTACAATTTGCAGTGGAATTTGATATTTATAATGAAGGTGCTTGGCAAACTGTGAAATGATGCTCAAATGAGAGGGAGGGATAGGAGCAATCAGGGAGGTAAAGCGGTTTAATCACATTCACCCCAGGAAGGGTGGCTATAGACCTTCATCCCAGGTTTCCTGACTCTGAGTCACCTTCCCCTTGAGCAAAATCTCCAAGCAACTTGTAAGTTTCCTGTGGCAGTAAATGATGTTTTGATAATTTATAACAAAGAGCAGATTTGGGCAGGAGAGCTGGGAAAAAGGGAATAAAGTATCTACTTACTGCCATTTCTAAATTATTCTAAACAAATACATGGTTTTGAAAACTGCAAAGGAGAAGAATGTTGTCAGAAGTGGAATGAGATACCTCCCTGCATTCACTCTGGCTACTGACAACGTCGCACAGAGAGAGGTTACCTTGCCTAGGCCCAGAAACGCCCCAGTGCAACATGGTCCCTTTGTACCACTTTTGACGCAGATATGAGCACAAACCTTGGCACCCAATTGCATTCCCATTGAACTGTACTGCACGCTCCACTGCCGGCTCCACGGGTGGCTGCTGTCAATAGCGTGGACATAGCTGGCCCATAGTTCTCTGCCTCATTCAGCACTGAGCTGGGCTCAGGAGACACCTGAGTTAATGCCCTCATTATTCATCTCTGGAGGAAATCCAGCAACCGCAAACACAAGGACACACAGCAACAGACGCCGAATAATAACAATATGCAAATTCGTTTTGGAAGCGAATCCTGGTCTCACTGAACAGGAACTGGAGAAACCAGAGGGGACCTAATGAAAATCAGGCAGCGAGCTTGGAAATCATGGCAAGCATCACAGTGCTGGCTTTCTCCTAGCTAGTTGGTTGTCATAGAAACCCGTGTGTGTAGCGTTTCTGAGTACATTAGCTCAAAGAGGATGCTTATATTATCTTACTGCAGAATTGTTGGGCGAAATAGAATTATTCAGCTCAGTTAAATAAATATTTGCTGAGGGCCTACTATGTGAAGGCCACAGGGGATACATAGATGAATATGTAGTCCCATCTTTGAACCTCCTGACTTGGAGGGGAGACCTGACAAGAAAACAGATAGCTCTAGGGGAATGGGATCTATGCACTGACACAGGAGGAAACACAGAGACTGGAACAATTAATTCATCCTGCGGGTGTTAAGGACTTTTGGATTGGAGATATTTCAACAGGGCTTTATGTATAGGAATAGAAAGAGTTGGCTAGTAGAAAACGGGGGTGAAAATCCAAGGGAATAGCTCAAGCAAAGACAGGAAAGCTTGGCAGCTTATGCAAGATACTAAGTTTGATAAACAAATTCAGCTTTATGCCTTCATAAGTTTGCAGAATTATAGTCAAGCATTGTTGACCCAGACTTCACCACTTCCAAATGTGTTAGCATCCTCTTAAGCAAAGTTGAAATTGACATTAACTAAAGGAGTTTGGTATGCAAGAAAATAAAGGAATTTGTAAGGAAGGATGTTTCTCTTCTCTTTAGGACAAAAGCTGCTTTCAAGCACTTTCAGAGAACATTTTCACCCACAGAAAAGGCTTTAGTCACATGAACCTTTTTGTTGTTGTTGATTTTCATACTTAATAAGTCAGTGATTGTGGGCAAGTTACCTGAACATTTTTAAGCCACTGTTTTTTGTTTTATTGTTTTTGTTTTTAGTTATATGAAGCCCAGTTATATGTACACCGGAGGTAATAGCATTTTCATCATAGGATTATTCTGAGGATTAAAAAAATCAAGCAACATATTCCAAGTGCCTAAAACAACACCTGGCCCTTGGTGAATGAATAAAGTTTTAAACTATTTAAAAACAATAATTTGAGTCATTTGCTATACTATGAATATTTCTCCTATGAAGCCTTGGAAGTCTGAATGAATCTTTGATATGCAAAATAAATCAGTATCATGTTTTTGTAGAGCTTGAAGGGAACCTGAAAATGATCCAATTCATTGTTGTCTGTTGACAAAGAAAACAGCTTATACGGTGAAATGTGTTAGCTATATAGGGGTACCTGACTGTTTGGTGGGTAAGCCTGACCCACCACTCAGGAATCCTGACTGAATCCAGAGGTCTTGCTACCAAACCACGTTCTCATTGTCATCCATAATTAAATGAATGCGCCAACAGGTAAGCCTCAGGAAGTCACCTTAGGCCAATGAATATGTGCCCAACAATAATATCACTTCTTCCACTCAATTGGCCCAAATGATTGACGTTTAGCTTTTTAAGCAAAACTGAAATAAATAATAAATTGCTCTACATAAATATTAATACCAAACTTAACCAAACTCATTATGTTCTTTCAAGAGGAAAGTTGCATAATTGTGTGTAATTCTTGTCTAAGCCTGGTGACATTTACAACATTAAACATTATCAACAAAACAGACAAAAATAATTTAATATCTGAAGAGAAGTTTTATTATATCTGAACTATGGTAAGCTGTATGGTAAGCTAAATTATGGTGTTTAAGTTCTGTTGACAGTATTTAGACCTCTTCTACTGAGAGGTATCTGAGTAACTGACATCCATACACAGCCTTCCAGGGAGGCTCCGGTTGGTCTGGCATTGCACTCGCCTCTGGCTGGTGGCCTAAGAGTCAGTTTAGATGACTCTGTGGATCACATCCTCTCTCACCTCTGTTTTTCCATTCCCTGAGTTATCCTAGGAGAGCTTCCTCCACTTCTCCAGGCTGCTTCCATTCTCTCCACTTTGTCAGGGTCGTATCTCAATGAATCCCACTTCAAGTGAACTTATTCAGCTGATGTACTCAGAAAAGTGTTTTGTTTTGTTTCTTTAATGACAGCTTTCATATTAATCATCAACACTCATGAAACTCATACTATAGTAATGAGTACTATCCGAAGTGATAAGTAAAATAAGCATCAGTTCAGTTCAGTCGCTCAGTCGTGTCCGACTCTTTGCGACCCCATGAATTGCAGCACTCCAGGGCTCCCTGTTCATCACCATCTCCCGGAGTTCACCCAGACTCACGTCCTACATAACTTTTCTTCCAAGGAGTAAGCGTCTTTTAATTTCATGGCTGCAGTCACCATCTGCAGTGATTTTGGAGCCCCCAAAAATAAAGTCAGCCACTGTTTCCACTGTTTCCCCGTCTATTTCCCATGAAGTGATGGGACCAGATGCCATGATCTTCGTTTTCTAAATGTTGAGCTTTAAGCCAGCTTTGTCACTCTCCTCTTTCACTTTCATCAAGAGGCTTTTTAGCTCCTCTTCACTTTCTGCCATAAGGGTGGTGTCATCTGCATATCTGAGGTTATTGATATTTCTCCCAGCAATCTTGATTCCAGCTTGTGTTTCTTCCAAGCCATAAAGTAGCTTAAAATAACCGTATAAAATAGATATTGTTCTTACCTCCACCTTTAGATGAAGTAAAGGAGGTTAAACAGGCTGAATAACTCAAAGTGGTAGCACCAAAATTCCCAATAGAGCAGTATGACTCCAGTCTGCAGAATTATCCAATATGAAAATCCACCAGTTCATAGAAGAGGTGATGGTTGTTCCATATGCAATCAAAACACAACCTAAATATTCAGAGGCTCTTACAATGGAAACCCCTTACAGATCAAATTCAGCTTTGCTTTTTACAGACAGAGCAAGAGAGACACAGAGAAGGGGAGTAACCTGTTTGTGGTGTCATTGGTTTTCTTCAGTCTAATCATGCATCTTCCAGAAATGAAGTCTCAGCTCCTTAGCTTTAGCTGGTGGAACTGACTGTGCATCATTTTCCCTGGGATTGAAATAGCTTACGCTAACGAGCATACTTGCTGCTCTGAGTAGGGAGTTGAGTGAGGTAGGGGTTGAAACAGGAAAGTAGGAGCTTGGAAAGTAGATGAGTCTTTCCCAGAGTCAGTTTGACTGTGGCAGCAGGTTCAGCATTTACTGTATTGAGATCAGGTGGTTTTCAGGATATGGACTATCTAATATTCAAATGCTGACTTTAAATTTATAGCAATCAGTGAAGCTGCACAACCTCGTGGAGGATCACAACAAAGTCCAGGTCAAGATCACTGTAAAAGGCAAAGGTAAGTGATGTGTTTTGCTTTCATCAGCATCCTAGTATTTGGAGTGGAGTTGGTCTCATTTGTTTTGATGATTAGTCAACGAGGAAGTCTTTTTTGATTATACTGAGGACTGGAGCTGGGTAAGGCAAACAAGTCATCATAGATTGAAAATTTAAGGCAGCAAGGTCATAAGAATGCTGACTTGTACCTGCAGGATACTGAAAGTGAGCCCCTTGTTGAATTCTGTACCTTAGGTGCCTGGCATGCCTCACCCTGACCCCAACCCTGATTGAACTGTTTCTTTCTACTCAATGTCTGGTTTATTTTAAATCCCCTCTGTACTCCATATTTCACTCATTGGGATGTTACTGGGTAAGCCTTCTTAAGGCTTTTGGATTTGCTAACTAACCATCTCAAACAGACCCAGCAGCATATATTTGTATCTGTTATATAGAAACCAGACCTGTATAAGGCTTATGGATGGCTGGATGGACAGTGGGCATTTGCTCCCAGTTACCTGGGCTGAGGTGACCACGGCTCTCAGCAAGAAGTGAGGAGCTGCACTCCAGAGCAGTGGAAGTTGTCTGGAGTGTTTACATGGGCCCCACTCCAAGTACTGAGTGTGCTATGCGGGGTGAGGAACCCAGCTAAAGGATGTAAGCAGACACAAAGTGGCACTCTTCCATGGACAATGCCCTTAGGGTCTCCTGTGGATAGAGTGCTGTCCCAGGTACTAGGATCAAGATGGGAATCTTATTGCTGAGCAAATCCTTTCCTAAGACCCAGACACCAATTCCCTAATCCTAGTTTCTGGGAATCTGCAACTGAATGGAAAGAGTCTGGAGCAGGTGAGCATGCAGGGTAGTTCTTGACCAAAAAGTTGATAAGAGTTCTCAGCTGTTTTTATTATTAGGTAAAAACATAAAAAGTTCATCTGATCATGAAACTGTTGCTCCTATATAGGTTTGCAAGAGCTGGAATCCCGTCTCTTGGTTCCTGGAGATGTTCTTATTCTTCCAGGAAAGCTTTCATTGCCTTGCGATGCTGTTCTGATTGATGGAAGTTGCGTGGTGAATGAAGGGATGCTCACAGGTAGGCGGTTGTCATGGAGCTTCCTCTTTCTTTCCTTCCAACAACCAGGCCAAGTGAGGAAAGCAGATCAGCATACACTTACCTGCTTTATGGACATAACTTAGTGACTGAAGAACAACAACAAAGGTATTGAGAGATAGATGGGGAAGACACATCCCGACTATTCATGTGAATGAAAACAATATATGTAGATAAGGAATATTTAAAAATATAAGAATGAAAACCACAATACATATGAAACCAGAAGAAAAGACTGATACAACTTGGAATTAATTAATTGCCCCATGAGTGAGATGAATAAGATGCTTTGAGTTCAGAGGGGGGTGAGAGGACCATACTGTTTGATGCACAATCTCTTTATAAATATGGGGATGGTTTATACACCTGTTAGAACAAAACACAGACAAAAACTGTCACCTCACACTTGACAGGGCATAGAGATTTTATCTAGCCCTGTATTCTGTAGATGGAAAACTGAGCCCCAGTTTTAAATGGGAGAAAGATTGAGTTGGGTCTTCCAGAAAGGCAGTAAAACAGTTCTGTTCTTTAGAATCGTGTTTCCAGTTGATCTCACGGAGCATAAAACTGGTTTTCTAGTTATGGCTTGAACTGTCCTTGTCCTCATTTGTACTTTGTACAGTCCATTTGAACTTGTGTAATTAGTAAGGCACCATCTATAACATATTCTTTAAGCCAAAAAGAAGAAAATACACAGGGCATCTTAATAAAAGAAGAAAAAAACCATATGNTCACGGAGCATAAAACTGGTTTTCTAGTTATGGCTTGAACTGTCCTTGTCCTCATTTGTACTTTGTACAGTCCATTTGAACTTGTGTAATTAGTAAGGCACCATCTATAACATATTCTTTAAGCCAAAAAGAAGAAAATACACAGGGCATCTTAATAAAAGAAGAAAAAAACCATATGGAATCACAAAAAAGAAATTATTGGTCTTTTGTGTTTACAGTTGGTGCATTTTTCTGTTTCCAAATAGTGTAAAGACAAGGAAAGGAAAAAACACATGCACACAACTTTTTAACATCACCTAAACATAAAGAGTCATTCTCTAATCCCTAAATTGTTCAACAGAAGCATATTTCTCATTAAAGATGAGCCTGCTTAATTTAAAACTGAGACAAGAAAATGCAGTAAGCATAAATATGTGCAGTATAATTACAAAATACCCTTTTAATGTGTAAAGATCTAACTGCCTTGTAATGGTAGTGAGGAAGATTTGCATACTGATCATATCTCTCATCCAGAATGTCGCCATAGTACCTCAAGTACAAGCCTCACACCCAAGAAAACCGTGCTGTTCACTCAGAGGCAATGACTATCTCCATTCCCAATAGCCTGAGAACCAAGAACAGGGTCTCTGAAGGCAACAGAGAGCGTGGCAGTGAGAATAGAGAGGGGACACACAGCCGGGTTTAGTCCCCTGGGTCTACTGACCTGGAGGATCTTGCTTGCCTGATTCTTATGAAAGCTCAGAAAGTCCCAGAGAAGCAGCAAAGGCAAAAATGCCACCTTTTAACAAATGTGCAAAGTTGACCTAAAATGACCTCAAATGGTCAGTGACTTTTCTGAGGGCCTGTTTCAGGAAAAACAGTCATCAACATTAATATCTATGCAGCCTAAGTACTGATAAAGTCAACTTTAGAGATGAACACATAAAATAGAAATATATCCATCTCTTTCTCATTAATTTCTTGAAATAGACTTCAGTACCAGCATGCTTTGAATATTTTATTACATAGCTTGACTAGATCCTCCCACTCACCATGTATTCCTGGGAAGGATCCTGATGGAGTAATTAGATTAAGGTTAGATTCCTGAAACTGCAACTGTATTTCTTGAGTATGTATTTACAAATGTGACTCAGGTAATATCCCCCATGTGCAAAAATAGTCCTTTACATATACAGAAGTTGTTATGCAAGAAGAGTAGCAAATATTCCTAGCATCTGTATAGCAATTTATACTTTCATAAACAACTTTTATATCTAACTTTATTGTAGCATAAAACAAATTAGACTAGGCGCTATTATAATACCCAATTTACAGATAGGGAAACTGAGGTGAAGAGACTAGGCCTGCTCAGCTAATGAGTGAAAGGGTCCGAGTTCGAGATGGATTGGCTTCCAGACATGAGGGACCATAGGAGTGAAGACAATGATTCGAGGAGGGGTACAGCTACTGTTTTTTTGTTTTGTGTCTCCTCGCCTTTTCCTTTCTCAGGATTAGTCCCATTTATAGCACATGCACATTACAGAATTTTCCTTAGCATCATCTTAACCTCATCCTCGCGTCATAAACTCCACTATGCAAAAAGCTCAACTTTATTTTATACCTACACTTCATTTTAATTTCGGCTTCAAATTTGGCCATTCTTGAAAGCGTGTAGTGTGAAGCATCTGATATAAGTCAGGTATCCCAGCAGTTAGCAGGAGCCCCGCCCCCACGCCCCCATTCTAGTCTGGTTACAGAAGTTGTGCCAGGTACTGGGGAGAGGCCTCTGGTCTAGGACACACTCCTCTCTGTGGTTGCCTCACTTCACTCAGAGCTCGGGGAACGTCGGGGACCTATCTACCAGGAAATGAGGCAGACCCCAGTGACGTTTGCTCTCAGTTTCCACAAACTTATAGATTGTTTCCATGTCCTATTTTGGTTCGGGCCCCTTCTCTCATAGACATACAGTATCCAAGCTCTCTTTAGACTTTCTTCCAATTCCTACTCCTTGGATTTTTATTTGGCTAGAAATGTAGTAAAAGGCAAGATGAGCAGAAAAGCTTTGTACTTACTCTCAGATGCTCTCTAAAATTTATGGTAAATTTATGAGTGACTTCTGAAACTCAAAAGCCAGTCCCTTGCTCTTTTCTTGTGCCTCCTGGACAGTGATCGCCTTCAAGATTTCGCTCTTCCCAAAAGGTCCAGAGGAAAAAGGGAGTACCCTGGGGAGAAATTTTTTCTTGGTAACAATAGCTAATTTTTCTTAGCTCTCATAAGTATTAGGTGTTATGCTAGCATTTTACACATGTTTTTTCATTCAATCCACAGCTCTGTAAAGTGAGAGAATCTGAGGTCCAGAAAGGTTAATTTATTTGCCTAAGGTTACGCAGCTTGAAAGTGGTAGAGCTGAAATTAGAATTCATTTGTTCGTTCATTCATTCCACAAATGTTTGTTAGCCCCTACTATGGAGCAGACGCTCTACTAGGTGCTGGGGAGACAGCAGTGAACAGGAAGATTTCTTCCCTCATGGAGTGGACTCTAGTGGGAGGACAGAAAACATGAAGAAATGACATAAATTCCCAATAACAGTAAGTTCTATGAAGAAAATAAAATACTTAAACCCAGCCATTTTGTCCCCAGAGCCTACGCTTGCAACTACTGTTCCTCGTTCTCTTAGGGATAATTATGAGGGGGAGAGGTAACTTTCACTCTGCCGCAATCCCTCACCTCCCTCTGCTCATCAGCATTACTGATCTATCTGAATCGTATGTGCAGAATCCTGTAGTGATCTGAGCTGGACACAGGAATTCCCCTAAGAGGTTATTTCATATTAATATCCTGTCAGACAAGCTTGTAGTCAATGGACAGATCAGATCTTCTCCTCTCTTCCCGTTTTCCTTTCTTCTTCTCTCTCACTCCTGTCTTTCTTTCATTTATTCAATAAAGTTTCGGAGATGCCTGCCATGTGCCAGTACTGCACTGTGTGCTGGAATCAACAAGAGAAATGAGAAAAGGTCCCTGCCCTCAAGCAGTTTATAATCTGATGGTCCCAGAAGTATAAATAAACAAGGACCTGACCTTTCAAAACACTGTCACCATGTGGAGACATCTGGCTCATGTGGACAAAGGAGGGAGTTTCAACTTCACAGCAGCCAGGATCTTCGGGTCTCAGAATCCAAGTAAACAGTTGGCTGTGAGTGTCTTTCCTTCTGAAACCCTCTCCAGCCTACATAGATATCCAAACTTTTGTTTGGAGAATCCATACTTTCCTGAGATCCCTGGGAAAATACTGAATATAAAAATTTTAAATGTCAAAGTCCTTGTCCTCTGATATTACCTAGATCACGAGAAAGAACCTAAACTTGTATGACTATAATCAGTACAACTGTATTTCCGAGTAGGAAATATAACATTATCTTGCTAATTGAATAGCAAAAATCTGATGACAGTTTCAACTGATTCTAGTGCTTTTTAAATCTATGAGCCCAGAAGTGTTATTGGCATTTTTATTTTGTCTCTGAAGCATATTCTTTTTGAACTCCCAGCTGATTTTCTTTGTATCTGAAATATCTGGTTGTACAACCATTAGGGAAAGTCGAGGAAGAATACTGGTGCCTCAATCCCCATTCTCTATAGAGGGAAGAAAGGCTGGAAATGGAATTGAAAATTAATCACATCTACATGAGGAAGCTCCCATAAAATCCTAATAGTATGGGGTTCAAAGTCCTTCCAGGTGAATGAGCACACCTACGTATCAGGAATATGATGCACCCCAACTCCAGGGGGACAGAAGCTCCTGTACTCAGAACTCTCCCAGACCGTTCCCCAGGTATCCCTTCACCTGGTTGTCCATCTGTATCCTTTATAATTCTCTTTAATAAACAGCTAAATGTAAGTAAGTATTTCCCTGAATTCTGTGAGCCACTTTATAAAATTAACTGAATCCAAGGAAGGGATCATGGGAACCTCAGATTTATGGGTCATGTTTTAGAAGCACAGATGACAAACTGGATTTGCAACTGACATCTGAATGGGGTGGAGACAGTCTTATAGGACCGAGCCCTTAACCTGTGGAATGTGACACAATCTCCAGATAGACGGTATCAAAATTGAATTTAATTGAGTTCAATTATAGGACAATCAGCTGATGTCACAGAATTGCATGTTGTGGAGGAAAAAAAACCCTACACCTCTGGTGTCAGAAGCTTTGTGAGTATGGTAGTAGGTGCAAGACTAAAGACAAAACACATAAGGAAGGATTGGGGATTTTCCTAATTCAGGACTTCAAAGCTGAGATGTTTATTTATAAAAAAGATTGATTAGCTCCATTGTAGCCTCAAATTACCCAGAGGACATGTTTGCACTTCAGAGAGCTAAACAAATCACAGCTAATCCATTGTTAATGCAATTACCAAGAACCAGACAATGATTGCCATTTAAGCCACTGGGACCTGGATGCAGGAGTCCAAGAATGACACTCAGAGGAAGGTATGTCAGGACTTGGAAAATCATTCTGTGAAAAGGCAGATTGTGGAAAGAGGAGGAATCAAAATGGTTCTGAGATTGTAAATCTGTGACTCAGCAACAAGGTAAGACCATAAGAGAAACAGAAATTTAAAGAGGAGATTTAGGGCTAAAGATACTGAGACAGATTTTAGAAATGTTGAGTTCCAGAGGCTAGTAGAATATCCAGGTTGGGATGAACAGCCAGCAACTGAGAAGCACCAAACAAGGGCCCAAGAGACAGGAAAGATGGAGCTAGGCACTACTGGTATATCTTTTTAGACATGCTAAGTAATGGAAGTACAGCTGTGGTCATCCAGAAAGAGGAAGAGGAAACAGAGCTCCCATCTTGTTACATTAATTTCTCTTTCACTGCAAGCTCCAAAAAAGATCATGAAGAATATTTTTTTTTCCTTCGAGATTTGAGATGTAATTAACATACAACACTATAAATGTAAGGTGTATAGCGTGACTTGGCTTACATCATGAAATGATTACAAGTTCAGTGAACATTCATCATCTCACAAAAAATAAATAAATAAAAAATTAAAGAAATAAAAAAATTTCTTATGATGAGAACCTTTAGGATTTATTCTCACAACAAATTTCATATATAGCATGTGACAGTATTGGTCATATTCAGTGTTAGTCATATTTATCATGTTTACATTACATCCCTACTATTTATTTATCTTATTGAGAAGTTGGTACCTTTTGACAATCTTCATCTGTTTCCCTCTCCTTCCACCCCAGCATGAAGAATACTGAGAATATTGTACAGATTTCCTGCAAGCATCATTTCTCACCCATCTCTGTACTTCTAGGGCTGCTTTCCTCCACCCTAAACTCAACATCCAGACACCCTCAACTGCCTTTAATACCCAGAGCACATCATGCTCTTTCTCGTAGATCTCCTAAGAAAAGTCTCCCCTCCTCCTTAAGCTAACCGAGCTTATTGCCTTTCAATTGTCACCTATTACTCGCACACAAAATCTTTCCTGATTTTCCTTTGGGTTGGATCTTCAGATCACCTGGTTCTGCTATCAAAATATTTACCACACTATGTTTTAATTAATTATTTACTGATATTTACGGGTCTGGCTTCCTGAGCTTTAGGAGGTCAGAATTTCTGTCTTATTCATGATTATGTTGCCAGCATCTAGAGCAATGCCTGGCATGGAATAACCACTTAGACATATTTGCCAAATCAATGGATGAATGGACAGATAAACGAGTGAATAAGAGGCAAGTACAATAGCTATACACAGGCTTTGTAGCTTCTTCATGCCCAGAATAGTGTTGTAGCTTCTTCATGCCCAGAAAACTTAGGAAAATGATTAAGTGGCAACTCCTTTCTCTAAAATGGGATGCTTTTTAAATAAACAACAGCAAACCATACTGGCCAGGTATGGGAAAGATAGCCAAATCTTAAACAAATATTTGAAATATACCACTGCTTGCATCACTAACATCCTTAAGAATAGTCATCTGACTCTTGAGATAGGAATGAACAATTAACAGTTCCAGATTAACTGTGGCTTCTATCCTTTCTTGAAACTGGTGAATACCAGCTCTAAATTACTACCCAAGTTCACACAAAATCAACAAAATACTATCTTCTTTAGGAGAAAGTATACCTGTTACAAAGACACCATTGCCCCATGCGGAGAACACCACAGCCTGGAAATCCCACAGCTTGGAAGATTATCGGAAACACGTCCTTTTCTGTGGAACAGAAGTTATTCAGGTCAAGCCCTCTGGGCAGGGGCCAGTAAGAGCAGTCGTTTTGCAAACAGGTCAGTAGATTCCGTTTTTGTAAACATGGTCCATGATTAGAGGTGGGGGAGCTGGATTAGGGGAATCTTGTTTACAATCATGGAGTTTGTCACATTCTGGTTTCCAATGAAATGCTTATTATTCCAGGTTGCTGCCATTTCCAACTGAGCTGTTCATTGTGAATACTGTTGTTTCTGATGAAGTGCATACAGGGATGAAGTACACTTCCTCAAAGGCAAAACTGTGTTCTTGGTTTTACTCTGTGTCCATAGACTTCTTCTCTTTTCACTCTGTACTTCCTCTAAGTGATTACCAAGAAAATAGTTTCAACCATGATGACTTAAGAAATTTTTCTTTTCAAAGAGTCATATGCCAGGCTGTTATCTCAAGGTTTTTACTGGAAGCCTTCAACAGGTCCAAAGATGCTTCAAAGTCAAGGCATCTAAAGGGGACTCATCCTCCTCTAGTGCCTCTTTCTGTAGACATAATCACCATCTAGCAAGTTTCTTCATATTGTCTTTACTCCTCATTTTCTCTCCTACCAAATAAGGCACCACATCCTACAGATTCCGCAAATACCTCCTGCACCATCTCCCTCTGAACTGAAGCTATCATTTCATGTCTAAATTATTGCAGAAGAAATATTTATTTGAAAGTATCCCTTTAACTTTCACCTTAAACATTTTTTTTTTATGCTTTGCTTAATTTTTCTCTAACCTGTTCCTCAATCTGTCACCAAGTCATACTTCTAAAACAGTTTGGAGCAATTCATAAATACCATGCTCAAGAATGTTTCAAGACGACCCATATTAGTCCCACTCTTTCATATGACATTACATGATCAATACCTTCCATGATCTGGTCTCAGCTCTCTGTATTTACCCATGACCTGTGTTTCTGCCACCCCATATATTCATAGACCCAAAATATGTCTTGCATTTTGATATCTCTATGCTTTAGTTTAGTCCATGATTCAACCATTCTACCTAGTTTTTTAATCAAAAATATCTAGGTTTGAGGGATTTTTATGCTCAAAGTAGTCAGTGGGCATGAGAATATCCCCCAAGCTGCTGCCTAAGAAAAAGCTCATGGGTGGAGATCATGGAAACTACTGATCTGAGCTTGTAAAATGCTAAAGCAACAGGTTAGAGAAAATTCGGCTGTTTTCCTTCAAAGTCTACAAAGCCATGTTTGAGGAGAGCAGATGTTCATCAAGAACTGGGATTAAAGCATGCTTTATACTTATAATACTGATTCATGTCTGGAATATATAGTAGTCAATCTTTTTGCCAGTACTTTAGAGGTGAATGAGTATCTACTAAGTGCTATGCATAGAGGGCTAAAGAAAAGCAAATGTGAGACACTCTTTGCCCGCAAAGAAGATTGTGATCTGATACAAGAGACAAATGGATTTATAGCTAACAAAACACAGTGCATAGAGGGATGTCATACAACCAAGTTGGTTTTTATCCTTTTTTAAAACTGGCAAATACCAGCTCTAAATTACAGACAGAGGGAGAAATTACTTTGATCATGAAATATGGGAGTAGAATTGTGGAAATACTTAATTGAAGGTGAACAGGGAGGCCTGGCGTGCTGCGATTCGTGGGGTCGCAAAGAGTCGGACACGACTGAGCGACTGAACTGAACTGATGCTTTAGTTTAGTCCATGATTCAACCATTCTACCTAGTTTTTTAATCAAAAATATCAAGGTTTGAGGGATTTTTATGCTCAAAGTAGTCAGTGGGCATGAGAATATCCCCCAAGCTGCTGCCTAACAAAAAGCTCATGGGTGGAGATCATGGAAACTACTGATCTGAGCTTGAAAATGCTAAAGCAACAGGTTAGAGAAAATTCGGCTGTTTTTCTTCAAAGTCTACAAAGCCATGTTTGAGGAGGGCAGATGTTCATCAAGAAGTGGGATTAAAGCATGCTTTATACTTACTGCTGCCTAACAAAAAGCTCATGGGTGGAGATCATGGAAACTACTGATCTGAGCTTGAAAATGCTAAAGCAACAGGTTAGAGAAAATTCGGCTGTTTTTCTTCAAAGTCTACAAAGCCATGTTTGAGGAGGGCAGATGTTCATCAAGAAGTGGGATTAAAGCATGCTTTATACTTACAATACTGATTCATGTCTGGAATATATAGTAGTCAATCTTTTTGCCAGTACTTTAGAGGTGAATGAGTATCTACTAAGTGCTATGCATAGAGGGCTAAAGAAAAGCAAATGTGAGATACTCTTTGCCCGCAAAGAAGATTATGATTTGATACAAGAGACAAATGGATTTATAGCTAACAAAACAGTGCATAGAGGGATGTCATACAACCAAGTTGGCTTTTATCCTTTCTTAAAACTGGCAAATACCAGCTCTAAATTACAGACAGAGGGAGAAATTACTTTGATTATGAAATATGGGAGTAGAATTCTGGAAATACTTAATTGAAGAGATGGTATTTTGAGCCAAACCTGATACAATGGGAAGGATTTAGCCAATCACATCAGAGAGCTGGAAAAATAGGCTAATTTATCCTTTCTTAAAACTGGCAAATACCAGCTCTAAATTACAGACAGAGGGAGAAATTACTTTGATTATGAAATATGGGAGTAGAATTCTGGAAATACTTAATTGAAGAGATGGTATTTTGAGCCAAACCTGATACAATGGGAAGGATTTAGCCAATCACATCAGAGAGCTGGAAAAATAGGCTAATTTGTGTGCAAGAAACATAAAAGAAGGAATGCACGAAGGTTTTCTGGGACCAGGGAGCAGGGACTAGGGATAAGGCAGGAGACCTCAAATGCCATGCCTACAAATCTGAACTTTATTCTAAAATGTGTGTGTTCTGGAAGGTTTTTGAATTGAAGAATAACATGACCAGAGGCATATAAAATTACTTGCCTTGTGCTTTACTTTTCTCTTAATTTTCCATTACTTGAGTTTTCTTCTCTCAGCATCTCTTGTTCTCTGGCCATTGCCTTCATCAGCTCCTTGGTCTTTTTTCTCAGCCCCGTATGTGAAGTGAGGGTTACATTGTTTGAGCCATTGAGGCACTGCCCTCCAGAGCAAGAGACATTGAGAAGAGCTAAGTGAACACCATTTATTATTCCTGGCAACTTGGAAGAATAATAAACCTAAAACTGTTAGGTCACAACAATACTGTTTTAATTCCATTTTCAAATGAGTCTATTAACCAATTCTTAATTCAGTGCAAACCATTTTTTTCTTTTTGGTTTTAGGGAAAAATGTATTAAAGGACCTTACATCACTTGTGATTATCTTCGTGTAGGTTACAATACAGCCAAAGGGGACTTGGTGAGATCCATCCTCTACCCCCGGCCTCTGAACTTCAAACTGTACAGTGATGCCTTCAAGTTCATAGTGGCCCTGGCCTGCCTTGGAATCATGGGCTTTTTCTATGCCCTTGGTGTATATAAGTACCATGGAGTAAGTACTTGGGGGTGGGGCTTTTTAATAGGATAACTTTCTCAAGGAACTTAACCTAACTAAAGGGTGAGAATCAATGTCATCCAATAGAGCGTTCTAGAATGATGAAAATATTCTATATCTCTACACTGGTCAACTTGCTAGCCATTAACTATGTGTTCACTGAGCACTTGAAATGTGTTGGTGTAATAAAGGAAATAAATTTTCAATTTTTTAAAATTAAAATAGCCACATGTGATTAGTGGAAATTGTATTGGAAGGTGTAGCTATTAAAAGTTGTGAAGTTCACAGCTCCTTTCACCACCTGGATGGGAGTGAAAGGTTACTGCACGTGTGGCATTTGTGATATCCAAGCCCAGAGGAATACATGTTCCCTCAGAGGAAATACATGCTTCTCAAACATTATAGGATGGGGAAGCTTGGGTCTTANACAGCTCCTTTCACCACCTGGATGGGAGTGAAAGGTTACTGCACGTGTGGCATTTGTGATATCCAAGCCCAGAGGAATACATGTTCCCTCAGAGGAAATACATGCTTCTCAAACATTATAGGATGGGGAAGCTTTGGTCTTAAGATTAGAAAGCAGTAAGGATATGCACATTTGAATGACAAAAATGCAAAGGAAGAACAACACAAAGGAATTCTAGAACTTGCAAGCAGTTATGAGATAAATCTAATAAGGTAGGATTAGATCAGATTAAAGGGGATATTGAATGCCATGCCTAGATATTTGGACTGTTTGAAAGTGTTGCTGTATTTGAGCGTGTACATTGTCAAGGGAATACTCAACACACCTTGCAGTCAATGAGTTGCCCTGTGTTCTTGTTAGGTTCTGAGATGAAATTGAGTGTCTGGTTTTACAGAGTTGTGTACTATATGGATCCCCACTCCCCTTTATAAGCTTCATGATGTCTGGTTTTGTTTGAATGTCTCTCTGAATAGTTGTGATGGCTATACAGGAAAGAATTGTCACAAATAACCCATGAGGTCCTTTCTGGTCCTGAGAATCTGATTCTGTTATGAATTTTGCAGTCTCTTCTATAAAACATGCTGGGATCTTAGTGTGGGCTTATAGGGGAGAATAAAACATTGTGAACAAGAGGATCCAAATACAGGTATGAAACTGGGAATGAGTGGACTCTAAAATGCCCAAACTGATGGCATTGGTGATGGCATAGAAAAGTGTGTGTGTTGAGTGTGGGAGAGGCAAAGGCAGTCATGAGAATTTTTAGGCAATGTTCATGTTCTGCATAGTCATTGCAATCTGAAATAAACTCTCAGAGAGCATTTCTAGGGGGAAGGAGGTTAGAGGAGGCCAGGGCACATGGGCACCAGTAGAACAGAGTCTGGAAAGAGTGAAGCAGAAAGTCAAAACCAGTGGGGCTGGAATTTGAGGCAGTATGCCAGTTTCATCTGGGGAATATGAGCATTGAGCAGGAAAACAAACAAAAGCCCTCTCCAATGGGCCAGGAAGCCCTGGTGGTGATAACACATGGTAGTTTCTTGGGCAAGACTCAATGTCCAATACATAGCAAAGCAGCGTTCTCATTGCACACATCTTCTTATAAGTCTGGACCTGCGGACCTTTTGGCTGCTTCTAGCTGCACTGGCTCAGCGTTAGGCAGGGCTGAGTCTTCAGGGTTAAAGCTCCTCTGTGGCTGGGGTTGGAAAAATCAGGAAATGATGGATTTCATGATAAACTAGAATTGGCCCAAAGATGTGCCAAGTAGCCATTGTTACTAAACTTGAATCTATGTTTCCAATACTGAAAAGAGAACTTTATGGCTAAAATCAAGGTAATTTCATAAAAACCTAGACAAGATTGTAGAGGGAAAGCCACTAGTTAACAGAGCATGGGAAAATTATGCAGCCTATGATTTGATTTCGGCCCTGCCTTTATTAGTCCTGTGATCCTCGGTAGGTTGCCTGGAATCCTGATTCTGTGAGACTTGGCTTGGTAGTATGACATATCAGTCACACATTTGTGCCCTCCCTCTAGATGAATAGATTAGGGATTATACCCTCACCATTTAACCAGCATGTGGCCTTGGGAAAGTTGTTTACTTTTTTAAGTCTCAGTTTCCTCTTCTGTTAAATGGAGGAAGTATCAGTATTTACATTGCAAGGTGGTTGTGTGGTTGTACACACACAAATAAACAGTGTGTGTACACAGTGCTTGTTCCAGGGTGTGTATCCAGTGAGAACAAGCTAGTTTTATTGGCTTACCCAGAGCAGTGAATATATGCTGAGATCTTGGCAGAATCCTGGTCCTGGTTTTCATCAGGTTTCCAGGCACCCCATGTATGTGTTGAGCACCTTCTCTGTGTCAGAAGGTGCTAGGCTCTGCGTCTGGTGACGAGTAAGATGAATTCCAAGATGACTTCAAAGATGAAGGAGGCACAGCTGCTGTGCTGGAGGAGTTTGTAGAACTGTTGAGAAAGCAAGTCAGGCCATGTGTGAACTATTACAACTCAAGTCTAGTCCCAGCGACCAGGAGTCCAGAGGGTGTGCAAATGCCTGATGGGCAAAGAAGGGGTGGCCCTCTGGGTGGACAGAAGGCTGAGTGGAGAGAAACTGGGTCAGGAAGGACAGTAGGGTGTGGGGTGGGGGTCCAGGGTGTCATTTCCTCTGCAGTGGGTGACAATTTGTTGATTTCTCAGACTCAGCCTGGAGAATAAATACTCAGTCCAACCAAGACAGCTGGCTCATGACGACTATTCTGAGCTTCCAGAACTCCTTTGGTGCGACAGGAGATGGAGCGGAAGGGTGCGCATGCTTTCTGCCAGGCTAACCTGTGTGTCCCTCCCTCCCCAGGCCCCCCCACAAGACACCATAGCCATGGCCCTGCTCCTCCTCACCGTGGCGGTGCCCCCTGTGCTGCCAGCTGCCCTGACCACAGGCATCGTGTACGCACAGAGGAGGCTGAAGAAAAAGAGAATCTTCTGCATCTCCCCACAGCGGATCAATATGTGTGGGCAAATCAACCTTGTGTGCTTTGACAAAGTATGAGCTCAACTCCCTGTGTTGGAGGTTAATGATAATGGGACATAGCTGAGTCGGGAAGGGCCTCAGAGACTGTCTAGCCCAGCACCCTCCTGGGACAGACGGGAACACGGAGGTCACGAAGGTCATACACGGAGCTGGTGTGAGAGCATGTTCTGGAAGCCCGCTCTCCCGAGTCCTGAGGAAGTGATTTGGCCATCACATCAAGCATTTCTTTTCTGTCAAATTTAATATTTTCGTGTCTGTTTAGGGTTTCAAAACAATCTCTTACTGTAATCACTTTTATGAGTGACTGGCTTTTTTCAGGCAAAAAATAATACGAGGAACATTTCTGTTCCCTCGGTGCTTTGTCCAGAGCTTAAGGGGGCATATTCATTTCTCCTCCGCTGCTTCTTTCCAGGAACTGGAAAGCAGGGGCTGTGACCTGTGTTTACACACTCTGGTCCCTCTTTTCCCCTTTGCTTCCCAGGATGTCGAGCCTCAGGACTGGGGCAGATTGTCTGTGCTTAGGGCCTGGAAAGGTGGCAGAAGGGGAGTTTGTTTGGAGGAGGGGACAGCTGTTCCGGGACAGGTCCCAGCACGCCTCTCTGTGGCTCCTGTGGGGGACCAGGCAGGGCTGCAGCATCAGTCACCTCACCTGGGCACCCAGTTTGCCAGCTCTAGTGCAGGGGTCTGGTCTGGTCCCTCCATGTCTTCACTTTGTCTTCATGAGAATAAATGATGAAGGTTTTGCTGCTTTGTAGATAACTGACGTTGGCAGAGAGCCCCATTAGTGAGATGTTCCGAGCTCTTGAGAAGCTCACGCGCTAGTTGAGGAGGAAGGTAACAGGGAAACACAGATGGTGAAAGCACAGCGAAATGCATGCTAAGTAAGTATGAGCCAGGCACTGGGGTGTGGTTGCCTGCCTCAGGTGGGGGTCGCCTCTGAGCTGTGGCTTTGGCTGTCAGGCAGAATGGGCCCCAGGCTCAGCAGTGAGCAGCCCAGCAGCACGCAGACGCCAGGGCTGCCACCGGCGGGGAGCCAGACTCTGGGTGGTGAGAACGTGGCTACGTGGTCAGGATGCAGCTGGAACCGATGAGCCCAGTTGCTCAGGGCTTCGTGTGCTCTGAAAAGATGGCTCCTTGTCCTAGACAAAGAGGAACAGAGAGCAAAGGCCAAGCTGGAGAGGCACCATGAGCGGACCTGACAAGTCCTGGTCCCCAGGTAGAAATGGCATAGCTCTTACATCGTTTCAGTTCTATTCTTTTCTAGTTTCCTTTGACAAAGAAACCTGTAAGGTTAACTTAACAGTAGCTACCTTTTATATTCAGGGCCAGAGAACAACTCTTGACAGCAATTCCTGTTACTGACCCAGCAGCCTCACCAGTGTGTAGAATATAGGAGGGAGATTTACAAAATGTGTTCATTACATATCTGTTTCTAAAACTAATTTTTCCAGAGGTGTTCCCTTTCCTTCCTGTAGAAAGCTTTCCCACATCTTTGTGCTCCTTTGCTAGACTGTCTTAAGGATGCTCGACAGCAGACTTGGCCAGACTCCATATGTTGTGATGGCATCTTATAATGCAAAGACTCATGATTGGGAATCAGCAAAATGGGAAGTCTAATCATGAATTTGACACTAAGTTTCTGTGTGACTTTTTAAGATAAGATAGTTGAAGTACAATTCTCTGTTTCTTTCTAGCTTTCATATTATAAAACTCTACCACCATGGTGTTAGAATAAAACCCTCCACAATTAATTGAATTTCCATCTAGTGTTATTTCAATTTAGAAGATATTCACCACTGGGCTTCTGAGTACATTTATTCCCATATATTTCTAGTTTTACACTGGTTTCTTGCAAGTTCTTTAAAGCAAGTTTTCTCTCTCTCTTTTCTATTCAATTCAGTCTAAGCCTGAACTAGTATTTATACTAAGAAGTTTTATTTTTCTATCTTATTCACTTTAGAACAGCAACTGTAATTTAGTGCTTTTTCCATTTATGGCTAGTTTTATTGTATAAGGGTTAATTTCATGTAGAGAAATAACTTTGTCCCTTATCTATTTTTGCTATGGTATCATCTCTGTTTTCATGTTCAAGATATTGATGTTTTAAAACATATCTAATCATCAGGAAAACATTTCAGTTTGAATTAAGTTGCTAACTCTTGCTGAAATGGAGCAACTCAAGAGCCTTTGGAATCTAATCACACAGATTGGAGTCCTTATAAAATATAGGAGGTACATGTTTTGCTTTTTTCTTTTGCCGTCGTTGTTCTTGAAGAAATAACCTACACGAAGCATATTAGCTCTCCTTGAAGTCCAAATTAGTTAATAAAACAAACTTTCCTGTTTCTTTAATCCAGAAGCTCAGACGTTGTCTCTGCACATGCTTTTCAGAATTCACTTAACGTTTGTCTTCTGGTGGAAGCCTCCAAACAGGCTGGATTCTGGTTCTTTCTCTCCAGTCTATGTGCCAGTGGACGCTTGCCCGCTCATTTCACCTTTATACTGAGACTGTCTATAGCCTGTTTACTCAGTTGTAAGAAGAGAAAGCACGGCAGACACTTCTCTGTAAAGCATGGGGCCAACGCAAATGTGCTATGATGATAAAAGATATCATTTGATGGAAAACCGAAAACGTCAGTGTCTTATACGGTGATGATTTACAAGAAAAAAAAGTGTCAGAAACATAGGTGTCAGTGTTGAAAAGGACATTCCTATCACTTTGCAATGCATTACTGACAGTTAGAGCTGAGCCAGTGGTAGCCACCCACCTCCTTGCTCTGACAGGGTGCAGACCAGGCCAAATGCCATTGGCCTATTGCATAAAGACAGTAGGGTTTGTAATTAATAATTGACTGTGAAGCAATGGGCAAATTAAAAGTGCTGTGATAGCACTCAGCCCCATTTTGCCTTCTCTGCTACATTATCTGACAAATACTTTCCCCTGATGCAGCAACTCAGCCCTCCCCACCATTTTCCTCTCGATCTAACAGTCAAACCCATTCCTGGGCATTACTATTCATTATGAGCACTTCACTTCTCTCTGTAGTCTCAAAGCCCTTTATCAACATTTCGTTATCAATCTGGACAGTCACCATGTCACCCATATTTTTAGGAAATAGCTGTGAACCATATAGCAGACTAGGAACTAAACAGTCTTGCAAAGTAAGAAAAAGATTCTGACCCCTGCTTTAGAAAGACAAGAGGTGCCAACTGAGAAGTCAGACTTGAGCTGGTTCTTGGATTTCTATTCACTGAGCCTTTCTCAGTCAGCAACAGCAGTGGTCATGGCCGTAAACAAACAAAATGGAACACTTGCATTTGGTAATAATCAGCGACTAGACTCAACCTAATTTTCAATATGGTCTTTTGGGAATCGTTTGTCACTGGCTGAATCTTTCCTTCAGGTGCTCGTCTTTGATTTAAAATTTGATGCTTGCCAGTAAGGGCTTGGCCAATATTTTATAATAAGTATAAATGGAGTATAACCTTTAAAAATTGTGAATCACTTTATAGTACACCTATAACTTGTAGAATATTTTACATCAGCTATACTTGAATAAAATATAAAAAACAAATTAAATTTTAAAAAGAATCATTGAACAAATGGAAAATAAAAATTTTAAAAGTATGTTCTTAGAAGAAAAAAAAGGAAAACTAATGGACAGCTGAGTAACACACTTACTACAAATATAAACAATAATGAAAAAAATTTTAAAAACATCTAATGTAAAAAGAAAGGGCTTGGGACAGCTAAACATACTTCGGTTTCTTGGGAGCTTGGGTTTTGTGTAAATTATAATTAAAAGCTCTAAATCTTCTGCTAAAACCCATTCTAATTTTTTTGCAGACTGGTACTCTTACAGAAGATGGACTGGACCTCTGGGGGACTGTCCCTACTGTTGACAACTGGTAGGAACTGTAATGAAGACAGAGTGTGTGATCAGTAGGGCTACCTTATGACACTCCAGTCCATCCTTCCAGTGTTGAGAGATGAATCTCACATAAAATATACATAATAATTGGCTGGTACTGGCTCCCCATTAATCTAACTTGTTAAATGAGTTCTAAATTCGGAATCAGAGGGGGAAAGTAGATCTTCAAATTCCACATGAAAAATGGAATAGAATAAGGTGGACGATTAGGGAGTTGAGTGAATAAAACAAAAAGCAAAGAGTGAAATCAGGACTGTGCTTAATTTAAAACTGCATAGACTTCCTGGGTGGCTTGTGAGGTGGGAAATCCAGAAAGGAAGACCTCCATCTCCCTCCTCATGGAGTTCACACTCTAGTGAGATGAAAGTTGCAAATGGACCCACTGCAATGTACCACACGGACTGGGAAAAGAATCAAGGCACAGATATCACAATAGAGAAGAAGACATAATAACGATTTCTTGATAAAAGACACAGTCCTGATTTTTATAATAACATAGTGGATAAAAGGTAGAAATTCATTTTGAAAATGAATAGATCAAGGAATACCACCTGGAGGAGATAACAAACAAGATGGGTTTTGAAGGGAGTATGGCTGCAAATTTTACAGATGAGGTTTAAAAACTGGCACTAGGGAGCTAAGCCAAAGCCAAAGCTCCAATATTTTGGCCACTTGACATGAAGAGCTGACACACTGGAAAAGACCTTGATGCTGGGAAAGATTGAAGGCAGGAGGAGAAGGAGGTGACAGAGGATGAGATGGTTGGATAGCATCACTGACTCAATGGACATGAGTTAGAGCAAACTATGGGAGATATTGAAGGGGGGGTCACAAAGTTCATGGGGTCGTGAAGTTCATGGGGTCGTGAAGAATCAAACATGACTTAGCGACTCAACAACGACAGGGAGTGGAGAGGGCAATCGCATAAATACTACCTCCCAAACGGAGCTAGAGCCAGGAGGGAGGCCCATCCTCAGAGAATGCCCCTTGCACTCCCTTCCCTGCAGGGCTGGGGCCCACCTTCTCAGTCAGAGTGGAGACACTTCTGCTCCTGAGCTCTGGGTATACCACCTGGGCTCCAGATAGTGGCTGAGGCTACTGTCACTGAAGGAGTCATGCAGGGACTCTCCAGGTTGGTGACAGGGCCCTGGTACAGCCCTGGCACAAGGGAACAGTAGTCAGGCAGCGTGACGTTGCAGAGGATTCCTGGGCTATGTGACGGTGAAGTCCTTGGGCTCCTGTTAATGTGCCTCGGCTTCTGGGTACTTGGATACACAGATCAGGTTTTGGTCCAGACAGGCAGACCTCTACTGACCAGAGCAATGAAAGGGGAAAGGGATGTTTGCAGTGTCCATTCCTTCTTTCTCTCCTTTTGCCCTAGTACTCTGAGACTTTGAGAGAGGTAGAAACCATGGATACAGTTTTTATTCAGCTGCAAGATGGGAGGAGAGAATGTCTACTGTCGATTAGGGAAATGAGTTTTTGATGCTAGATATCCATGCCAGGAGTTTTAAGAAATAGGGGTGAAAGCCAAAGGGCCGACTTGTGAGAACTATTTGAATCCATGCCTGCTTTTTTTTTTTAATTGTAGTTATTCATTAAATTTTGGGGCCATGCTACACAACCTGGGCTTCCCTGGAGGCTCAGATGGTAAAGAATCCTCCTGCAATGTGGGAGACCTGGGTTCAATCCCTGGGTGGGGGAAATCCCCTGGAGAAGGGCATGGCAACCCACTCCAGTATTCTTGCCTGGACAGTCCCATGGACAGAGGAGCCTGGCAGGCTACAGTCCTTTGGGTCTCAAAGAGCTGGATACGACTAAGTGACTAAGCATAGCATAGCACAGCATATAGTATCTTAGTTCTGGGACCAGAAATTGAACCCACACCCCCTGAGTTGTAAGGGTGGAATCTTAACCACTGGACTGCCAGGAAAATTCCCCATCCATGCCTGCTTTTACTTGAAGAGGAATGGAGCCAGCAGGCAGGCTTCCTTTCCATCCGTGCTACCCCATTGGCCTGGAGACGTCTTGCCTGGTCGCTTTCTAGAGACAGCTCTGCAATTTGCAGATGTCAGCTCTGAGCCTTCCCACATTCTGCCTTCCCACAACACTGCCACCCTGTGTGCTGGCTGCAGGCAACCTGACAAAAGGCTCTGTTGTTTGGGCACTAAGTTGTGTCCAACTCTTTGCCACTCCGTGAACTGCCGCATGCCAAGCTTACCTGTCCTCCACTATCTCCTGGAGTTTGCTGAAACTCATGTCTGTCGAGTCAACGATGCCCTGTCATTATACCCAAACACTCAGAATTTATCATAGAAGGTAGGGGGGGAAGGGGAGCTAGTGAAGGTTTTGAGCATAGAGGTGAGGTATCAGTAAATTTTATCTCAGTAAAATTGCAGGGCAAGGTGTGCAAAATGATTTTGTTGAAGACCTTAACTTGCTGAATATTTTCTCCACCAGTTTCCAGGAAGCCCACAGCTTTACCTCCGGCAAGGCTCTGCCCTGGGGTCCGCAGTGCGCGGCCATGGCCAGCTGCCACTCTCTGATCCTCCTCGATGGGACCATCCAGGGAGACCCACTGGACCTCAAAATGTTTGAGGGCACCGCTTGGGTAAGGTGATTGTTTCTTGGTTCAACTGAATGAGGAAAATGTGAAGAAATATCCAATACTCACTGGGAGTGCCTAGGTTTTCCTAACTTTGGTTGAAACCCAGAGAATCATAGCAGTATATGAATGAATGAAGGTCTGATCCTACCTGAATCTCCCAATTTCTGTTCCAAAACTCTACAAACCTTTGCAACATGATATAGGGGTCTACCACCAAATAAATTTGGGAACTGATATTTAAACAAAGATAATTTGATTTCTTGACTATAGAATATCTTTAATGTTAATGTATGGTGGTGTATTGTGAATATTCAAGAGAGGATATAATATGCAGCATTTACTAAACCTGTTTCACCACAAAAACCTTGACAGGCCAAAACATAGCACAAACACCCTTGGAGAAACACTCATCCAAAGCAGTGCTGTAAACACGGTAGCCACTAGCCACACTGGCTGTTGAGCATATGAACAGTGGGTATGCAAATTAGGAACTGAATTTTAAATTTTTAAATTTTAAATAATTGAAATAGCCACAATTGGTTGGTAGCTGCTGTATTATTAACAGACAGTATAAGTCTTAAAAGTGTTAGTCGGCTTAGTCATGTCCCACTCTTTGCAACCCCACAGATTTTAGCCCCCAGGCTCCTCTGTCCAAGGAATTCTCCAGGCAAGAATACCGGCGCGCGTTGCCATTTCCTTCTCCAGGGGACCTCCCAACCCAGCCAAAGGGTTTGACGCCAGAATGGAGGCCCGTCAATCCAGGGGGTTCAATTTCCTCAGCTCAGTGTGAATGACAGCGGAAGGATATAAGGTCCTACTGGCAACGGTCAGGACAGGATGGGGAAAGTACTTGACTCCACCACTCTTTAGCTTTTTGACCTCAAATCCAGACCAGAGATTCTGAATCATTACCTCATATGTGTATTTGGATAACAATGACTCACTTCTGGAGCTTTGAAACTGTGAGCCTGGAGGGGCCAGGCATTATAAAGAGTCCAAAGAATGGAGGATATTCATTCATTCATTAGTTAGTTAATTAACCACATGGTTCTTCCCTTCAAAAAAAATTTTTTTTCTAAAACTACTTACATGAAATGCAGAACAGCATTTAAACAGAGTTGTAAAGAAGTGAAAACAGACAGCTGGAGGGACCTGTAGAACCTCTCGGCTGAGAGTGTGCTCAGTCATGTTCCCTGGCCCTTGATGACCACAGGGACTAGAGCCCACCAGGATCCTCTGTCCATGGGATTTTCCACCAAGACTATTGGAGTGGGTTGCCGTTTCCTACTCCAGGCGATCTTCCTGACTCAGGGATCCAACCCATGTCTCCTGCATCGTCAGGCAGGTTCTTTACCACTTGCCACCCGGGAAGCCTGAAGGACAGTTCACAAAGAGGCTAATTTAAGGATTTATTGTAGGGAAATTGTGGATTTCTAGAGGTCAAAGTAATAAAAGGGAAACCTGGAAAACAGGGAATTTCTGATATCAGTAAGTAAAATTAGAGCATTTGCTGTGGAGAGATGCTTGATACTGCCGGAAAAAAAAAAAAAAAAAAAAAAGCACAGCCTAAAAATTGAGTTATGTTTTATTTGACAGACAAAACTGAGGACTTAAGCCCAAGACACAGCATCTCAGATAATTCTAAGAGACTGTCCCGAAGAGGGAAGAAGGGGTATGTAGCTAGGATTTTTTGCAGCAAACACAAGATAGTTGGAATAAAAAAAAATTACTGTTAAAGAAAACCACATATCTCAAGTTAAGGAGTTTAGTGCTTTTATTTGTATGGGAAGATGCAAGAGTCTGGGCTCCCTGAACTCTTTTCTTTGATATGCATCTCAGCTGTCTGGGGCTGGAGTCCTGTGTTTTCACATCCTGAGTCTCCTCAGGGTGCACTGATGGAGGTGGCTGTGAGGCTCCTCGGCCCATAGGCTATTCCTCCTCCAGGGGATCTTCCCGACTCAGGGATTGAACCCCTGTCTCCTGCATATCCTGCATTACAGGAAGATTCTTTACCACTGAGCCATCAGGCATCCTGAGTCTCCCCCTAAGCGTGCACTATAGGAAGCGGCTGCAGTGGCAGGCAGAGTTTCCATCCTGAGTTCCCTCAGGGTTCACCATCCAGATGGCTGTAATGTGATGGCTTGATGGCTGCAACATTCTTTGTTTGCTGTTATGGAAGGCAGTATTTTTTATTTGCAATATAAAGGCAAGACAGAAATCACTTTCCTGGATCTTAATGAAGAGGAATCAGTGTAATTATTATAAGCCAGCAGCACCAACGTCCTCGGAGAAGGCAATAGCAAGCCACTCCAGTACTCTTGCCTAGAAAATCCCATGGATGGAGGAGCCTGGTAGGCTGCAGTCCATGGGGTCGCTAGGAGTCGGTCGCGAGTGAGCGACTTCACTTTCACTTTTCGCTTTCACACAATGGAGAAGGAAATGGCAACCCACTCCAGTGTTCTTGCCTGGAGAATCCCAGGGACGGGGGAGCCTGTTGGGCTGCCGTCTATGGGGTCGCACAGAGTCGGACACGACTGAAGCGACTTAGCAGCAGCAGCAGCAGCAGCAGCACCAACGTCCTTACCAGCATCGCTGGTGCTGACACAGTGAGGAACTCCACATGGTCATTATTACTCTATACGACTTTGATCCTGGTTCTAATACTGCTTCCCTTTCTCCAAAAGAGGAGGCTTCCTCTCTAAGTACAAGTGACATATGGTTGGGGTCTTATGTGGGGACATAAATCTTTAGTATTAGCTCTGTAAGAACTGTTTTTAAGGCCAGTGGTATCCACTCCAAACAGAGCATAACAATGCAAGATCGTTCACTGAGTTTAAAGCTGGATAAGTCTCTAGTTAAATATCTTTTGGTTATTAAGAAACTTCTACTAAGCATAAGGGGGAGTGAAGGTTTCTTATAGACTCTAAGAATATCAGCAACCATAAGGAATGTCAGAATATTTTTCCAAAGAAACTGAGATTTGGAGAAACAAAGTGATGTCCCTAAGGTTGAACAAGTAAGTGGTAGAGCAGAGACCAGATGTTGTCTCTTATTTTCTGACTTCTACTATTTATTTTTATCTGACTGCCTTTCCCATATTTTAGCTAAATATTCATTCTTCAGATGGTATAACTTATAGCACTGTAACATCCAAAGAATACAAACTATTTTCAAATATGCTTTCTAATTTGCTAGCAGCTAACTTTTGTAACTCTCTAGCTAACAGGCTAGTAGCATAGAAGTAGCGTAAGACGTAGTTCAAGATTCTATCCTAGTTCAAGATTCAATCCTCTGTCATCTGGGAGCTAATGTGCTCAGGTGTAATGGAGAATAGGTCTCTACCCTTGTCCATTTACAAGACATACCTTTTAGGAAGAACCAGTGGGCTGCAGTTAATGCTTCCTCCATCAGTTATTGCTGGCTTCCCAGGTGGCTCAGAGGTAAGAATCTGCCTGCCAAAGCAGGAGAGGCAGGAGACACGGGTTCAATCCCTGGATCAGGAAGATGCCCTGGGAAAGGAAATGGCAACCCACTCCAGTATTCTTGCCTGGGGAATCTCATGGACAGAGGAGCCTGGGAGGGCCACAGTCCATAGGGCTTCAAAGAGTCGACACAACTGAGCATTTACACACACACAGTTACTACTTAAAATGTAATCACAATAATTCTGCTCTTTGACATTTTACAATAAGATCCTTAATAAGAACCAAAACAACAGAAATTTGGTAATGATGGTATTAAAATAATTGACTTAGAAGAGGAAAAAATATAAAAGGGGTTTTGAAAAGATTAAAGTGCTATGCAAATGAGAGGTATTTCTTTCTTATTATTTTTCTCTAAGGAATCTTATGAATGTTTTCATTTGAAAGCAGATAATCGAAGATTGCAAGGCAGACGACTGTGAGCTTGGGATATCATATTCAAATGTAATAATGAAGCCAGGACCAAAAGCCAGTCAGGTATAGTTTGCGTCTTTAAATTATATAAATCTTTCCCCTTAAAACTGGTGAAATTCCCCTGCCTTTATATGTTTTTATATTCCTATTATTTTGTCTTATCCTAACTGTATGTACAGTTGGTTTGCTCATTCCTTCATTCCTAAATTTGTCTGTTAGTTTATTCAACAAACACTCACAAAATACCTATGTATACTCAAGCTCCGTGCTAGGTGCTAAGAGAGAAAGTGATTTCAAAACTAGACGTGTTGTGCTCTGTGCTGGAGGAATACGTGGACTGATAGAAAAATCAATACCAGTGCAAACAAATGCAATACAGTGTGCCAAGTGCTAGAATAAAGGCTGAAGAAAGAGCAGCGGGAGTCCAGAGGTGGGAGTCAGTAGTGCTGCTGAGAGAGAAGAACCTCAGAGACGGTGACCTATGAGCTTGGCCTGGAAGATGATTAGGATTCTCAGGCAGCTAAGGGAAAGGACTTTGCAGACCAGACAACTTGATGAGGGAACCGCTTTAGACGCAGCTAGAGAAATATCGATGTGACAATATACCACCTCACGTCCGTGGGCTCACTGCAGAGTAAAGACTATTTGTTGGTGTACGTCTTCTAAATCTTCCTTAATAGCTTCTTAAGCTCCCCTCTCTTTGTGCACTTAGAGTCCAGTGGAAGCCATCATCGTCCTGCGTCAGTTTCCATTCTCCTCCAGCCTGCAGAGGATGTCTGTGGTTGCTCAGCTGGCGGGGGAGGATCACTTCCATGTCTACATGAAGGGAGCCCCGGAGATGCTGGCTCGGTTCTGTAGACCCGAAACAGGTACTAACTGGCACTTCCCTCTTTCAGGAGGTGAAAATACTTAAAAACTCAGACAGAGCAAACTAGCCTAAATCAGTGAACACGGAGGTGGTTGTTTTCTCGGTAGGTGGAAAGTGGGCCTAGCAGATCTGCTAAGACAGAGGTGATCATTTCAAAGCAGACAAAAAGAGAGTAAATATCAGACTGTGGTCTTGCCAGAAAAGCCTAACCACACTGCGGCATTAGAGAAGGAGATGTGAAACAAGCATCAGGACCAATCAGGAAACTACACTGGGGTCAGAGGACCAGGGATGGTGAGAATAAGTAGTGCTCAGAAGGAACCAAGGAGACAGGTCTGAACACCAGACTCACTCTCCAAACAGGTATGCTCTGTCACCCACCTCCTGGGAGCTGGAACTACTTATGGTGTCTCAGATCAGTGGGAGGAGAATATAAAAACAATAAATCTTTTAGGGGAAAAAAAGTGATTAGAGTAAATTAGGTGGTATTAGAGCAAGGTAATTGATCATTTTCATAGCAATTTCATCTTTCTGGGCCAGATTTTAAGCTGATTTGTATTGTTTCTTCATCTGATAAACATGTACTCTCTAAGCTGCAGTCCAGATTTGTAAGAATATTGCTGCATTCAAATGAGTTCATTTGGATAAAATTGGCCTTTTTTTCTCTCCTGATTTTCATCTATATTCTCCTTACAATTGCTGATAGCCATCAGCTTGTGCATAGAATTTTAAGAATTGGCAAATGATTGCTTTCACTTCTTTCTTTACTTGGAGTCATTTTTTTTAAAGAATTCCTTCTATTTTTTCTGACATTGATCTTCCTCACAGCCCCCATTAACTCCATCCTTTACAGACTGTTGGTCTATAGTTGGCTGTTACTTTTTTTAGGTGTCATTTGCCACTGCTTCTTTGTCCGGTCAGTCTAATTCTTCTTATTGTCCTAACTTGTGATCCTTGACATATGATAATATCATATTCAGTGATTTCTTTCTCCTTCTTGTGTTTAAGAAATAGAGAGCAGCTTCCTTGAAATAGATCCTCACCTCCGGAATTATTGATATTTTAGAATTACAGAAAGTCTGTGCTGAGTGGGAGCATAGACATCTATAACCTCTTCATTTTATGGATGGGAAAATTGAGATGCAGAAGAGAGACTTAAAATGCCCAAGGTCGGGAAGCTAGCTGGCAGCACAGTGGAGACTAGAACCTAAGCTACTACACTTGTTATGCTCTTTTTCCCTAATATCTTTATATAACCATACATATATAAACCATACAAATTTTATAGACATATTAACCTTAGTTATGATTATCATGTCAAAACACACAAAGGTTGGCCTGTGTCATCCATTATCTAAATTGGCAAACATTTCTGCAAAAAGCCAAGTAATAAATATTTTAGGTCTTGCAGGCTATACCATCTCTGGCTCAACTGCTCAACCTTGCCATTGTAACCTGAAAGCAGCCATGGGTAACAAACAAATGGGCATGGCTGTGTTCCAATAAAACCTTAATTGCAAAAACAAGAATGGGATAGATTTGGCCTGCAGTACATTTCATCTGGGTAGATGGTCCTGAGGTCTGTCTTTACTATACTCAGCTAATGTATGTGACAGCCAGTTGATGACCAGTACATCTTGGGCATTTATTTCTGTTAGATTGTAAGAATGACATACTGATGGAGTTGTTTGTGGCCTTTAACTGAAGTTATAGTGTTTCTATTTTTTTTTTAATATATTTTTTCTATATTTTTTAATGTGAACCATTTTTAAAGTCTTTGTTGAATTTGTTACAATACTGCTTCTGTTTCACATTTCGATTTTTTGGCTGAGCGGCATATGGGATCTTAGTTCCCTGGTCAAGGATTGAACCCACACACCCCCTGCCCCAAACATTGGAAGGTGAAGTCTTAACCATTGGGCTGCCAGGGAAACCCCCGTAGTGTTTCTATTAAAGCATTTCTATGGAGGGAAAGTTAAAACAAAGCACAGTGACTGTATCCAGAATTTTGTTTAGGAGTTGAGCCACCTTTAGTGGGACCTGCGCTTATCTCTCTTTTCTCTCTTGGCAGTGCCCAAGAATTTCCCAAAGGAGCTAAGACATTATACAGTGCAAGGCTTCCGTGTCATTGCCCTTGCCCACAAAGTCTTGAAGATGGAGAAGCTTTCAGAAGTGGAAAGTTTAACCAGGTAGGGAGCTCAGAAATTGGCACCAGGGCAGGCTCTGTGTGCGTGAAGAGAATGAGCCCTGGAGATGAATGGATGGAAGCCAAATTACCAGGAAACCACTTAGAGATGGAGAATCACTCATCTAACGCCTTGGTTTAGAGAGGGGCAACTCTAAGTCACATTGGGGAGGACTTGCTCAGGCCACAGTGCTAGCTGGTGATGAAACAAAGATGGCAGTTGAGATCTCCTGACTCTCAAATGTCACTGAGTTATTTCTGCCCAATGTCCCATCATCCCATCCAAAACAACCAATCCTTCTTCAACTTTGGAGCATCATGTGGCTAACAGATTAGGGGTCCCCTAGAAAACTGGGGTTCAGAGAATACAGTTGTCACTTTGAATAACCTCCAGAAATTTTTAGATTTGATTTCTTTCAGGAATCAGTAGTATACCCCTCAAAGCTGTAGGAGTGAGTGCAAATTGAGTTCCTTATATGAAATAGAATTTAGTATTCTTTATTACATTCAAGGGGTAAATTGTCCTCTGCAGAGGGTAATCTGTAAATTATTTTTTCTTTCTAAGTTTTGCAGTTTTTAAATGTTGTTTTTGAATTGTTTATGACAAAAGAGTAAAGAAATACTGTGGCAAATTGAATAAGAGATCACACGTTGCTCATCTTTGATTTTGTTTTGCTGACAGAGAGGTCTTCACTTTATACAATTTTTTTTAATTATTATTTTTAATTTTACCCATAATTTACCCATCTGCATAAATGCAGTATGTTACTATTTACAACCTAAGTCCATCTACTCTAATATAATCAATAATCACATCCCTTCCTTACACTGTGTCTATTTCCCCCAACTATAAAACGTGGGATTAGATATCTCTTGCCTGGAAAATCCCATGGACAGAGGAGCCTGGTAGGCTGCAGTCCATGGGGCCGCTAAGAGTCGGACACAAGTGAAGCGATTTAGCAGCAGCAGCAGCAGTAGCAACGAGTGTATAGAATCACAAAGCTCATTTTGAAATATATGAATGGCACGCTCAGGTTTAGTATTCAAGGTGTTAGCTATTCTTGAGCAAACATAAAGACTCATAACACAGGATTTTGTAATTTTTCAAGATACAAATTTTAATAATGAAAGTTAAGGTCATATGTGAAGACAAGATGTATTTTGCTTGAAGTGGAATGTAGCCACTACCCAGCTGCTATATATATGGATGCAACTGTGATATTCTCATTTAAAAACTACCAGTGAGATAGACATTATTATAAATATAACAAAAAATGAGGATAAATGTGCTAGATTTCCAACCATCTCAGGTTTTCCCAAAGAATACCAGGAGCCTATTTATCATGCTTCCTAAAATATAGTTATTATTTTCAAACAGGGTAAAAGAATAGGATTTTTTTTTAGAGTCAAATTATATTTAGGAGAGGTTTCCAATTAGGAAAATTAAAAATGTTAAAAAAGCTGGCATCATAGTGAGGAAGCAGAAGAGTTTCTTAGGATGGCTTAGGGAAAAAAAGACAAAAACAGAAGAAAATTCCTTAACAAGACTCACCCTTTCGGGAGTTTAACCCATTTCTATTGAGCTTGGCTATTATTAGATGTCCCTCAAGGCACTGAGGATTCAGAAGTGAATAAAATCAAATTCTTTGCCTTCTCAAGGCTTATATCCTACTTGGGGGAAACAAATAATAAAGTTAATCTATAACATATGGTCAGGCAGTGATAAATGCCCTGAAGGAAAAAATAAAGCAGGTTAAAAGGATTTTTTAAATGACAGGAGGGTGGTATTTTACATGCGGTGATCAGGGAAGTCCTCCAAGGAGGTAACATTTGAACAGAGATCTGAGTAAAAGTAAGGGAGTAAGGCATAGAGATATCCAGGGCAAAGCACTGCAGACAACAGAATCAGTGGAGAATGCAAAGGCCCTGAAGCAGGATTTTGCTGGAATGTTGTAGACTCCTGAGGTGCCCAAGTACCTGAAGCAGTGAACAAGGGAAGAGTCATGAAACAGAGATCCAAAGTAGAATAAATTGATGAGATTTGGGGATCTTTCTTTCAGTTCTAGTTAATAAGAACATTAATCCAATTTTTAATAGAAAGTCATGAAGCTAAATGATGGGAATTATAATATTCTCTGAGATCACGATGGCAGAATTCATATTTGATTATCTGAGTGTTCACCAACGTACCTAATGTAAGATCTAAAGTAGTGATTTAGTGACTGGACTTTTGAATGGAGGATGTAGCTACTCACTCTCTACTCCAGAGAGATGTTTCTTTAATGTATTCTTATCCAAGGGTGAATTATTTCTCATCAAGAGATTCAACTCTATTCTTTCTCTTAAAGAAGTTTACTGACCATGTGATCATTTCCCTCCCAAGTCCTACTAACATAATAGAAAAGAAATAGTTTTAAAGAAAACTAGAGAAGCAATAGTGTAGATGAGAGATTTCTACAAATTTCTATAAGATGTAAAGTAACTGGAAGAGTGGTAGCTGAATCAGCAAGACAGAAGAAACTGTAGCCTACATCATGCCAGAGAGAGAGATTCCAAGAGGAAAGTTGGTTCACCCTGTAGAACCTGAGAGGATGAGCCTCTGATATGTCATGTACTATGGAAAGTAGGGGCTTCCCTGGTAGCTCAGCTGGTAAGGAATCCACCTGCAATGCAGGAGACCCTAGTTCAATCCCTGGGTTGGGAAGATTCCCCTGGAGAAGAGTTAGGCTACTCCAGTATTCGTGGGCTTCCCTGGTGGCTCAGATGGTAAAGAATCTGCCTGCAATACAGGAGACTTAGGTTCAATCCCTGGGTTGGGAAGATCCCCTGGAGAAGGGAGTGGCAACTCACTCCAGTATTCTTGCCTGGAGAATCCCTATGGACAGAGGAGCCTGGTGGGCTGTAGCCCATGGGGTCACAAAGACTTGGGTACAATTGAGTGACTAAGCACAGCACAGCACATGGAAGGTAGACCCTGAACACGGGGGATGTGCTGAGAGCAGGCACAGAGATCGGTTCCCTGGGTCTCCCTCTCCTCCCCCTTCCTCTCCCTGCAATTGTAACTCCACTCTGGACACAAAAAGGAACAATAGAGGATCAAGAAAGAGCTCTTGGCCCCCAAATTTACTCTTAAAAACACCTGAGATTTATTTTCGAGGAGAAGTCTCACATAACTAATGGAACACCGTTAGACTCCAAGCCTCCAATTTCAAATTCTGAAAACTAAATTCTTGACTGATGTCGTTCATGTATTTACTGGAGGCAACAGATGGAGGCTGAAATAAATTATTCCATATTCAACTATTACTATAATATCTATCTGGTATTCAGTATGTACTTAATAAATGTCTACTAAACTAAAATGCTTAAAATTTAAAAATACATGCTTACATGTCAGATTATATACTTATAAATTTTAAACTGCTTATATGCTTACAAATTTAAAATATATATGACTAACAAAAAATTTTAAATACCAACAGAAGAATTGGAAGATAAACACATTATTTTAAAAGAATGGAGTTAAAAAACATGGAAAGAGCAGCTAAAAGATGTAGAATTGGTCACATTTGGGAAGGAGAAGGGGGAAGGTGCTGTGAAGACAGGGGCTATGGGTTTTCTTTATTATGAACTTTTGGATTCTTTCTGATTTGTTAAACCTGTACATGTATGACATTGATAAAACTTAGAAATTTTAAAAAGAAATAAATCCAACTATTGAGACTATATGGATATGCTTTAATATTGACTTTCTCCCAAACCCAAAGAGAACATGTGGAGTCAGAGTTAACATTTCTGGGACTTCTCATAATGGAGAATCGCTTGAAAAAGGAAACCAAAGCAATCTTGAAGGAGCTGAGTGAGGCCCGCATCAGGACTGTGATGATCACTGGTATGCGTTTCTGGAAGCCTAACAAGTTAAATCCATCCTAGGCATAAGCAAAAGACCATGTGAGCTGAGTGGGTCCCTGTGGCTGAGGCAGGAGGAACGATGATTTGCTGTCAAGATTGCTACCCTCTGCTCCAGTTACCTGGGAACTTGGGGAGCTCCCCTCAATGACTGTGAGCTTTGGAGGCAAGGACCATGTCTCATTCTCTTTGCCTAAGGCCCTCTGTTCCTACCCAGAGTTTGTTCAGGGCCAATAAGCTCACAGCAGATATTGAAAAATGAGAACGGGGTTCTCATGAAGAACCCCTGAAGAACCCCAGTGGCACCTCTGTGTAAAGGGGTGAGACTGTCCTTCAGGCAGGTGGGGTAGGCAAGATTTGTGATGATTAAATTCAACATGCTGATCCTAAGTGCTTTTTGCCTTTAACTTAATTGGAATCCAGATCCCAAGAATAGGTTTATGTTATCAGACCAAGCCTATACCTTCACCACTGAAAACTGTCAGTCTCCTGAAGATGAGTTGTAAAGCACTTGAACATTTATTTACTCATTAGTGCATATTTTGGAAATATGTGATGTTCATGGACTTGATGCTAGGATGAAAGGGAGAGGTAGACATAATGTTTGACCACTAGGAACAGACAGGCTTGATAAAACATTATGAAAAAATGCAGAAAGTGTTAAATGCCCCCAAAGAGCACCAACAACATAGTACGGTCACTCAGAGGAGGGAACATTCAGTCCTGGATGCTGAGAGGTTTCTACATAAATCAAGTCCACTTTCTTTGTCATCTAGGTGACAACCTTCAAACAGCCATTACCGTTGCAAAGAATTCTGAAATGATTCCTCGAGGGAGCCAAGTCATCCTTGTTGAAGCCAACGAACCTGAAGAGTTCGCCCCTGCTTCTGTGACCTGGCAGCTGGTGGAGAACCAGGAGAATGGGCCTGGAAAGAATGTGAGTGAATGTCAGAAAGCCCCTCCATGGACCGGGGCTGATGCAATACAGCCCTGACCCTGGGCAGCCCTCTCTCGGCATTAGAAGTCATCACAGTAGTAATCCCTCCCATCTGCCCAGAGTTTTACAGTTTGCAAAGCTTTTAGCATTTCCACTGACACTCCTCAGTCTTGGCTTCATGTAGAAATTACCCAGAAGCATTTTCAAGCTTCCAAGGCTAAAACTAGAGATTCAGTGAGAATCTCTGGGCTGGGGACTGAGTCCTTCGCCTAGTGATTCCAGTGTACAGATGTGGCTGAGACTCACGGATTTACATCTGTAGTTCCCATGTGATCCTCAGTTACCCTACACAGTTGAGCAAAGTATTCATTTGACAAATGAGACAGCTGAGGCCTAGAGAGGTAAGCTTGCCACGACACACACTGGTGAGCTGCAGGGCAGGGAATCAAGTGCGGTCTGTTTGATCCCCGCTCCCCTAATTCATGGTCATTTAGACTGTACTGGGCTTGTGAACTGACGTGAACAGATGTCAGGCTTCTCCTGTCCACTTCCCCCAAGACGGCTCTTTCCTGTGAAGAGAATGGGCTGCAGCCTGACGTTTCATTACTAGATGGGTCGCCTCTGCTTTTGTGTGAATTCAAAGAGATGGTCCTCAGGGTGATAAATTACAAAAAGCTCCCTTCCTTCAGGCTGATCAGCCCCTCAGATTGTTCAGTGTCGAGTATTCTTTGTGCAGCACACAAGCTACGCAGCTGTATGGAGTGGCCCTGCCCCTACCCTGTGAAGAGGTGTGTTAACTTGGCTCAAATCCACTGTGCTCCAATCTCTGCTTTCAGTGGATTTCTGGTGCTGATTTCCTTCTAAACTCACTTGCCTCAGCAACTGCATGTACTGCCTCAACTGCACTGTGTGATGAAACTCAGATCCTCACTAATTTTTTAAAAGTCCTTCAGTTCAGTTCAGTTCAGTCGCTCAGTCGTGTCCAACTCTTTGCGACCCCATGAATCGCAGCACGTCAGGCCTCCTTCCTCTTCACTTTCTGCCATAAGGGTGGTGTCATCTGCATATCTGAGGTTATTGATATTTCTCCCGGCAATCTTGATAGTTTTCATGTACATATACAGATTTTTAAATAAGGATGGTTTATTTTTTAATGTATTTTAATGAGGTATAGTTGATTTACAGTGTTGTTAGTTTCTGCTATATAGAAAAGTGATTCAGTTATACATATATACTCTTTTTTCATATTTTTCCCATTATAATTTATTACAGGATACAGATTTTCACTAATTTTTAATAAAGAGTCCAAACACTTCCCTGGCCGCCCAGTGGTTAAGGCTCTGTGCTTCCAGTGCAGGGGACATGGGTTCAATCCCTGGTTGGGGAACTAAGATTCCAACTGCCATGCATAGTGCATCCAAAATAATAATAATAAGGTACAGGGGATCTGGGCACCTTGAGGGAAGTGTTGAGCAGAGGTCAGGTTAGGCTCTGAAGAAAGGGTCTGCCTACTTTATAGGGAAGAAAGCCGGGCATGATTTCTGAATGGATGGTAAGAGATCTCAGGAAACAAAAGGTTGCATGAGGAGAAGGAAGAGAAGGGAAGAATGTTTCCTCTTCTTCCCTGGAGTCACTCATTGGAACCAGGGAATGATTTCCTCAGTAGCCTGACATCACACATATTATCTCCCAGATTAGGATCCAGAGCCTCATATTGCCAAAGTAATCTCTGTTCATTTAATTTTGGGGGAACATTTTGAATGTCTTCTTTATATGAGTCTAAGTTCTGTGGGCAAATTCAACTTTATATATTTGCTGGTCCTCACATTGTTGTATAACATGAATACACTTCCTTCCATAAAATGTAGGAAAACAGCAACATCCTTAAGATCCAAGGTAGAAATAATGCCCTTTTGATTTTAGGAAACCTGCATCAACATTGGAAACAGTTCAGTGCCTGTTGAAGAAAAAAGGAGTTGTTACCATTTTGCAATGAGTGGGAAATCATACCAAGTGATACTGCAGCATTTCAACAGCTTGCTTCCAAAAGTAAGTACTGGAGAAATGACATGTTTAGTTTTGCTCCTCAAATTAGTGAGATAAAAAAGGGTAAGAGAACAGTGAAGGAGATGATTAGCAAGGTTATCTCGGAATTAGCAAATAAACACCCTCACAGGGAGCACTGTTTCTTCAAGAGGTTTCCCTTCATCACTCCTCTTATATCACTCATCACACATCCACGTGTCCAAGGCCTCCTATTCAGAGCCTGAGGCTGGTGTTGCCCCTTGCCCCGCCCCTCGTGGCCCGTCCATTCCCAGTTTTCCTGCTCCCTGCCTCCCCAGCAGAGGGAACCTAGAGATAGTTCTAAACATGCTGCCGTTGTTTGGAATTTGCTTTTCTCTGAAAGCCACTAACTCATGTCAGGCTGAGCTCTATTCCCATTCCTGTCTGGATTCTTAAATCACAGCAGGAGGAAACAAAGGCTTTATGGTTTATCTTCAAAATCATTTGTTATCTTGTTGCTGTGTGTCTATTTTAAAATAGTGCCGTGCAGAGTGGTGCCATTGGTGGGAAGGAAACAAGCAGAGCGGCAGCAACCATCTGTTAGCAGTGTCTTGAAAGTCCTGTCACCTTTCCAGCTGAGGACCATAGAGTCTAGACCCCCACGGTGTCTAGAAAGCTGTTAGTGCACTTCCTCATTGAAGAGATGGGAAAGCTGAGACTCTGAGACATTGCCATTTGCCTAAGGTCTTCATAGTCTGGGACAGAGCTATAATAGAACCTTGATTCTCAACTCCCAGTCTATTGCTCCTCCCTTTGCAATTGTGGAGATGGTGCTTAATGAAAAGAACTGTAGTTGCCTAAGCATTTTAATCTTATATACTCCTCTGCTTTTTAGTTACTATTATTCATTAGAGCTTATCCCATCTTGGAAAAATGATTGGGAACAAAGTAATAGACTTGTGATGGAGAACCAAAAGTGAAAGTTAAACTGTTAAATCCTCCTTTTGCCCTTTCCTGATATTTAGTCTGATGTTATATCACCCAATGCTATATTAAACTGGTGGCCAGAAGTAATTTTTCAAGACTCTTCTTTTATTTTAAAAGTGTTCTTTGTTCTAATCTTATTGCAATTGTTATTTTTCTCTTTAGATTCTGGTGAATGGAACGATTTTTGCAAGAATGTCTCCTGGGCAGAAATCTAGCCTTGTTGAAGAATTTCAGAAATTAAAGTAGGTTTTAGTGCATGAAAGGAGAGTGTATTTGTTATCAATTGCTGTGTAACAAATTATCCCCAAAACACAGTGGCTTAGAATAACACCATTTATTTTTTTTTTTAAAAAAAAGGAAAAAGTTCTTTCTTAACTCCTTCAAAAATACAGATGACCAAGTCACATGAGAGTGAAATGGTTCTTCTTGAGACTAGACCTACCTATTACTTGCTGGGGAGCTTACAGCTTCTGGACTCAGATTTCTAGAAAGTTAAGTAAGGAATGAAGAGTAGTAAAACTTTAGATAATTGCTGATAAGTATTAGATAAACTCAAGAGACTGCTTTTGACTATTATTTTTTGATGCCTAAGCATTCTTAGAGACATTTCCAAAACTGCTTATTAACTCCCATAATGCCTTGAGGCTGAGTTAGTAACCAGTGTCTAAAATGACTATTTTACTTACATGGTCATTATATGATATTGGCTGAAGAAAGTAATTTTGCCTTTCTCAAATACTTGAGAAATGTTGACAACTTAAATGCTTACTTTTGAAAAGCTGTTTCCCCTAAAGAAAAATCAATTCAGGATGACATATGCTATCTCAGAATAAGTTATCCTCTCAATTTCCAGATCTTGCTCTTCATTCAGAATTTATTCTTTATTCAGAAAACACTAGAAGATATAAGATTCCTCCTGTGATATAAAGACTAAATACGTACTTTATGCCTGAAGAAAGGAAGCCATTTTCAACAAATGATAGTCTTGACACATACATCAGCACAAATAAATGTTTTACCATGTGATTTTCATATATACTTTCCAAAGAGTAGATTGAACCTACAAACTTGTTTACATTTGGCCATATTTGGCCTATAAAGGTGGCCATTTTTTTATGTCAACTAATAATAAGGAAATTCTCTGAGAAATTCATTTTCTCCTATATTGTATTATTTCACGTGTTTTTGGCAAGTTACCACTGAGCCTTTAATAATATTGCCATTAATCAATACCTCCAATGTATTATTTACTTATAATAGAACACACAGTGTGTCTTGCATCAGAAACTCCTTTAGTAACAGTTTTAAAATTTACTCTTCTCTTTATACAGTTGTGCCTGAGCATCAAACTGGTATAGATGGGAAGCATGTTATCTTATTTTCATTCCAAGATGCATCTAGAATATGTATATACATCTCTAATTGTTATCTGTTAAACCATTTCCCAAATGTTTCTTCTCCTAGTGTCTACATGCTAAACTTTCAGTAGCAGAGGGCAACCAAAACACAGATGGACTAGGTTATGATCGGTGCTTTAGGGTTTGAGAAACACTGTGATTATGACAGTACTCACTTCAACTTGGCCTTGGTGGATGTAATCCAACAGGACTTCTTTTGAAGTGTGTGATCATCTTTGTGGATGTCCTAGGCAGTATTGTCATCATTCCCATGTGATTGATTGAAACAATATACCAGAGCTTTATTCCTCTGGGAATATTTCTCTCCAAGTTATTTTCCTTCAGCTTGATTCTACACATGCTCAGGAGACACACACACACACACACACACACAC
>SJYT01018098.1:0-14440 GCA_006410635.1 Cephalophus harveyi | reverse complement strand
CATCATTCCCATGTGATTGATTGAAACAATATACCAGAGCTTTATTCCTCTGGGAATATTTCTCTCCAAGTTATTTTCCTTCAGCTTGATTCTACACATGCTCAGGAGACACACACACACACACACACACACACACACACACCATGCATGTTAGTTGTGATGGAAATTACTCAAGTGAGGCATTAAGCTATTAATGTTTCTTATCCTTTCCCTTGCAGTTATTATGTAGGCATGTGTGGAGATGGAGCTAATGACTGTGGGGTGAGTAGAAATTACTTCTTCTAACGCAGGGAGTGCATTGATATCCCTCCTGAGGACCCCATATCCCCTGTGGTCTGACTCTTCACCCTTCTGCCAACAACCACATCACTTAGTCATTTTGATGTTTATATTCATTTCTACCAGAGTATGGGTTGGATGTGGTGAAGAGTAAAGTGAGATGAGTCACTTCAGCTGTTTTCTAGCAACTTTTAGAATAATAAAGACAAAGAAAGGCTACAGAGGCTCCTGTATTTCAGACCCAAAAGACTAGGTGGTTTAAATCTCTCCTGTTATAAATAAGGAAATGAGCCTCAGGGAGGTAAATTCTTTTTTTTTTTTTCCTTTTTTTGCCTAAAGTCACACAGCTGGTAAAGGCTTAGTGAAGGAAAATTTTGAAACTGATGATAAAGGTTTGAATTATGTGTAAATTGTACTTATTCCTGCAAAATTCTCCACCAGGGTTACTTTATACAATCTGGATTTACTCCCAAATTTTCACACTCAGCAAAATCATAAACCAAATTATTTGGTTATTACATACAATAGCAAACTGAAATTACAAGATTCTCAGCAGATTACTTCTCTGATACAATAGACGGCAGTATATGTTTTATAATCTGAGTTTCAAAGATACAGTTGAAATAGTAGCTTACCTTGAAGATTTATGTATGTCAGAAAATATTTTGGGAGCCAATTTGTGGGAGAAGTAATGAAGATAATTGTTTTGTATTTTCAAAGTGTATCGTATACTTAAGGTCTGGGTATTTGTTTTATTTCTTTCTTAAATATTTTCTTTGAAGTTCTGTGATAAACTAAGCTCATACTTAGATAGCAGTTATGAATTTTTCTGCCTCATACTTTGTGAGAAGGAGCTAGCTGTCAGTCTGCTCTTCAAATCTAGGGTGAGTACACATTCTCACTAATTATGTGGAATTTAAAACAAAACAAATAAATCAGATGTTATACAGGACATAGTCTCTGCCACTGAAAAGTTCATTACCTGGTAGGGAAAAAAATCATGCATAAAACTAATCCTAACATATAAAGCAAATGTCCTAAATTACATAGTAGAGGTACAGAGTACTAAGGGGAAAATGAGGAAGAAGGAAATATTCTAATATTCATTGAACATGAACTTGGTGTATACTGGCCATGGTTACCAGGAACTTTGCAAGTGCTATAGCAGTACAGAAAGACAAAGTCTCATTTTATGTTCATACCCTTCTTGTAGGATTAGGGGCTGGCTGGCCTGCTCATTGGCTGCTGTCTGCTTGGGGCACTCTCTGAGCAGTTTTCAGTCTTGATGAGAAAAGACTTAGTCCTTATTTCAGTGAGACATCATATACCTTGGAATGATTCTCTGATGAGTGTAATCTGGTCCCTGCCTCCAGCGAAGGTGCTCTATGTCCCAAATTTCATCCCAGCAGTTAGCAGGTTGGCTGGATCAGGCAGCCTTGGAGAAGATGGGCATTAGACAGTTTTTCCTGTAGTTCATGAAGATGACCTGTTAAGTATAAAACTGTGATGGTAAAGGCTTCTACAAAGGTCCATCCAAACACTGTCATCTTTTTAATTGACTTCTCAAATGAGTCCTTCCACTTTCTTAGCCTGTCTACATCCCCTCACCCAACACACACACACAGACACACACACACACACAGACACACACACCTTCTTCTACCACTGAGTCATTATTAGTGCCTCTTTAGTTGGTAACTTCATGTACCCCGGTGCAGGAGCAGCCTAAACAGATCCAGCGGTGGAAGGGTTCAATACTATCAACTCTATAATGTGAAAAATAGCCTTGAGGCGTTTGAACAGTTAAAGCCTGGTCTGAGGAGTCATGGGTATCACATGGATTTATCATTCTAGGCTTTGAAAATGGCTCATGCGGGCATTTCGCTGTCAGAGCAGGAGGCATCTGTGGCCTCCCCTTTCACCTCAAAAACAACCAACATCGAGTGTGTGCCTCATCTCATCAGGTAAGCTACCTCTTCCCCTTCTATCCCCTGACCGTCTGGCTCACTGTTTGGCTCCAGGTGGAATTCAACTCTAATTGAAAGTGACAAATGTCACAGCAGAAGCTTGGCTGAAGTGCTGTCGAGAACCAATTAAGGGGAGGGGGCTGTGAGTGCTGCCTAAGATTTTATCAGTGCTGCTGATAAAATCAACAAAAAGGTGACTTTTGCTGAGTTTGAAAGAATATATGGCTGTGAACGCTAGTGTTGATATTTTAAAGCCAGCTGTATATCTCACTTCTCCTCTCCTTTAGTTTTTTTTTTTTTTTCCTTTAGTTTTTTATGTTGGATGCTTACTGGAACCTTTCTCTCAGGAGTTGGGGATGGAGAAGAAGCAAAAGAGGAATCCTCTACCACATAGCCTTCTCCTAGTAGTAGTATGTCTCCAAAGTACGGATTATCCAAAATGACTGCACCTACCTTTACTGTCCTGATGCTGGGAGGGGTCGGGGGCAGGAGGAGAAGGGGACAACCGAGAATGAGATGGCTGGATGGCATCACCGACTCGATGGACATGAGTTTGAGTGAACTCTGGGAGTTGGTGATGGACAAGGAGGCCTGGCGTGCTGCGATTCTTGGGGTTGCAAAGAGTCAGACACGACTGAGCGACTGAACTGAGCTGACCTGACCTGACCTTTACTATCACTACTGTCTTAACCTGCTTTGTGTCATGGTAACTACAAAACAAGAGTGCCCGGGACACTCACCTCACTCATGCGGCTCTTTTTAAATATTGTTCTTGAAAATGTGGTGTATTAACAATGAGACAGAACTTTGCCCTGGAGGACTCACATTCCAGTAAGGGGTATAGAAAGATATATGTAGATATAGTCACCTAACATAGAATCTTTTGCCTAAGGAAAGAGAGGTGCTCAATAAATTAGCTTTCCATAAATGAACGTGCAAACAAAACAGTCATCATGCCGGTAGTTCAAAATGATAACTCAAGCTAGGAGGGATGGTTTCAGAGTAGGTTGCAATTTGTAGGATAAATGGGATGTATGGAAACACTAAGGAGGTGGGAGGGAATTCCAGATAAAGAAATGGAGAGCCATGTTTAGAAATGGGGCTTCCATTGGAGAGTGCAGGGGCCTGATTGCTAAACTGAGCTGGAAGATTTCTTAGATGGGAGCTGTGGAGGTGAGGCTGGAACACCAGGTATGGAGGCATCATATAGGGGATTCAAACTCCTGGACAGTTGCGCCAAGGGAATACTTGATTCATCCAAAGGCAGTAGCACTTGAACTTCAGATGCTCTTTCTCATGCAAGTTGTGTGATGCATTTATGATTGCAATATGTTGTTTTAAAATACAAGTCAGGATGCAAATTTTTCTCTAGTGGCAGATGGCTTAGTAAGTTTTCACGATAGAAACCCTCTTCTTTTATACTTCACAAATTCATAAAAATACAGAGTTCAGCTCTGTTATGCTGAATTTACCCTTGCTATTCTTGATGCCTGCCTAGTCCTGAGAAAACATCCTTTAGAGGAGCGATAATGTGCAGTTTTAGGTACATGGGTCTACAGATTTTCCATTATTATTCTTTGAAACATGATTGGCTTGTTATTAATTTCTATGTCGTTGTGCCTCCCATGACACATCAGAGCCTTCGATGAACATTTGTGGAATGCATTAAGTAAATGAATGAACCACTTAAAATTCACATCCATTAGGAATAACAGTCATTGTGGAGGCCTTGCAAACATTATTTATGCTTTACCACTTTGGATTTTTGCACTTTTTTTTCCTTAAATCTGGGTGTCTATTCTCTGGGAAATGTACACAACTGCAGAATAAAGGATGAAATCACAAAGTTTATGTCAAAAAACAATCTAGGCTTCACATGTTTTCCCCTTCTCAACTGGTTTTCTCTCTCCCCTCTGTGCTGAAAATAGAAAGGTAGTGTCTCACAGTCTGGTGCAAAGCATTGACCTGAGGTATCCTGGCCTATCTCCCACCAGAACCTTCTCATCTTGCCCAAGACCCAGCATGGTTTTTGGCTGTCTGGGTTTTCCTTCTCATGTCTCTGGTCTGTAGAAAAACTTTGAGCAGCACAGGTGTCCATGTCACTGGGGACTGGAAATCAAGAGTATATGGGCTGCCTCCCATATACCTTGACAAGAGGAGGCTGCAGGAGTGCTTGTTGGCCAAGTTCCTCCCTCCCTCGACATGTGCTACTTTGACCTGACATAATCCATTACTAATTAGGCCCAATTAGAAGAATAATAGTTCAAACAGAATTTTTTTAAAGAATATTTACCTTTTCCCTTTTTTATTGAAGTATAGTTGACATACATTAACTTCAGATATACAACATAGTGATTCAACATATATGTATATTATGAACTGATCACCATGATAAGTCCGGTAACCAGCTGACACATTAAAAAATGATTACAATATTATTGACTAGGGACTATTTACTTTTGACGCTGTGATTTTTACAATTGTCTTTTTCTCTTTGTGTTCCAAAACCAGCTCCCATTATCACCCTGGGTTCTTCCTGGTGTACTGAAGCCAACAAAGCCCATTTTATCTCAAATATTGGCATCACATCTATGTTTTTCCTATAATGTGAGAGCACCCAGTCCTTAGCATCATGACTCTAAGGGACTTTAAAACATACACAAGGAGCAAGTGTTGCCAGGATGAAATGAAGCACAAGCCAGTCAATGCTTGACATGTTGCACCGTGTCACAGTGTATTGTGTTTATAATCTTCTTAATTCATTGGAAGCTTGTTGAAAATAAGGACTGTGCCTGATTAATTTATATCCTCTGTGACTCTGAGTATAATGCTGCTATCTTACAAGCTTTAAGTAAAAGCGAGCTTAACAGTCAATGGGTGAGATGATGGTTGAAGGAAAGAATGAGTGAATGAATAGTTAAATGAATCATTGAGAGGATGAATCAGTGATGAAGTGAATGTATATATCAAAGAAAGAAAGTGAAGTTGCTCAGTCGTGTCTGACTCTTTACGACCCCATGGACTGTAGCCTACCAGATTCCTCTGTCCGGGGATTTTCCAGGCAAGAATACTGGAGTGGGTTGCCATTTCCTTCTCCAGGAGATCTTCCTGACCCAGTGATTGAACCCAGGTCTCCCGCATTGTCGGACAATCACAGAGTCAGACACGACTGAGCGACTTCACTCACTCCCACATTGTAGGCAGACGCTTTACCATCTGAGCCACCAGGGAAGTCCAAGTATATATCAACAGGCCATTAAAATGAGCTCTTTTGAAAATATAAAAGAGACTGGGAGATATGTATCATATAAAAGCAATTATTTTTATTTTTTCTTAAACAGAGAAGGCCGAGCTGCTCTTGTTTCATCCTTCGGGGTATTTAAATACTTGACCATGTACGGCATGATCCAGTTTATTGGCACATCACTGCTTTATTGGGTATGAACCAAAATAATTTCTTCCCAGTTCTAATTGCATTTACATCCCCTGTTTATTTTGGGTGGGTGGTGCAGCTCCTACACAGGATTTAATGTTTTATAAATAAATTACTTTTTTCAAAATAGATGTCCGCAAACTTGAGAACTTGGTATAACTGTGCATGAGACACAGAGCTAGAAATGAATAGATGTGGCTCAGTTTCTGAGAGTGTTGTTTTTCTCTAGATAACCTGAGACACTTGACCTCCTCAAGCCTCTACTTCTTCACTTAGAGTATGGAGAGAGCTTCAGAGCAGCCTAAATATAACTCAGCAGGCAATGCATCAGTCTCCAACTGTGGAATATTTTTGGCAGATAAGAAGAGATTAAAAAGAGAGAGAAGTTGTTGAATTTGACTTTGAAGGACTAAAAACTGGAAAGATTCCCATACCAGAGCTTTAGTTCTGAACCTGCCCAGAACCTCTACATGTCATTAGTAAAGGATTAGCAGTTCTGTAAAAAATGTTTGGAAAAGTCTTTTGAAATGAAATGATAAAAATAATCATCTAAAAATTAACTAGCTATATGGAAGAAATATGTATAGGTTGAAAGTAATCTGCATCACGTCAGTCATAACTTAGTCTACAGTAAAATAATCCATCAGGCTCAGGGAACACTGGGGGCAAGGGGAATTAATTTACTGCCTTCCTGAGACATAGTGATGAAAGCAAGGAACACAGGACTCCAGCCTCGGGTGGGATAATGATTGTGAGAAGCACATAGAGGCAACCAGGTGGATAGAGAGAAGAAACTGGTCCGAAGCCAGGAAACCTGGATTCAAGTTCTACTTCTGTCCCTAAGAACAAATTCGTTCTAGCCCTTGGCTGAGCTTTTATCCACCTCCGGGAAGTCAGGCTGACTGACTGATTTCTAAAGCCCTCTATAGTTCTCTGAAAACTCCCAAAATAAAAAGTAAAGCTGCCTTTGAAAAGTTCTCCCTATTCCATCTCACCCTGCATGTATAATGTTACCATTCTGAGGGGAAAAGAGTATGAGAAAGAAATGTAAAAAAGACAGAGATAGAATTGCAGGATGAGAAGAACTCAGAAACCATTTGCATTCTCTGAAAGTTAAGAAATCAGAATTTCAGTTCCAAAGTCTCCATGGTTAGAGTTGATTGAAATCGGTCTACTCCAAGCCATTCACTCTGATGGTCTAGATCTAAGTTAAGAGTGTTCTCCAAGAACCTTCGCCTGGAAACATCTTGGCCTTGAGTTCACTTTCTAAGGGGACAGAAATATTTTCATTGGCATCAGTGTGATCTGGTAATATGCATAGAGCCAGATTATGACTTAGTGCTCAGTCAACAGCTATGAAGAAAAACTGACCTGTCTGCAAAAGGTATTGCAAGGCAAGTTCTTGCATAGTACTTAGCTGACTCGTTTATTTAAATACTTCCAGTATAAACTGAAAGGGAGTTCTATGTCTACACAAACCTTAGAGAGGCAGGTGTACCAGAATGAAGTCTGCAATAGGCTTACTTGGGATAGGGAACTTGTTCAGTTTGTGAAAGTAAATGGGTTTCAAGAGAATCATGTGAACTCAACCCATGGATAAAGACAGAGAGAAAACCCTGTTCAATGATTTGAAGCCTTGGTTTCAAATTTTAAGTGTAAAGTTCCTAGCAAAATTTTCAGGTTTTAATATCTTCTGTTGAGAGTTCAACTACCCAGGCTGAGTCTGCAGCTGCCAAAATCACCGTGACCAATAAGAGAGTGTTTCTCATCTGACTGATTCTCATTGCAATTAATAATATGGAATTAAGTTAAACATTGGAAAAAGAGTGATTTGGTTTTATTCTATCCAATGAGATGCTAAAGAGCTTAGGTAAATCACTTTCCTCCTAAAACGGGGAGGAAAATGACACTTGCTTCCTGATTGATTTCAAGAAGAGTTTTGGGGATGGTGAAGATGTTTTAATGTCAGAATCCTCACTTATCTTTACTTCTCTTCATTTTCAGCAACTACAACTGTTTGGGAATTACCAGTATCTCATGCAAGATGTTGCCATTACATTGATGGTCTGTTTAACAAGTAAGATCTTCAGCAAAGTAAACCATTTTGTTTGTATTTATCCATAAAATTCTAGAAATACTCATACAAATAAGAGCTTCTGAGAATGGCACTTTAACTCCAGATCTCACTGTGTGTGTGCGTGCTCATTCGCTTCAGTTGTGTCTGATTCTTTGCGGACTGGACCGAAGCCTGCCAGGGTCCTCTGTTCATGATATTCTCCAGGCAGGAATACTGGAGTGGGTTGCCATGCTCTCCTGCAGGGGATCTTCCCAACCCAGGGATTGAACCCCGAGTCTCTTGTCTCCTGCATTGGCAGACAGATTCTTTACCAGTAGCACCACCTGGGAAGCCCACCAGACCTCATTACCTTTAAATTTTTTGAAAGTAGTGTTGGTAGAAAGGTGAGTCTTGAAGCCCTCAGACTTGACATTAATATATTCTGATTAAAAAATAGGTCTTAATTTCATAAAATTGTCAACATATTCTGAGTTCTTTGTAGGTTTGTGTACAAGAAATCCAGGAAGGGAAATCTTTAAAACCCAAAGGTCATTTTCCATTATTCAGCTATACTTCTCATTGACATGAAACCAGATTTTTGCTAAGGCCTTTGATGTTTGAGAACGAACGCTAGCATTTTATTCTAGTGGAATTCTCTCAAAAGCAAGGTGTGGCTCACAGCAACTATTGCTCATTTCCTTCTTTTGAGATGACACTGATAAAGTATTTCCTATCAAGGAACTCAAAGCTTGATACTAACTCTTAATAAGTGAGAAAGGTGACTGCCTTAACAGGGAGCAAAGAAAAAGAATGACACACTCATCTCTTTTTCCTTGTTCAACAATAGAAGTGTTATGAAAAATAACAGATAAAACATCCAGCAATGCAGGGTATTAATAACCTTGAGAATTTCGTGTAGCATCATAAAACATGAAACTGATATTGAAGTCATTTATTACATCATTGCAGTGACAAAATTTACCCGTGTCAGAGATTTAAGTAGTATCAATTTTGATTCTTAGGAATGAAATATCTATTCACAGCCCATTCAAATACTGTTATTAATATTCATATGAGTGGATAATTTTGAATCAGATAAATCGATGGGTATATTTGCTTCTACAATGTTGGCTACATTTTAAGCAACTTGCATGATTTTCTTGTGAACATGGACAATGATATAAAAAAGAAAAGAATACCAGGAGGTTTCAAGAGCTAAGCTAGCAGGCAGAAGCATGAAGTGAAGGGTATGGCCAGCCTCCATCATTTCCTATCTCTGTGACCTTTGGCAAGTTGCTTACTAAATGAATAATTGATTCATTGGGGCTTCCCAGGTGACTCAGTGAGAATCTGCCTGCTATTGCAGGAAACACAGGAGATGTGGGTTCAGTCTCTGGGTCTAGAAGATCCCCCAAAAGGGAATGCAACCAACTCCAGTATTCTTGCCTGTCAAATTCCATGGACAGAGGACCCTGGCAGGCTACAGTCCATGGGGCCGCAAAGCATCGGACACAACTGAGTGACTGAGCATGCACGCACACATAAAATCGATTCATGTGAAAGATCCTTACAGGGCTGTGAGGATTAGATAACACAGTGCAGGTATAGCACTGTGTGTATAGCATAGTGCATGCACCCTAGAAGCACCCATTACAAGATGAAAGATATTGCACTACCCCACCCCTCACTGTTTTTTTTGAGATGATTGACTAACTTGTTGAGCGCTTGAAAAAACTTAAGACTGTGCACAAGTAGACTGTTGGATTAGAAATTCAAAAATAGGGGTGGTAGCTTTGCCTCAGAATTGCCAGATGACCTCAAGCAAGTTGTTTTGAGCTTTTGCACACTTAATTTTCATTTTGGTCACGAATTTGACTCTCAAGGTGATGAGTATACTTTTCTGTTTCCCATGGCAAGAGTCTATGGACTCTGATACCAGTTGCTCACCCTGTGAAACAGCCTCTCATCTCAGAGCAGGCTGAGTGGGAGAGTTGGGATGACTCAGAGCAGGACCACTGTTACCCGTGGGAGTAAAAAGAAGGGTGCTAGATCATCGTGTTCTTTCCAAACGAGAGCACTTCATTCAATTAGTATGCACCAAATGTGTAGCTGGCTTACTAAATCAGCTAGACTGATGAAGGTGAGAAACACAGAGTGGAAATACCTTTTTTTTTTTTTTTTTTTTGGTCTCTTTTTACTTTCTGCCTTTGAACACTATCACTTTCCCATCCCTGTGAGTTCAGTCATACTATAGGCAGATCATTTCCCGGTCATTTCCAGGTATTGAAATGATCTCATCTTTAGATGTGAAAAGTCCAGGTATTATAAATTAACATTTCATATTCTCATCCAATTCAAAGTTTTCTTCCCCAAGTGAAGCCTGACCCATGGCTTGGAGTAGGTGGTGTTAGAGAAGGCCATGAACTCTGTTTTCCTTGTGTCAGCTACTTTCAGTCCTGCTTTGGTGAATGCAAGTAGCAAGAGTCCAGGACTTTCTACTTAAATGGGGGTATTGTACTTATCACCCGTCGAGTGTATTCTAACAAGGCAAGCATCTAAACTCAGGCCCTTTGCATGGGGCTCACTAGTGAGTTCCTGAGTTCTTTAGAGATTCCCTGTGGATTGTCTGAACCAGACCACTCCCTTACATAGGTGGTGCTCTCTCCTCTGACCCCTCAGGATTCCTTTCATTAACTGCCTCTGGTGGTGCATATCACACAGCCTTTTTCTTCTGCTGGTCTCTCTAACCTCAGCTGACTGCCCCATTGGGCAAATTCCTTCTGAGACTGCTCTAGCCCAGCTAATTTACAGAGCTTCTGCTTGACCTACTAGACAGATGTGGCACGTGTTCTCACTGTTGCCCCCCTCCTCTTCCCTTTGATATTACAAGCAGGAAAATGAGCGGTAATCTCCACCCTCGCCACTTCGGGACTTTTCCTACAGAGGTTCTTATGATTTGCTTTCAATTGTGCTGTGATGCTGAGACTAAAACCACAGTTCTTACTGTTCCTAACAATTCCTATTAAGGAATCTCTTCATCATCTCCATGGTTTTCTCTTGTATAGTCTGTACGTAGGTATCTGGGGGATGGAGGATGGCCTGTTTGCCCCGAAGGACCATTACGAATCCCTCTGAGTAGGTATGATAGCAACATGGCAGTCATCTCTCTTGACATTAAATTGGCACTTACCTTTCATTGTCCTTGGGCTTCCCTGGTGACTCAGATGGTAAAGAATCTGCCTGCAATGTAGGAGACCTGGGTTCAGTTCCCAGTTTGGGAAGATCCCTTGGAGAAAGTATTGGCTACCCACTCCAGTATTCTTGTCTGGAGAATTCCATGGACAGAGGAGCCTGGCAGGCTATAGTCCATAGGGTCGCCAAGAGTTGGACATGACTGAGCAACTAACACTTTCATTTTCACTTATTTTTTCTTTTCATTGTCCTCCAATATGAAGCTCAGCAAAATTCCCCAGACAAGAGGAGAATCTCCATTCAACCTCTCCTCAGAAAAGTGTTCGTCTCCTACTGTGTGTTTGGCACATAAGTACCTGGGCCTTAAAATGTTGATCACTGACATATAGAGTTTAGTGGAGAATTCACATAAATTAATGGATGAAATACAAGTCAAAAATAGTGAGTACCAGGAAACAACAGATGCTCTGGGAGTTTTGGAAAAGGGGAGTTTCTTTTTGATGATCTGTAGTTAGGGACAAGACAGCAATGGAGAAGAGAGAGATACTGTGGTTGGCTTCATGGAAGAAGTAGCATTTGCACCAAAATAACAAGACTGAATACATTTCAAATATCTTTTACCAAAAGAAGGGCATTTCAAGTAGAAGGAAGCAGCATGAGCAGGAGAGAGCTGATAAATATAGGGCATGAGTTTTTCAATTTGACCACACTGTAGGGTATGTGCAAAGAACAGCAGGAGATAAAATTTGAAAAAGTAGGTTGGGTCAGATCACAGAATCTTGACTACTAGGCTGAGAACTGTGAACATTTATCTGCCGACATTGAGTCATGGACGATCAATGTGAAATCACTCTCATCAACCCATCTACATTTCCAGGTTCCCAGGTTAGGGCTTTGACTTTCAAGCCTGAATTAGTAAGGAACAAAGATAATGCCATCACAATATGCTAAGTGAAATAAGACAGAAAGACAAAATACTGTTGCTTATACCTGGAATCTAATCTTTAATCTAGTGAACGTAACAAAAGGAAAAAAAAAGCAGACTCACAGATATAGAGAAGAAACTATTGGCTACCTGGGGTGGAGTGGAAGGTACACTATAGGGGTGGGGGTGTAGGAGGTACAAACTACTGAATGTAAGATAAGCTACAAAGATAAATTGTACAACATGGGAAATATAGCCAATAGTTTGTAATAATTGCAAATGGAATGGATTGTAACACTTTAAAATTATATAAAAATTTACAAAATTAATTTCAAAACCATAATGAAATAAATCTACCAGTATATTCTCTTGGAGAATGTTTTAAAAAGATAATACTATCATATTGTTTATTTATTTACTTGCTTATGTAGCCACACCCCACATTGTCCCCACAAGATTTTAAGGCAACATACGAAGGCTGCTAGTAAGAAAAGATGGGCTTCCCTGATAGCTCACCTAGGAAAGAATCAGCCTGCAATGCAGTAGACCGCGGTTCGATTCCTGGGTTGGGAAGATCCCCTGTAGAAGGGATAGGCTACCCACACCAGTACTCTTGGTCTTCCCTTGTGGCTCAGATGGTAAAGAATCCACCTGCAATGCAGGAGACCTGGGTTCGATCCCTGGGTTGGGAAGATCCCCTGGAGAAGGTAAAGGCTACCCACTCCAGTATTCTGGCCTGGAGAATTCCATGGACTGTATAGTCCATGGGGTCACAAAGAGTCAGACATGACTGAGTGACTTTCACCACCACCAGTAAGATATAATATATGAAGGAAAAATCTAGGACAAAAGTAAGATGGAGTCAGAATAGTCAATTAAGTAAATGTGTGTCTTGGGAATTCCTTGGTGGTTAGGACCTGAAGCTTTCACAGCCAGGGACCTAGGTTCAATCCCTGGTTGGGGAATTAAGATTCTGCAAGCTGCACCAGTGCCAAAAAAGAAGAAAGAAAGAAAAAGAAAATGCATCTCTTGAAGTCCCATTTTATCCTCATAGGTATAGAAGTGATCTTGAAAGGAACTTGTTTAGCTATGTCTCTGTTCTCTTCAGTAAATCCCACTCAAATTAGAACAAGAAAATTGAAGAAGGAGCATGTTTAAGACTACAATCCTCACACACAAAAAATAATCTGAGAACAGAAACTTGGAAGCACCTGGGCCTGAGAAGGGCTAGAGTCTTCTTCCCTTATTTCCAAGAGACCATCTTCTGTCTTTCTTCTTCTTTCTAACCTTCCTATTTTTAATTGACTTCTACTCATTCGCTTTGCAAATGACCCCAAATGGTAACTATTACTGGGTCTTCATAACCTTTCTGCTTGTCCTCCTACAGCCAATTAGCTCAACCTCTCAGTATCATTTGCAAATTGTTTAGAAAGAAAACTGATCACCTTCACTTTGGGGAGTTGCCCACTCTAGGTCAGTCACTTTTATGAATGAGGGAAGAGTCATGTAATTCAGCTCCATTTGGGCAGTCACTCCAGCATATGGAAGAAGGCAGTGTACAGAGGAGAAGGCTGTAGGGAGGATTTGTCCATCACATAAATACATCTCTTAAGTTTCATCTGTGCCTCAATGAGTCCTTTCTGGGTCTTGGGCCTCTTGAAGGATCTAATGAAAGATAAAGATATTTTTTCTCCTTAGAAATTTCCTGACACATGCTCAAAATTTTGCATTAAGTTTGGGTGGGTTCATTAGCCTCCTAAAATTTGACTTACATGACTTGAAATGTCCATAATAAAAAGTAAGCCAACTATTTAGGAGAAACATACATACATAATATCCAGATGATGATGAGCAATTAAAAACTATACTTTGAGAATAGACTTTGAAGCTGCTAAGTCCTCCCATACAGCAGGCTCTGTGCTAGGTTCAGTGAAGCACAGACAGTGAGCAAGAGAGGATTTCTTTCCTCAGGAAGCTCACAGTCGGCTAGGTATGTGTATACTTTACCATTTAAGCCAACATGAAGCTTTACAATCAGACAGACTTACATCACCACCGTGTCCCTCACTAAAGCAAAGGTTCTACTTCTCCAAACATCAGTTACTTCACCTGTAAAGAAGGAGATAAATACATATATTGCATTGTTTCTTAAAGAAATAATGATAATATTTATAAAAAACTCAGCACAGCCTCTGGACCTAGTAAAAGGTCTTCCCTGGTGGTCCTGACAATAAAGAATCTGCCTGCAAAGCCAGAGACCTGGGTTCAATGCCTGGATCGGGAAGATCACCTGGAGAAGGGAATGGCTACCCACTCAGTACTCTTGCCTGGAGAATACCAGGAACGAGTAGGGACTCGAAAATGGTTGTCATTCAGTTCAGTTCAGTTCAGTCGCTCAGTCGTGTCCGACTCTTTGCAACCCCATGAACCACACACGCCAGGACTCCCTCTCCATCACCAACTCCCGGGGTCCACTCAAACTCATGTCCATCGAGTCGGTGATGCCATCCAACCATCTCATCCTCTGTCATCCCCTTTTCCTTCTGCCCTCAATCTTTCCCAGCATCAGGGTCTTCTCAAATGAGTCA
>SJYT01018097.1:78952-107517 GCA_006410635.1 Cephalophus harveyi | reverse complement strand
CCCTGGGATTTCTTTGGAAGGAATGATGCTAAAGCTGAAACTCCAGTACTTTGGCCACCTCATGCGAAGAGCTGACTCATTGGAAAAGACTTTGATGCTGGGAGGGATTGGGGGCAGGAGGAGAAGGGGACGACCGAGGATGAGATGGCTGGATGGCATCACTGACTCAATGGATGTGAATCTGAGTGAACTCCGGGAGTTGGTGATGGACAGAGAGGCCTGGCGTGCTGCGATTCATGGGGTCACAAAGAGTCGGACATGACTGAGCAACTGAACTGAACTGAATTACTTTAATAATAACAGTCCTAGTATTGGCTTTTATAATATTTGACAAAGGGATTTCACAGACATGATCCCATTTGAGTTTCACAAGAACTCTATGTGGCTCAGAGTGGGTAAGTGAATTATCTAGAGTTACACAGCAAAGTTTGGACATAAATCAAGGTCCCCTGACTCAGTTCAGTTCCAAGGCAAATTAAAAGTGCAAAAAGTCAATAAGTTCATTCTCCAGCCTAGGCCTGAAATAGATGTATGTCAGATACCTCTTGGAATATTTCAAAGGCTTTTAAGTCACTCTTGTTCGCTGTTTGTATTCAGATCCCCAAAGTCCTAACAGAAGAGAGGACCCAAATTCAGCTCTGTTGCTGCTGCTAAGTCGCTTCAGTCGTGTCCGACCCTGTGCAACCCCATAGATGGCAGCCTACCAGGCTCCCCCATCCCTGGGGATTCTCCAGGCAAGAACACTGGAGTGGGTTGCAATTTCCTCCCCCTTGCATGAAAGTGAAAAGTGAAAGTGAAGTCACTCAGTCATGTCCGACTCTTAGCGACCCCATGGACTGCAATCCACTAGGCTTCTCCGTCGATGGGATTTTCCAGGCAAGAGTACTATAGTGGGTTGCCATGCCTTCTCAGTTCACTAAAATTTTCTCATTTCTTATTCTATGTTATCTTTGAGCTGAGCCCCAATTTGTGAATGGACTCGCTGAGTCTGCAACATCTGGATTAGAGCAGGTAGATAGTCAAGCCTGACCTGTTAAAACATCAAGTGTAATTTACAAGAGGTCTTTACAGTGATAGCGGTTGTATTGCCCACAGAGAATAGTCCGTTGTTTTGTAGAAACCTTCCATCTATTCAGCCCTGACATCTGGCTCCCAGAACACCTGATAACAGAGGATGCTGAAAGCAAAGTAGCATGGTAACTCAAGGCTTCTGCTACTCAGAGCAAGAGCTTTCATGTCATCTCAGAAAACTTACAAAAGTGGCTAGCTCATTCCCAAGATAGCCATCTTCCCTCCCTTCTACTAGGATAGGAGGAAGAAATCAGTGTTGATCACTGCTTGTGAAGAGTGAGCCAAGAATATGCTCCCAAATATCTCCCAGGCTCAGGAGAGCGGAGACCTTCCTTGAGGAGAATGGGGGGGTGGATGTGGGGGAACTCCTCACAGTGTGCTCTGAGGGCAGGCTTGGGCTCACGGGATGCCCACCAGCCAGTCCAGTCTCCACTCTCCACGTGCTCTCCTCTCACATCAGTTCCCCTGTGAAAGTGGAAGTCGCTCAGTCATGTCTGACTCTTTGTGACCCCATGGGCTATACAGTCCATGGAATTCTCCAGGCCAGAATACTGGAGTGGGTAGCCTTTCCCTTCTCCAGAGGATCTTCAAAACCCAGGGATTGAACCCAGGTCTTCCACATTGCAGGCAGAGGCTTTACCAGTTGAGCCACAAGGGAAGCCCAAGAATACTGGAGTGGGTAGCCTATCCCTTCCCCAGGGGATGTTCCTGACCCAGGAATTGAACTAGGGTCTCCTGCGTTGCAGGTGGATTCTTTACGAACTGAACTATCAGGGAAGCCCTCAGTTCCCCTGATCCTCTTCCAATGCAGAGATTCAGGGTGGACTACACAGAAGAATAGGGGTTCGACTAGAAAGAAGTGAGCCTAACGGACAAAAGGACACAATACTAACAGTGTCACCCCTGCCGCCATTTCTGCATTGGAAAAGACCCTGATGCTGGGAAAGACTGAAGGCAAAAGGAGAAGTGGGAGGTAGAAAACCAGATGATTAGATGGCATCACTGATTCAATGGACATGAATCTGAGTAAACTCAGAGAGATAGTGGAGGACAGGGGAGCCTGGTGTTCTGCAGTCTACGGGGCTGCAAAGAGTAGAACACGATTTAGGGACCGAACAACAGCAACCAGGTTCCCCGTGGAAAGAAAAGCCTGTCGACACCAAGTCCTTGATGAAATTAGTACAAAACATGACCACCGCTGTGTAGGTTCTAGTCTAATCCCTTGACGGATCATTGGCTACCTTTAAAAAATAAGTTGTTCCTGGATACAATATCTGAGACCTCTTGACTTTAAAGAAATGGAAAGAGGAACTATTAGGCATGGAATTGCCCTTCAAGCCTCCCTTGTGTGTGGGAAGCACAGAGCAGACCTCCAGATCCTGGAGAGGCCCAACATGGGGACTGCTTCCTCTCAGGGGAAGCTCCGAGCTACCTTTTCCCAGGCCCTTCAGCAGAGGCTGAGCTTCTCAGAAGTACCTGTTCATGTGAGTCTGAGGCCTTGACAAAGGGTGTACCTCCGGAAGCTGGGTGCTTGCTACTGGACCACATATTTAGTTAGAACAGAGGTCAGCCTTGCCCAGCAGTTTTTCAAATCCTACCCCTTCCTGAGTCAGGCTTCTTGGGAGATATCTTATAGAGCTACACACTGTTTGTAATCCGAGGTGGGCTATAATCTAGTTTATCTGCCTCTCAGAGGCTCCTTCCTTTCTTCTCAGAGATTCAAAATACCAACAGCACCTCCTTAGCCCAAAGGAACCAGAAGCCCACAACGCCTCTGTTAGTAGGAACCACCAACCTCAAGGACATGGCACTATCCAGAGGAGGTGCAATGTGTCACCCAACCCCCGGAGGGCCAACTAAGGTCATAGAAAGAGACAAGTGTGAACGATTCTCCAGGAGACACTGGATGGATGTGGGTGAGTCTGGTGTGGTCACGGCCTATAACTCAAGGAAGAGAAAATGAATCTTCCAGAGGATCCATCAGTTTGACCCATTATCTATTCCCATGGTAACCTTGAAAATCCATCTTTCATCTGCTGTTATCTAAAAGGAATACTGTTTTCTTCTGGGACTTCCTTCACTCTTCCTAAGATGCATTAGGGGCTTCCCTGGTGGCTCAGTGGTAAAGAATCTACCTGCCAATGAGGAGTTGTGGGTTCCACCACTGGGTGGGGAAGATACCCTGGAGAAGTAAATGGCTACCCACTCTTGTATTCTTCCCTGGAAAATCCCATGGACAGAGGAGCCTGGTGGGCTACATTCCGTGGGGTCACAAAAAGAGTCGGAAACGACACCACAAGATGCATTAACCCAGAAAAAAGAAATACAACAAGGCAAAATGGTTATCTTGAGAAATACAAAGCTAAGAAAAGAAGTGAAGCAAAAGGCAAAGAATAGGAAAGATATACCCATCTGAATGCAGAGTTCCAAAGAATAGCAGGAGAGATAAGAAAGCCTTAAGTGAACAGTGCAAAGAAATAGAGGAAAACAATAGAATGGGAAAGACTAGAGATCTCTTTAAGAAAATTAGAAATACCAAGAGAACATTTCATGAAAAAATGGGCACAATAAAGAACAAAAATGGTATGACCTAACAGATGCAGAAGATATTAAGAAGAGATGGCAAGAACACACAGGAGAACTGTACAAAAAGAATCTTAGTGACATGGATAACCACAGTGGTGCGATCACTCACCTAGAGCCAGATATCCTGGAGTGTGAAGTCAAGTGGACCTTAGGAAGCATTACTACAAACAAATCTAGTGGGAGGTGATGGAATTCCAGCTGAGCTATTTCAAATCCCAAAAGATGATGCTGTTAAAGTGCTGCACTCAATATGCCAGCAAATTTGGAAAACAGCATTGATCACAGGACTGGAAATGATCAGTGTTCATTCCAATCCCAAAGAATGTTCAAGCTATCACACAATTGCCCTCATTTCACATGCTAGCAAGGTAATGCTCCAAATCCTTTAAGCTAGGTTTCAACAGTACATGAACTGAGAACTTCCAGATGTTCAAGCTAGAGTTAGAAAAGGCAGAGGAACTAGGGATCAAATTGCTAACATCCGTTGGATCACAGAAAAAGAAAGGGAATTCCAAAAAAACTTCTGCTTCACTGACTATGCTAAAGCTTTTACTGTATGGATCACAAGAAACTGTGGAAAATTTTTAAAGAGATGAGACTAGAAGACCACTTTCCCTGTCTGAGAAACCTGTATGCAGGTCAAGAAGCAACAGAACTGGACATGGAACAATGGACTGGTTCCAAATTGGAAAAGGTGTATGTCAAGGCTATATATTGTCACCCTGCTTATTTAACTTATATGCAGAATGTGTCATGTGAAATGCTGGACTGGATGAAGCTCAAGCTGGAATCAAGACTGCTGGGATAAATATCAATAACCTCAGATATGCAGATGATACCACCCTAATGGCAGAAAGTGAAGAGGTACTAACGTGCCTCTTGATGAAGGTGAAAGAGGAGAGTGAAAAAGCAGATTTAAAACTCAACATTCAAAAAACTAAGATCATGGCACCTGGTCCCATCACTTCATGGCAAAATAGAAGGAAAAAAATGGAAACAGTGGCAGTCCAGTTTCTTGGGCTCTGAAATCACTGAGGTCGGTGACTGCAGCCATGAAATTAACAAATGTTTGCCCCTTGAAAGGCAAGCTATGATGAACCTAGACAGCATATTAAAAAGCAGAAACATCATTTTGCCAACCAAGGTCTGTATAGTCAAACTATGATTTTCTAAGTAGTCATGTATGGATGTGAGAATTGGACCATAAAGAAGGCTGAGTGGCGAAGAATTGATACTTTCAAACTCTGGTGCTAGAGAAGACTCTTGAGAGTCCCTTGGACAGCAAGGAGATCAAACAAGTCAATCCTAAAGGAAATCAGTCCTGAATATTCATTGGAAGGACTGATGCTGAAGCTCCAATACTTTGGTCACCTGATGCAAAAAGTGGACTCATTGGAAAAGACCTTGATGCTGAGAAAGACTGAGGGTACAAGGAGAAGGGGCCAACAGAGGATGAAGCGGTTGGATGGTATCATTGACTCAATGGACGTGAGCGCAAAGAGTGGGACATGACTGAGTGAATAAATAGCAACAGCAACTATAATTTCATGAGTTGGTGGAACATGCACGTCTCTGGGCTATGCCCTGGACAGGCAAGGATGAACAAGACTCCATATGATATTGCATCACCCTTACTCTGCTCGGGAGACAAATCGACAGACAGTTACAATTCAGAGTGATCAGGAAAACACAGGGGACCCCATTCCAGTTGACCTGGTAAGCAAGGTGTGAGAAGTACCTTTCTGGGGTCCAGTGCCTCACAGGAATCCCAGAAGAGTCACAGCCAAGGACAATGGTTTGGGGAAGAAATGTCATTTAGATCACTAGGGGAATTAACGCCTGACCCTCTCATAGTCTTTTTCAGAAGGGACTGTTCCAAGCACTTAGAATATACTAACTCATTTTATTCTCATACTAATCCTATGAGGTATGTAATTATTATCTTCATATTATAGCTAAAGAAACCAAGGCTCAGAAATTTAAGGAGTTTGTTCAAGACCATGAGAAGAGCATGCCTCAGATTCTTACCCAGATGTTCTGGCTCCGCAGACCATGTTCTTAGCCCGCTCCCTCTGTGACCTCTACTACAATAATAAAAATCTCAAATCTGGATCCAGAAAGCAGAGAATGAACAATGAAGTATGAAAGGAGGATCAGGGACTTTGTATAGTGTACTGAGACCTTATTTCCCAAACTGGGGTGCAGATATTACCAAGGCTTTATGATGATGGCTCAGGGGATATGTGGAGAGGCAATCGCACCCCACTCCAGTACTCTTGCCTGGAAAATCCCGTGGACAGAGGAGCCTTGTGGGCTATAGTCCATGGGGTTGCTGGGAGTCAGACACGACTGAAGCAACTTGGCAGCAGCAGCAGGGGACATAACAACCCATCATCCATTACCTTGAAAGTAAAAGTGTATATAACCTTCAGTTTGTACTCTAAAGATTTTTGTTGGCACATCACATAAAAGCAAAAACAAGTAGCTGTTTGATCCTACAAGTTGTATTCAGTCAAATGTTTTGTTGATCACATAGGATTTACAAAACAATATACACTTACTTCTGTTTCTCACCATTGAATTCCCTGATAATGCAAAAGCACAGAAAATTATTCTCTGCATATGTGTGTGTGATTTGGCACTTATTATTTTCATTTATTTTAAGGCATCATGATCTTAAATTTGAGAATATTTGTCAGCAATTAAAAACTGGAAGTTTTAAACACTAATTTGAAAGTGGTAAAGACTGCAAAGTTAGCCAAACCTAGAAATAACCTGAAATCACTGACCAGGAAAGCTGTGACCTTACCTTACTGCACACTTGATAGGAGGAAAGTGCTGTACTCAGTGTACTCAGTGTCAGTCACTCAGTTGTGTCCAGCTCTTCGAGACCCCATGGACTGTAGCCAAACAGGCTCCTCTGTCCATGGGATTTCCCAGGCAAGAACACTCGAGTGGGTTGTCATTTGCTTCTCCAGGGAGTTTTCCCTATCCAGGGATCAAACCTGTGTCTCTTGCATTGCAGGAAGTTTCTTTTACTGCTGAGCCACCAGGGAAGCCCATGTGCTAACCAACCACAATTAGTGAACAGAGTTTATTTCAGAAGATAGCTTTAAAAGTCTGAGTGTAAATCTTTCTTAAAATATGTACTTTGTTACTGTGTGATTTTTTTTTTTCACTGCAAGGGTCTTAAACTTTGATATATCTTGTGTAAGAAGTCTGAACCATAAAAGTATAACTTTCATATGTATTTAGTTAGTGTTGGTCGCTCAGTCATGTCCAATTCTGCAATCCCATGGACTGTAGCTCACCAGGCTCCTCTGTCCATGGAATTTTCCAGGCAAGAATACTGGAATGGGTAGCCATTCCCTTCTCCAGGGTATCTTCCTGACCCAGGGATAGAATCCAGGTCTCTCACACTGCAGGCAGATTCTTTACTGTCTGACCACCAGGGAAGCCATAACTACATATATATTTGACATTAGTTTTTTATTCTTGCGTATTTTATAGAGTATTTATCTGAACTACTTGAACCCCAAAGCCAATTTTAGGTGGGACCGATATGATGAAAAAATCAAACAAACAAAATACACTTAATATTTTTTTTGAATCACTATACAAAAATCAGCTTGAAAGGTGAAATGCAAGCAATGAGTAATGAGAGGTGGGAAGGAGAAGATATGGCCAAATCAAAGTAAGGTCAAAAAGAGGCACCTAGGCTGAAAAGTGTCAGTATTGAATAATACCATCACAAACTGCTTTTTATTGTGCTCAGAAATATATTCTTGAACAACTGAAATCAATTTGATTCTTTAATATATAACTATATAAAACACTGGTACTGTTTTGTGGTCATTTCACTTGCTTTTCCTGTATTATTTTTACATTAAAAATATTTGGATTAAAATGTTAGTTTCCAGCACTGTTTGTAATAGCCAGAACATGGAAACAACCTAGATGTCCATCAGCCGATGAATGGATAAGAAAGCTGTGGTACATATACACAATGGAATATTACTCAGCCATTAAAAAGAATTCATTTGAATCAGTTCTAATGAGATGGATGAAACTGGAACCTATTATACAGAGTGAAGTAAGCCAGAAAGAAAAACACCAATACAGTATACTGACACATATATATGGAATTTAGAAAGATGGCAGTGATGACCCTGTATGTGAGACAGCAAAAGAGACACAAATGTATAGAAAGGACTTTTGGACTCTGTGGGAGAGGGAGAGGGTGGGATGATTTGGGAGAATGGCATTGAAACATGTATACTATCATGTAAGAACGAAGCACAAGCCTATGTTCAATACAGGATACAGGATGCTTGGGGCTGGTGCACGGGGATGATCCAGAGAGATGATGTGGGGTGGGAGGTGGGAGGGGGATTCGGAATTGGGAGCTAATATACATTCATGGTGGATTCATGTCAATGTATGGCAAAACCAATACGGTATTGTAAAGTAAAATAAAGTAAAAATAAAATTAAAAAAAAAATGTTACTTTCCAATGAGTGACATGATGTAAACATTTTCAAAATAAATTTTAAAATGTTTGTATACATGTAAAATAATATGCATGCACATGTATACACATATAATTTGTGTGCTCAGATGGGAATGGGCCTTCCCTGGTGACTCAGATGGTAAAGAATCTGCCTGCAATGCCAGAGACCCAGGTTCAGTCTCTGAGTTGGGAAGATCCCCTGGAAAAGGGAATGGCTATCCACTCCAGTATTCTTGACTGGAGAATTCCATGGACAGAGAAGCCTGATGGGCTACAGTCCATGGGGTCACAAAGAGTCAGACATGGTCAATCCTAAAGGAAATCAATCCTGAATATTCACGGGAAGGACTGAAGCTGAAGCTCCAATACTTTGGCCACCTGTGGCAAACAGTGGACTCATTGGAAAAGATCCTGCTACTGGGGAAAATTGAGGGCAGAAGGAGAAGGGGACAACAGAGGATGAGATCATTGAAAGGCGTCACTGACTCAACAGACATGAGTTTGAGCAAAATTCCAGGAGATGGTGAAGGACAGGGAAGCCTGGCAGTCCATGGGGTTGCAAAGAGTTGGGCAACTGAGCAACTGAACAACAACAGATGGGAATATGGCTCATATCAAAACCACAGTGCATCCTTGAATACATTAGTCACCTTTGTGTTAGTCTCTGAAAAAGCATCACCCAAAAAATACATCTCTTGAATTTTTAGTATGTTCAGTGGAGTAGAAAACAGATAAATCTTATTTAATAAAGTGTTGTGAATATTCATCTCTTAAGATAAAGCCAAAATGAAATCAGATGTGGCTTTGAAAACTTACTCTACTCTGCAATGTATATATTTGTTTAACCCAAGAAATAATTGAGGTGTGATTTTCTAATAAGGACTAAACAGCTTTTTATCATAGATGGAATGAAACATAACAGAGACTGAGATCCTGAAGAAAGTGAGGGATTTCATTGCTTTCCACCATGATTAAACAGTGGTCCAGAAATTTTGGTTCTGTGGATGTATTTCAAATGTTCTATGAACAAATGAAAAACAAAACTGAATATTGATGGCAATTGAATGATGAGAATTAATTTGGGAATTTTGTTTTTGAGGCTCTTATTCCATTTACATGTTGTGAAAGTTACAGAATAGGAAAATGAAGAACACTGCCGGTCATGCTTCTCTAGAGAGACCATATACTTTATCATCCAAAGCAGTAATGGAAGTATGTCCTCTTACTTGAGAATGAAAGTTGGCCCTATTTAGTAATATGCCAGGATAATGTTATAAACCAGGATTGTCAAAGTGTTCCAATAAATTCTGCCACTATATATTTTGCCATATACCCCCAGATATCTCACCTCATCCCTAAAATAAAAAAAAAAAAAAGAATAAAAATGAAAAGCAAAAGAAAATATAATGTGGCATTATTTCCCTGGTGATGGTGAATTTTCTGTCAACTTGACCAGGACATGGGTGTCTGGATATTTGGCTAAACATTATGTATGGGTGTGTCTGAGACAGTGTTTCTGGATGAGATTAGCATTTGAACTGGTAGACTGAGTAAAGGAAGTTGTCCTTCTCAATGTGAGTGGACCTCATCCAAGTTGTGGAGGGTCTGAATAAAACAAAAAGGTGATGGAAGGAAAAACTGGCTCTCTGTCTGACTGAACTGGGGCATCAGTCTTCTCCTTCACTTGGGCTAGAAATTATCCCTTTGACCCCCTGGTTCTCAGGCCTACGGGCTTGGACTGAAAACATCACTGGCTTTTCTGGGCCTCCAGGTGAGAGGTGGCAGAGATTATGGAACTTCTCATATAATCGATCAATATTTTTCTCTCTCCCCTACTTTCTGTATATTTTGTTTCTCTGGAGAATCTTAATACACCCTGAGAAAGTGAAAGAAATTGACAAGTGGACTATTCAGATGGGCCCCTTCCCTCCATCCCTTCCATCTCTGATCTTGTACCACATGGTTCTATTTTATCTGCTTCAATCCTTGTGAGTATTTCTCTGGAAAAGTTGAAAAGAATGCCACAGACTCACTCCAATGTCCATCGCAGCACTCACTATTTACAATAGCCAGGACATGGAAGCAATCTAAATGCTCATCAACAGATGAACGGATAAAGAAGATGTGGTACATACACACAATGGAATATTAATCAGCCATAACAAAGAATGAAATAATGCCATTTATAGCAAGATGGATGGGCCTCAGTTCAGTTCAGTTGCTCAGTCATGTTGGACTTTTTGCGACCCCATGGACTGCAGCATGCCAGGTGTCCCTGTCCATTACCAACTCCTGGAGCTTGCTCATACTCTTGTCCCATCAAGTCAGTGATGCCATTGAACCATCTCATCCTCTGATTTCCTTTAGGATGGACTGGTTTGATTTGCTTGCAGTCCAAGGGACTCTCAAGAGTCTTCTCCAATAGCACAGTTCAAAAGCATCAATTCTTTGGTGCATCACCAGATGGTCAACACCAAAATCAGATTGATTCTATTCTTTGCAGCCAAAGATAGAGAAGCTCTATACAGTCAACAAAAACAAGACCAAGAGCTGACTGTGTCTCAGATCATGAAATCCTTATTACCAAATTCAGATTCAAATTGAAGAAAGTAGGGAAAACCGCTAGGCCATTCAGGTATGACCTAAATCAAATTCCTTATGATTATACAGTGGAAGTGAGAAATAGATTTAAGGGCCTAGATCTGATAGATAGAGTGCCTGATGAACATGAACTGAGGTTCATGACACTGTACAGGAGACAGGGATCAAGACCACCCCATGGAAAAGAAATGCAAAAAAGCAAAATGGCTGTCTGGGGAGGCCTTACAAATAGTTGTGAAAAGAAGAGAGGCGAAAAGCAAAGGAGAAAAGGAAAGATACAAGCACCTGAATGCAGAGTTCCAAAGAATAGCAAGAAGAGATCAGAAAGCCTTCTTCAGCAATCAATGCAAAGAAATAGAGGAAAAGAACAGAATGTGAAAGACTAGAGATCTCTTCAAGAAAATTAGAGATACCAAGGAAACATTTCATGCAAAGATGGGCTCGATAAAGGACAGAAATGGTAGGGACCTAATAGGAGCAGAAGATATTAAGAAGAGGTGGCAAGAATACAGAGAAAAACTGTACAAAAAAGATCTTCACGACCCAGATAATCATGATGGTGTGATCACTAATCTAGAGCCAGACATGGTGTTGGAGAAGACTCTTGAGAGTCCCTTGGACTGCAAGGAGATCCAACCAGTCCATTCTGAAGGAGATCAGCCCTGGGATTTCTTTGGAAGGAATGATGCTAAAGCTGAAACTCCAGTACTTTGGCCACCTCATGAGAAGAGTTGACTCATTGGAAAAGACTCTGATGCTTGGAGGGATTGGTGACAGGAGGAGAAGGGGACGACAGAGGATGAGATGGCTAGATGGCATCACTGACTCGATGGACATGAGTTTGGGTGAACTCCAGGAGTTGGTGATGGACAGGGAGGCCTGACATGCTGCAGTCCATGGGGTCACAAAGAGTCAGACATGACTGAGCAACTGAACTAAGGGGACTGGATGCCATGAGCTTAGTTTACTGAATGTTGAGTTTTAAGCCAACCAATTTTTTCACTCACCTCTTTCACTTCCATCAAGAGGCTCTTTAGTTCTTCACTTTCTACCGTAATGGTGGTGTCATCTGCATATCTGAGTTTATTGATATTTCTCCTGGCAATCTTGATTCCAGCTTGTGCTTCATCTAGCCCAGCATTTCACATGATGTACTCAGCATACAAGTTAAATAAGCATGGTGACAGTATACAGCCTTGACGTACTCCTTTCCTGATTTGGAACCACTCTGTTTTCCATGTCCAGTTCTAACTGTTGCTTCTTGACCTGCCTACAGATTTCTCAGGAGACAGGTATTTCTAGAATGGGTTAGAGATTATCATAGTGAGTGAAGTAAGTCTGACAGAGAAAGACAAATATCATGTGGTATTGCTTATTTGTGGGATCTAAAAAAAATGGTACAAGTGACCTTATTTACAAAATAGAGTAACAGGTGTAGAAAACAAACTTCTGGTTAACAAGGAAGAAGGGCGTGGAGGGATAAATTGGGAGATTGAGATTGACATGTACACACCACTATGTATATAATAGATAACTAATAAGAACCTACTACATAACACAGGGAATTCTATTCAGTACTCTTGAATGAACTATATGGGGCAAGAATCTAAGAAAGAGTGGATTTATGTATAACTGATTCACTTTTCTATACAACAAAACTAACACAACATTGCAAATCAACTATATGCCAATAAAAATTAATTTTTAAAAAACAGAATGCCATAGTAAATTAGACTCACTGAAGGAGTACAGATCAGAGAGAAGTCTTACAAGATTTGATTTGAGAACACTCACTCACTGGTGCTGCACAAAAGCTGACAGAGAGAGGCAGGGTAAAAACTGAGACATGGATTCAACTGATGTGGTCAGTTGTCCAGGTGAGAATTCATGAGAGCTGGAGCTCAGAATCAGAAATATACGAAAGGGACAAAGAAGCTTTAACAGTCCAGATCATAAGTGGCTCTGGTCAACCACAAAAACTCTTTCTCACCTGATGACTCCATGTAATTGGATGGAGTCCAAGCTACTCCTAGTCAATTGACTCTGTTTCCAGGCTCCTCTACTGACAAGGAACTGAAATGGCAAAGAATTTCCACTTTCTGTAGTTGAGGCCAGAGATGGGTTCACCAGATACGAACACGGCAACCCAGACCCATTTCCAGGTAATGGGGAATTCAGGAAATAGAAGTATAACATGTTTTCTTTAGTCAATATCTGCCTCTAAAATAGGAATTGGGTTCTAAGCATAGCAGAGGAGGAAGAAGAAAAGTGAAATAGAAGGAAATTAATTATTTGTTTAAAAGATGGCAATATGGTGGTCATTGTACAAGGCACTTTGCATATCTGCTTGTGATCTTTCTTCTGAGGTAGAAACAATTCTCCCTGCTTTATAGATGGAGTGAGGTAAATTTCCCATGGCTATGTGGTTGTTAACATAGAATTCAAGATTCTAGGCAGACACATCTTATCCTAACCTCTGCAAGATGCTGTTTGACCTCACATGCAGGGATGTTTAGCTTTGGGACCACCCCTTGTAACTCAGACAATAGAGAATCTGCGGGCATTGCAAGAGACCTGGATTCAATTGCTGGGTTTGGAAGACCCCCTGGAGAAGGGAGGCAACCCACTCCAGTACTCTTGCTTGGAGACTCCCATGGACAGAGGAGCCTGGCGGGCTATAGTCCGTGGGGTCGCAGAGTTGGATACGACTGCACGACTAACACTAACCCTTTCTTGGAACCACATTTTGCTTCCTGGCAAGAAAACAGGAAGTCCCCAATATAGTCTCTAGCTAGCCTCTTTCTGGAACAAGGAGATCTTCCTCAAGTTCTTTTCATGATTACATTTTATCCCTAAAGGCCCCAAATTAGGTCACTTATATCTGTGAGTTCCAGTTCTGCTTCGTCTTTGTAATTAACAAAACTTAATCCAGTGCCTTCCATATGCCAAGCCTCAAGGCATGCTGCAAGCTGTACAAAGGCTGACCCTGCCCTCAAGGAGCTCTCAGCATAGAAGAGACCAGACAAGAGTATAAACAATCACAATGCAAGGCAAACAGTACCATGTTAAAGATACATTTGGAGTGATAGAGAAATTTTAGAAGAGATCATCCAAGGAAACTTCATAGATGAAAATTTGGGCTGGGCTGGAAGGATACACTGAAATTCAGTGTGTGGCATTGGTATAAAGCGTCTCAGGTGGGGAAAAGCATAAACAGAGGCCCAGAGGCTGGTAATTGAGGAGCATGGGCGGGCTGGGAACAGCAAGCAGCAGTTTAGCGGTGATGAAGCCCCACTGAAAGGCAGTGAGGAGCGAGTGCCAGATGTTTTCCCCATTCTGACACTGAGTGTGATTGGGCTCCCAGCTATCCTCAGGAGTGGCATGGCAATCTTCAAGGTTGATGCAAGGCCGAGTCTTCTATCTCTGTGCAGACTTTTTTCCTTTTGATGAGATCCTGGCCATGTGAAATCCACCTCGTCTCCTGCTACTGTTATCAAACCTCATACTTGCATTCAAAATAGGGTCAGGAAAGAAGAGAAGAAAAGGGCAATTGATTTGTATGTTTCAGTCATTTCCTTGGGAACACGCTGAGCTTTCACTCTGGGGTGACTGTGAAAGAGACCCTGCCTGTGATTAGATCTGTCAGGCAGTGGCTGTGTTACGCCTGGTACCTGGGGAAATGAAACCACGGGCAATTGCCAATGTCTGCATGCCCGGGGAGCTGTCTGTGTGCAGCACAATAATGGGCCAGTCTGTGTGCATGTGCACAGGAACCTCGGAGCAGGGGGAATGTAGATTTGAATCAGAGCTGGAAAATACTCTCTAAGGCCCCTTCTTAAATCGCAGAGTATATGATTCTGTATATATGAGCAGATGCACACTAGGAAATGATGGCTAAGGGTAGGTAGAGTCAAGAGCAGGGTCCTCATCTTCCCCTTTGTCTTGACCGTATGCGTTCCAGATACCACACAGCTACCAAAGTGGCATTTCAAAACATAAGTCTGACCACATCACCCTCCCTTTCTCACCTTCAGTGTCCCCCGGTTATTTAGAGGATGAAGCCCAAGCTGCCCAAGACGTGCTGTGACCTGGCCTCAGCTCCTTTCTCCTGCTTTAGTCTCCTTCCTCACATCACCCTTCCTGGTCCAGTCACAGCGGGCCGTTTGCACTTCCTGCACACATCCTCCTGCTCACATTGCCTCCCTCCAGCTGCCCCTCCCCGAACCCCTCCCCCACCTTCCCACAAGTCTATATTGTCTTTCTCAATCTTCCCACCCAGGTAACATCCACCCTTCCATCTTCTTAAGACTTGGCTCAGTTCTTATTTCCTTCAGAAACCCTCTCTGACTACACTAGTCTCAGAGTGGTACCCATACGTCTACCTCCTCCTTAGACCACTGAGTTCTAAAATACCTGTTTAAACAAATCCTTCTATAAACTGCAAGCTCCTCAAAGTCAGTACTTGACTGTATCTGTGACTCTCTCATACTAAGCACAATTTCTGGCACAGTGCTGCACACAGCGACTGTTAGTTGCAAAAATATCAGGTGAAAAGGATGGATGGATGGATAGATGGATGGGAGATGGAAATGTGTCTGCAAATGAGATACATTCCAGGATTCTATTTACAACCTTGATGGGATGATTAATTTTATGTATCAACTTGACTAGGTCAGTGGCTACAGAGAGCTGGCTAAGCGTGATTTCTGCGAGAACGTTTATGGAAGATATGAGCATCGGAATTGGTGGCCTGGGAAAAGCAGATGACCCTCTCCCCTGTAGGCAGGCATCATCCAAGCCACTGAGGGGCTCAACAGAACAAAGAGGTGGAGGAAGGTTGAATTCTTTTTCTGCCCAGCTGCATTAGCTGAGTCAAAGGTCTTCTCTTGCCTTCAGCACGTCTGCCTCTCAGGTCTTCAGATTCACCAGTGTCTCTCCAGCTCTCTGCTTTTGAAATGGATCAATACGTCGGCTGAGTCTCTAGCTTGTAGCCAAGAGACAAGAGAGTCTTTGCCTCCATAATCACAAGGAACCAATGCCTTCTAATGACTCTAGTATAAATAAGTAGGATATCCTATTGGTTCTGTTTCTCTGGAGAACCCTGACTAATACACTTGGCAAGGTGTTATTTTAATTTTACAAAAGGAGCTACTGTGACACAGAAAGGCAGATATCATACAGCTAACACTAACCTTTAAAACTGCAGTCTGAATCCCCTTTTCCCATCCAAGTGCTCATTCCTCTGTCCTTTGGTACCTCTCAGTGACTAAATACTCATTGCTTCTCAAATCCTGAATTGCCTAGACTTAGAATTCTACAGCCCAAGCAAACCTAAAAGAAGATTCATCCTCCCTCTCCTTCCTATTTTCTCTTCTCGGTAGATAATTAAGAGCTAGAAGTGGTCAAATGACTTGACACCTCATTCATCCTTCAGCATCTTCCTCAGTCATAACCACGACTGTCACCCTAAGTAAATGTAGAATTATGGCCGTGATCGATGCTGCAGAGAAGAAGGCAGGCACAAGAGTCGACAATGCAATAAACGAGACTAACCGAATCAGCACTCTGATGATTAGCTAATTAATCATTAAATAAATATTCATTGACTAAATAATATGTGCTGGCGACTCTCCTAAATGCTGAGTACTTAAGAGTAAGTAAACAATCTAAGTCCCTGATGCGTGGACCTTACATGTTAGTGGGAGGGAAGAGACAATAAATACACGAGGAATAGATGTTATCTTGGATAACAGACATTAACTGGCAAAGAAAAGGGTGTAGTCCAAGAATTACAAAGAGCATAGACGAGAGCAAAGGAGGAGCGTAGAATGTTTGAGGACCTAAAAGATATCTTTGATTGGAACATGGAGATAAGAGTGTCCCCAAAAGAGATCAGAGCTAGTTAGTCAGGTCTCACATCATGCTGGGCCTGGAAGGTCATGTTGAATTTAGATTAGATCTTCAGGGCAAGAAAAATCACTGATGAGTTTTAAATAGGAACTGGCATGATTAGAGGTGTGTATGTGTGTGTGTGTTTCAAATATCTGGTTGCTATGAAGAAAATTGTTTGGAAGTGAATAGTCATAACTCTGGAGAGATAAATTAGGTACTTCTCCCAGTAGTTCAGGTGAAAGACAAGGGTGGCCTCGACTTGGATGCAGCAAGGAAAAATGAAGAGGAGAAAAAGGAGATGTCAAGGGTTAATACCTGTGTTTCTGTTTTGCAACTGGGTTATGCCATTCAGTGAGAGTAATAATACCAGGAGAGGACCATATTTGGGATCGGAAGAGTCAGCAGTCCAAGAATAAACATTTGGACATATCCTGTTGAGATTTTCATGAGGCATCGAGTGGAAGTATTAGGTGATCAATTAGGTCAAAACCAATACGGTATTGTAAAGTAAAATAAAGTAAAAATAAAATTAAAAAAAAAAAGAGATTGGAAATGTAAGTCTAGGAATCTTAAAATTTATAGTGAATAGTCATAACTCTGGAGAGATAAATTAGGTACTTCTCCCAGTAGTTCAGGTGAAAGACAAGGGTGGCCTCGACTTGGATGCAGCAAGGAAAAATGAAGAGGAGAAAAAGGAGATGTCAAGGGTTGATACCTGTGTTTCTGTTTTGCAACTGGGTTATGCCATTCAGTGAGAGTAATAACACCAGGAGAGGACCATATTTGGGACCGGAAGAGTCAGCAGTCCAAGAATAAAGATTTGGACATATCCTGTTGAGATTCTCATGAGGCATCAAGTGGAGGTATTAGGTGATCAATTAGGTTATATGAATCTGCAGTTCACAAGAGATTGGAAATATAAGTCTAGGAATCTTAAAATTTAGAGCGAATATTGGAATGGATAAATTCACCATAGGGAAAGATAGGAGAAGATGAGAAACGTTCTAAAGAACTCCAAGATGAAGAAGAGTTCAGCAGAGGAGACAGAAACAAAAGGATAAAAGAGGAGATTATAATGTTCCAGAGACTAAGGAAAGTTTCAGCAAGGTAGGAGCATAGTGTGCTGCTGAGATTTCAAATGAGGTGCTGGATGAAGACTGTCCATTGAATTTGCAACAAGGTGGTTATTAATCACCTTCTCAAAGGCAATTCAAAAGGAGAAAGCCAGACAGAATGGGTTGAAGAGTGGTTGGGAGGTGAGTATGTCTAAATACCACATTACCATTATTTTGGAAGAGTTGGCTGTAAAAGTAGTTTCTATCATAAATGTGCTTAAATGATGAATTTTGGTTTTTTACTCAATATCTACCCACATTGCTGGGCTGTAAACTTAAGATGAGGCAATAACATCTTTCTTGTTTAAGTCTGCATATTCAAGAACACACTTCTCAGTTCACGGTTAATCTTTGTAACATTTAATAAGTGAACAAAAATGAGTAAATAAAGATTTAGAGAATATCTTGAACAACTATTTTCTGGAAAATGATCAAGTTGCATTTAGAATATATTCATGACACTGGAAGTTAATTTGTTGAAAGCAGCTATATTGTCATCCTCTGTCACTTTCAGGGAGAGACTTTGGACTGAAAGAAACCATAGTCCCTACTCTGCCCTTTTTGGGAAAAGAATTCCACTCTGACTGTTGCTGCCTTGAAACTTTCCTTTTTCTTTGTCTCTCATGCTATTGCCTTGACTCCAGCCTTTATTATTTCTCACCTATTCTAATGCAATTTTTAAGGGCTCTGTGCACCATAATCCCTTTGCTGCTATCTGTAAATCAAAAGCAATAACACCAAACAGTAAAACCAAAGCTCGTGCATATGCTGATATTAAAAGAACTTGTCTCTGTATTTCACTGCTTGCAAGATTCTGGATAAATCATGTAGCAAACACAGGCTCATTCACCCCTGCATTATTAGCACCCTAAGCATGAGCTTAACCCACCTACTGAGGAATTTATTATTCCTCCAGGCCTCCCTCTCTCCAGTTCACCCTCTACCAGAGTGATACTAACGCAGAGATGCAATCTTCTCACGTGAAATCCTTCATCGGCTCCTCAGGTCCTATAGGACAAAGTTTGTTCCCTTAGCCTGGCTTACAAGGTTTTCTGTTTTATGATCCCAGGAAACTCCCTGGAATCAACCTTTGCCACAATACAGATGTACTCCAGCCTTTCTGGATTGTTTATAGCTCCCTGGACACCCCTTTGGGTCTCACAGATTTGTATATTTGCATGACCTGATCTTTCTGCCTGGAATCTCTCTCTCCAGTGTCGCCCACCTTCCCGCATCTCTCCAGACTTAGCAAAAAGTCACCTGTTCTTCTAGGCTTTCAGAGTCTTGGTTATGTCTGTGCCATTGTAGCACATTTTGGTTTTGCCAAATCTACCAAGCATACTGAAACTGACCTCATCTCTTTCCCACATGACTCTACGTAATAGTGACAGCCAACACTCATTGACCCTCTAATGAGCTTTATGTGGGTCATCTCATGGTCCTCACAACAACCCTACTGACCGAACGAACTATCAGTATTATATTTCACATTCGACAAAGTTAAGACCTAGTGACTCGTCCAAGGTCACACAAGAGAGAAAGCAAGAATTTGCTTTCTAACAAAAAAAAAAAATAGATAGTTGTTTTGCTTTCTAACAACAAAAAAAAATAGATAGTTGTTTTGCTTTCTAACAACAAAAAAAATAGATAGTTAGATAGTTGTTTTGCTTTCTAACAAAAAAAAAATAGTTATAGTTCACTAGAATATTTGCTTTAAGCCACTGCACTAGCCTGTGAACTTCTCAAGTGCAAGGAGGGAACCTCACCATCTACATGTTGCCAGAACTTTGCACTAGCTTTTCACATTCGACAAAGTTAAGACCTAGTGACTCGTCCAAGGTCACACAAGAGAGAAAGCAAGAATTTGCTTTCTAACAACAAAAAAAATAGATAGTTAGATAGTTGCTTTGCTTTCTAACAAAAAAAAAAAAATAGTTAGATAGTTGTTTTGCTTTCTAACAAAAAAAAAATAGTTGTTTTGCTTTCTAACAAAAAAAAAATAGATAGTTATAGTTCACTAGAATATTTGCTTTAAGCCACTGAACTAGCCTGTGAACTTCTCAAGTGCAAGGAGGGAACCTCACCATCTACATGTTGCCAGATCTTTGCACTAGATGTTGTTTTGCTTTCTAACAACAAAAAAAATAGATAGTTAGATAGTTGTTTTGCTTTCTAACAAAAAAAAAATAGTTATAGTTCACTAGAATATTTGCTTTAAGCCACTGCACTAGCCTGTGAACTTCTCAAGTGCAAGGAGGGAACCTCACCATCTACATGTTGCCAGAACTTTGCACTAGCTTTGGAAAAATGAGAAGTTGGTGGATGTTTGCTATATGAACAAAATGAATGAATAAATTACTTCATCAAGGTTTATTTCTTGAATCTCCTAGACATTGTTAGGAAAATTATGTTCATTTTCCTAATGAGAGTTCAAAGCAGAATTGAGTCTAGCATAAATCAAAAGGGTGAAAGCAGTGGAAGGCTTTCCACGTGAATGAGAAGTTAGATTTGTTTGGTCTCATGTCAAGAGCTTGAATTAGGGCCAAGGGATGAAAGAATCAGGGAAATCATTTTTTTTTTTTTCCCTCACTAGGAATTAAAACAATTTCACTTACAGAGCTGTATAAAGATGGAATAGGCTGCCCAGTAAGGGGATGAGATCCCCATCCCTGGGGGTGTGCAAGCAAAGACTGAAGGACCACTGGATGCAGTGTTGCAGAGGAACTTTAATGATCTAATGAGGCATTTTATTGGATGACCTTGAAGCTCTTTTCTATCCAGAAATTATATGAGTCTATGAAACAGAAAAAGCAAGGGGAAAGACAAAGAACTCAAATTGCAACAGACGAGGCAATATTTTTTTAATTTTCCTGTTGGTGTAACTGAAAGTCTAAATTTACAGATGAGCAACATTTGTGAGGATTTAATCTATCAAATCAAAGAGAATAGGCAGATGGAAATAAGCTAATCGAAAGAAGTTACTATGAGGGTCCTTCTCTTTACGGGATTGGTGCTGCCCCAGTTCCCTTCCACCCCCTACAATGGAGGTTACTTTCTTGGGAGTAAAATATGAACAGGGAGAAATAGAAATGGGCACCCCATCAGTGAGCCCGTTTTGAGGGAAGAAGGAACAGGGAGAGGGGAAAAAAAAGCTCCAGCAGAGGACGGATGGAAGAAATGAGGGAAAATCCCAGGCTGGCTGGTGGGGTAGAACTTTGCGAAGAAATGCTGCATTTCTGTAGAGGTATTGGAATTAAGGGTGATGGCTCCAACCCCAGAGGCAGGGGAGAATACCTCCACCAACTTCTAGGATCTCAGGTTTTTCTCAGCTTGTGGGAGAAAAAGAAAAGAACAAAGAGAGACCCAAGAGTGAGAAGCAGCATCTGGTGGGGCCAGGGAAGTCTTGGCTTGCTGGAGAAGCTAAGCTCCAAAGTGTGGACCAGGCGGTGGCTATGCGAAAGGAAGATGGTCAGAGGATGCAGCGGTGGACTGCACGGTGGCCAGGCCACAGCGTCAGGAAGGGTGGTCATCAAAGCTGAGTTTGGGAGACCTTCTAATAGCAGAGAAAAATGGGGGTTAGGGGGTGGAAACCTGAGTAACTTACTGGCCAAAAAACTTCCCTTTGTTAGTGTCTCATTCCTGAAACTATAAATTCTTAGTAACACCTTTAGATTTTACTCAGGCAACTTGAAGATAAAAAACTACCTTGTTTATATTTTTCCCCAGAGTATAGCACAGTGCCTGGGACACCATGTGCTGTTTCTTAAATGATCGACTGAATTAATAAATGAATGAAAAGTAATCACTACTTTTGTATTAGGCACTACATGGAGTAGGGATACAGAGGAATCCCTGTAGGGATTAAATAAGCAGGATGACTATATACAGTCTTGACATACTCCTTTCCCAATTTTGAACCAGTCCATTGGTCCATGTCTAGTCCTAACTGTTGCTTCCTGACCTGCAAATGAGGAATACAGCACCCATGTTCCTAAAAAGACTGATGTCAAGTGGGGAGCTGAAAATGCCTGTGGTTAATCAGTTCAGTTCAGTCACTCAGTCCTGTCCGACTTTTTGCAACCCCATGGACCGCAGCACGCCAGGCTTCCCTGTCCATCACCAACTCCCGGAGTTAGCTCAAACTCATGTCCATTGAGTCATTGATGCCATCCAACCATCTCATCCTCTGTCGTCCCCTTCTCCTCCTGCCTTCAATCTTTTCCAGCATCAGGGTCTTCCCTAGTGAGTCAGTTCTTCGCATCAGGTGGCCAAAGTATTGAAACTTCAGCATCAGTCCTTCCAATGAAGATTCAGGGTTGATTTCCTTTAGGGTTGACTGGTTTGATCTGCTTGCAGTCCAAGGGACTCTCAAGAGTCTTCTCCAACACCACAGTTCAAAACCATCCATTATTTGGTGCTCAGCTGTCTTTATAGTCCATTTCTCACATCTATACATGACTACTGGAAAAACCATAGCCTTGACTAGATGGACCTTTGTTGACAAAGTAATGTCTCTGCTTTTTAATATGCTATGTTGGTCATAACTTTTCTTCCAAGGAGCAAGCGTCTTTTAATTTAATGGCTACAGTCACCATCTGCAGTGATTTTGGAGTCCAAGAAAATGAAGTTTATCACTGTTTCCATTGTTTCCCCATCTATTTGCCACAGAGTGATGGAACTGGATGTCATGATCTTCATTTTTTGAATATTGAGTTTTAAGTCAACTTTTTCACTCTCTTTCACTTTCATCAAGAGACTCTTTAGTTCCTCTTTGCTTTCTGTCATAAGGGTGGTGGTCATCTGCATATCTGAGATTATTGATATTTCTCCCAGCAACCTTGATTCCAGCTTGTGCTTCATGCAGCCCGGCATTTCACATGATGTACTCTGCATACAAGTTAAATAAGCAGGGTGACTATATACAGCCTTGACATACTCCTTTCCCAAATTTGAACCAGTCCATTGGTCCATGTCTAGTTCTAACTGTTGCTTCCTGACCTGCATACAGATCTCTCAGGAGGCAGGTAAGGTCATCTGGTTTTCCCACCTCTTGAAGAATTTTCCAGTTTGTTGTGATCCACACAGTCAAAGGCTTTGACATAGTTAATTAAGCAGAGGTAGATGTTTTTCCTAAACTCTCTTGTTTTTTCTATGATCCAACAGATGTTGGCAATTTCATCTCTGGTTCCTCTGCCTTTTCTATACTGTGGTTAATCCAGTGGGATAGAGGCTGATAGGATGCAGTGCTGACTTTAGGTTGAGCCTGAGGTTACATGCCTCAGATTCTATATGAGCACACTGTAGATTCATACCAAGAGCCTTTTCTTTCTCTTTCTCTCTCTCTCTCTCTTTTTAATGTCCGATTGTTGACGTAGTAGACCCACATTTTGAATAACTTAGAAAACGTTAAAAGACAGGACAAATATAAATCATAAGCTCACCACTCAGCAGAAGCCTATTATTACTATTTAGGCACATCGCTTTCCAGACTTTTCCTTGCATTCTTTTCCTTCATAATGGAGATCATATTGCATCTAGAATATGATGTTATTCTTTCCCCTCCCCCACTTACCATGTTGTTAAAATGTTCTTCCTAAGCATGACATATGACTTTCTGGTAGTCTGTACCACAACCCATTAATAATCATCTTTCTGCTGGACACTTGAGTTCTTCAAAATTTTAATATGATAAAAATTAGATTCCTAGAAAACCGATTCCCAACCAAAAGACAGGAATCATCTTTACAGCTCTTGATGCAATTTTCCAAACTTCCCTTGTCTTATACCATTTGGACTGATAGAACAAATTACTATAGCTTATACACAACACAAATTTATTTCCCACGGTTCTGGAGCCTGGGGTGTTCAAGACCAAGGCACCAGCAGGTTTGGGGTCTGGTGAGGGCCCATTTTGTGTTCCACAGATGACTGGCTGTCTTTCCTTACTTGGCCGAAAGGGACAAGGGCCTCTCTTAAAAGGACACACGTGCCTTTCATGAGGGCTCCACCCTCATGCCCTAACTGCCTCAAAGATCTCTACCTCAAAATGCCATAACACATTAGGTTTCAACATATGGATTCTGGGGGGACATAAGCATTTTCTATAGCAGCCCTCGAGGACAAATGAACCAGCTTATCCTCTTACTAGTTCTTGGTGAGTACCTGCCTTAGCACAGGTAGGGGCATTTAAAAATTCTTTCTTGGCACTGAGTTTATGTCGGAGACTCCTTCCCAGTTCTCTGGCCAGGAGAGAAACCAGGTTAAGCAGCTGTGTTTAAATTCATACCCTACCTCTTTTTCAAATTACCAAAACATTAATATAATTAAGTGATACTGGCAAGGATTGAGATAGTGGCTCTTAGATTGTCGATGGAAAGATGAAATTATATAACACTTTCAAAAAGGTAATTTGAGAATACTTCTTAAGAAACATCAGTGGCCATGTCATTTCACATCTGAAAATGCTTCCCAAGGAACCAATCCAAAGGAAAAACAGCTACTTTCATTAAGGGGATTATGCAAAAAAAAAAATGTTAAGCTTCTTTTAAATATTCAACATATAGGGTAATGTTTAACTAAATTATGGCATACATGTTCAATGAACGTGTGAGGCTTGCATTTTAAAATATATGAAATCTTTGTGGAAATATGAGAAAACAATAAGATGTTATTTAGATTTAATTATTTTAATATAATGTCAATATATTGGCAGAATGGAAAAGGTCATATAAAAAAGCTGCTTTTGTTGTATGTAGAAGTAGACATTGCATTTATAATTTTTCTTTTAGTTGCAGGTAACATTTACAGAACATATCATATTTCAGATATTATTTCTGCCATGCACAAAGCACTTTTCATATACTATTTAGAATGTTTTTCATGACATCTCTATTATATTCTTCCTATCATTGTATCTATTTAAAAGAGGATGGAATTGACATGCAGATAGGTAAAGTAACTTGTCTAAGGTTGTCTGGGTGGTAAAAGACAAAACATGTACTGAAATTCAGTTCTAATGTAAGAGCTGGTGCTCTTAACCATCATACCACGTTGCTTGAATTCCTTTTTTTAAGCTGATAGTTATTTATTTTGTATTTTGGTAAGAACATTTAACATGAGATCTACCCTCTTAATTCTAAATGTCCAATACTGTGTTGTGAATGTAAATTTTCTCAAGTTTATCTTGATTTGTTTCCTTTCAACTTTCAGCCTATTCAGCTATTTAGCCCTCCCACACCCAAGCAGAATGGTGTATAAAAAAATGGTTTCCTACCTAAAAGGCACATAGTAGATGTTTTCAGGGTGAGATCAAGGTCACATGTAATAAGAGATCTTTATAAATCACCTCAACCTGGGAGAGCCAAGGAAATCAGCAGTTTGTATTCTACCTTTCAGAAAACCCCCCACCTTTCCATTTCTAGTCAGCTGAAGGAGGAATCCTACAGGCCTGGAGGAGCTTCACAAAGATTGGAAAGAATGTATTTGTCCAGAGCAGCTGCTTTTAAGGAAGAGGAAAGGAAATCCCAGATAAAACTGCAACAAGCAGATATCACAGAGGACAATAGTTATGAGAAAAAGAAGCAACATGGTGTGAAGCATCTCTAGAACACTCAGATAAAAATATGTTCAGAAATTATGTCTTAACAGCTACCTTGTGTACATGCCAACACATTCAGGATGAGGATCAACTAAGAGAAGGAATAAAGCACAAAATTGTCAAATAAAATTTCATAGGTATCAGTACAACTTGATGGAGTGGGTATCAAGGATGAAAAATGATCATTGAAAGTTAAGCATATTTAAAAGAAATAGAAATACAGAAAAAATAGAAGAGGAAATGAAGTAGTAGAATATATCTGGACAGGATTGAGTAGTAACTGAGAAAGTAAAGTGAGATAAAATGAAAGAGCAAAGGAGAGGGGGACTGATGTGATAGACCTAGCAGCTACCACCTGGTGAGACAGAGAAAACTGTCCCTGAGTCACCTGCAAAGCTTATGATGCTCTCCTGCAAAGCTGGCCCAGGACTTGGGAGCCTGGGGGATGCCAACATTTCTCATCTCTCTGGGAATCTCCATTTTTGAAAAGGAGAGCATTATACTTAACTGTTTTTGGACATCATCTCTGGAAAGATCAAGGAAGAAACAAAGGAAATGATGATATCAGAGTCATTTGGGAGCAAGGAAGGAAACCTAGGTATCAAAGTGGGTAACGAATTAGGAAAAGTGACTCTTTAGGGACACTTGATATAGTCATATGCTCTAGACTTGATATTGGCTTTTGAAAAGGTTTAAAAAGTAGAACTTATCTATAAAATGAAAGAGTCAAAAATGAAATTCTGTCCTACAAATTAATATGGAAACTGGCTATAAGTCTTGTCCCAACCTGTCCCAAAGTTCTCCCCAAATTCCCATAAAAACATTCACAACATAAAAACTCACAATGAGCAAAATAAAAAATGACAAGAAAATGTATGTCTAGAAACCAGTAGTAATTTCACTTGTACAACAGCTTTTGGGTCTGGATTTAAGAGAGGAAAAATCATGGGCTGCCTATGTGTGATCTCACAGAAAGATAGAACACAGGTAGGAAGACACGTGTGTCTCCTGCACAGCTGCCTCTTAGCCCGGAGATGCAGACACCAGATAGAAGTTCAAAGCTTGTACTGAGGGACCAATGGCTATGAATTGAACCCCATGCTGCTGACTTAGTATTTGGTCAAGTCATTATCTTTCCTGAGCCTTGCTTTCATCATCTGCAAAGTGGGGTTCATATAGTGCTTTCCTTAAGGAGTAGCCATGAAGATTAAATGAGCAGAGGTAATTCATGCAAAGTGCTGAGCACAGTGTCTGGAACACAGCAAACATTCGACAAACACTAATTACTTTTATTCCATCCTTTTGGAAGCTTGAACTCCCAGAGAACAGGAAGTTTCCCAGGGCAGTGAAAAGGAAGCAGAAGGAAGAAGGGCACTCACACATTAAGATCCTAAGATATGGAGTCCCTTCCAACACTGTAGAGAGAAGAGAGAGGAGTAGCAGGGCTTCCGGAGTAGGGCAACATTTGCAGAGAACCAGCAGGCAGAATAGGAAAAGAGCCCCCACCTCACACCCAGTATATCTTCATCAGATAAAAACCTGCTGTACAGAGGAAATTGGGCTGGGTCTGAATGCTTGTCAGCCAAGTCAAAGGTTGTCAGATAAAGCAAGAAGCCAAAGCAAGAAGCCAAATTAGAGTATTAGATGATTTTTAAATTATTTTATTGTAAGTGTACCCATATAATATTTTGGAATTATAGATAGTAAAAAATTTTCATTATTTATCTAAAATTCAAATTGAACTGGTCATCCTGTATTTTTGTTTGTTAAATCTAACATCTCTAATTTTCAATCTGGTAAATTAGGAGGAGGCTTGACTTGCAATGAAATGGAGAGTGAATGAAGCCACAGGAAATGCACACGCCCTGACACTTGGTAAATGCTGATCAAATCCGGGTCTTTCCTCCCCTTAAAATGAATAAACAGAAAATGTAACAACAGCAACACTAGAGGGCCAGCCAAGAGTTTAGCAGGTGAAGAGAAGAAAGCAATTTTGAAGATTCGTGCAACAGAATTTTGAAAATATTAACTACAAAGAGCAGTAACAAGTTTTAGAAATTGTGTACTATCCCACAGAAGGCTTACATTTTTTTGAGAAACAGAAAATTTTAAAGGAGAGAAGTTAATAAGTAATATTAATACAGTGAAATATAATAGATAATAGGAAAGGTATTTGAGGCACAATTTCAAAGAAAGTAAAATGTGAAAAAAAAAATCTAAACAAGTTTTGGGGACAGTAGGGAGTAGATCTGAGACTATAATAAAGCAAATTGGGAAATGGGGCTGAGGCTGGAGAAGCATCTTAATCCTCAGAGAAAGAACAGGGAGGTGAAATTAGGGAAAGAAGTGATAGCTATGAGACATAGAGAATGGAGATCAGATCTGAACCACCTGGACTTAGAATAATTACGGTACAAGTAAAAGAAAACACTGGAAGGAAACATTCTCAACTCTAGACCAAGATGGTGCCACAGGAGGCTCCCGAATTTCCCTGTGTCTATGGATGTACCACATATACAGGCACATGGAGTAATTCCCTTTGAGAGATGTCCAGAAACTAGATGTGTAGATGACTCCACACACCAGTTCAGTTCAGTTCAGTTCAGTCGCTCAGTTGTGTCCGACTCTTTGCGACCCCATGAATTGCAGCACACTGGGCCTCCCTGTCCATCACCATCTCCCGGAGTTCACTCAGACTCACGTGCATCGAGTCTGTGATGCCATCCAGCCATCCCATCCTCGGTCATCCCCTTCTTCTCCTGCCTCCAATCCCTCCCAGCATCAGAGTCTTTTCCAATGAGTCAACTCTTCGCATGAGGTGGCCAAAGTACTGGAGTTTCAGCTCTAGCATCATTCCTTCCAAAGAAATCCCAGGGCTGATCTCCTTCAGAATGGACTGGTTGGATCTCCTTGCAGTCCAAGGGACTCTCAAGAGTCTTCTCCAACACCACAGTTCAAAAGCATCAATTCTTCAGCACTCAGCCTTCTTCACAGTCCAACTCTCACATCCATACATGACCACAGGAAAAACCATAGCCTTGACTAGACGGACCTTAGTCAGCAAAGTAATGTCTCTGCTTTTGAAAATGCTATCTAGGTTGGACATAACTTTTCTTCCAAGGAGTAAGCGTCTTCTAATTTCATGGCTGCAGTCACCATCGGCAGTGATTTTGGAGCCCAAAAAAATAAAGTC
>SJYT01018097.1:65196-78608 GCA_006410635.1 Cephalophus harveyi | reverse complement strand
TAGTTCTTCAGGCACTCTATCTATCAGATCTAGGCCCTTAAATCTATTTCTCACTTCCATTGTATAATCATAAGGGATTTGATTTAGGTGATACCTGAATGGCCTAGCAGTTTTCCCTACTTGAGTCTGAATTTGGTAATAAGGAGCTCATGATCTGAGCCACAGTCAGCTCCTGGTCTTGTTTTTGTTGACTGTATAGAGCTTCTCCATCTTTGGCTGCAAAGAATATAATCAATCTGATTTCGGTGTTGACCGTCTGGTGATGCCCATGTGTAGAGTCTTCTCTTGTGTTGTTGGAAGAGGGTGTTTGCTATGACCAGTGCATTATCTTGGCAAAACTCTATTAGTCTTTGCCCTGCTTCATTCTGCACTCCAAGGCCAAATTTGCCTGTTACTCCAGGTGTTTCTTGACTTCCTACTTTTGCATTCCAGTCCCCTATAATGAAAAGGACATCTTTTTTTGGGTGCTAGTTCTAAAAGGTCTTGTAGGTCTTCATAAAACCATTCAACTTTAGCTTCTTCAGCATTACTGGTTGGGGCATAGACTTGGATAACTGTGATATTGAATGGTTTGCCTTTGAGACGAACAGAGATCATTGAATATTCTAGTAAAAACAGGAGAAGGGGATGGCAGAGGACGAGATAGTTGGATGGCAGAGGACGAGATAGTTGGATGGCATGATTGACTCAATGGACATGAGTTTGAGCAAACTCCAGGAGACAGTGAAAGACTGGGAAGCCTGGTGTGCTGGAGTCAAAGGTGTTGCAAAGAGTTGGACATGGCTGAGTGACTGAACAACAAGAAAAACAGACACACTGTCACCATAAACTACCCCCCCCCCCCAGCCAGCACAGGGCCATACAATTGGGAAGGAACCCCAAATGTCCAGCTTCACCCTGAGAAGTGATGGAGTTGAGCCATACATTTAGTGCACCCAATTTCACGACTACCATGCAAGGGACTGTTCCCCAAATCAACTGGCTTCGAAAGCACTGGGACTTTCATTCACAATCCCATAAGTCTATAGTAAATAAAGAATCAGTTATTGAGCATGCAAACACTCACTGAGGCTATCCCCCCAGAGCTTAGGACCAAGGAAGTGGGCAAAATTGCCTGTCCTCCAGGCTTTCTCTGAAGGGGTTTGATTGTATACAAGATGCTTCTTGGGAGCCTGCCTTCTCATCAGCAGACACCTAGGTGCTTTCTCTTATCGTCTTTGAAGCCTAAAAGAACCAGTGATCACATGCCCTGCCTTCTCCTCTGGCTCATTCCAACAGTAAAACCAAATTATCTGTATTTCCTTAGAAGAAGCTGGCCAAATTTTAATAACTAGTATCTAAAATTTTATAGTTACCCCCTAAGGGACAGGCCCCAAATCAAATGATAGCCAATGAGACTTGAATTCCAGAATCCCACAGGCCTACAGCAAAGTAGAAGTTTTCAAATAGGTTTTGGAGTACTCTTCACCTCCATGGGAATACATGCAGGCTCTACAGAGGGAACAAGCGAAAGGGCCCGTCTCCCAGTTCCTTCCGGCAAGAGTTCTGAGTGCATACTTGCTTAGCAGCTTCCCGAGTGTCTGCTTTCTAATCACCTTGCAACTCGGTGCTGACTGCAATCCTCTTATTTGGAACACTGATGGGGTTTGACACATCTTCAACTACTGGGAGTCACTAAGAACAAATACAGCAGCTTGGATAATCACAAAGGTTTGCGAGAACATCAAGAACTGGGCCAGGCTGATTAATAAGGTTGACCTCCTACAAAAGACCCATGTGTCAAAACTGGGAGAGGTGGCTGTTTTATCTAGTGCATGGAAACTAACTCAGAGAATTAAGGAAATGAGGAAACAGGGGACTATGTTCAAAACACATACACACACACACACACACACACACAAAGAAAAAAACAAAGTAAATCTCCAGAAACTGATCTTCAGTTCAGTTCAGTTCAGTTCAGTCGCTCAGTCGTGTCCGACTCTTTGCGACCCCATGAATCGCAGCACGCCAGGCCTCCCTGTTCATCACCATCTCTCGGAGTTCACTCAGACTCGCCTTGGGTTGCCCTGCAGGCATGGCTTGGTTTCATTGAGTTAGACAAGGCTGTGGTCCTAGTGTGATTAGATTGACTAGTTTTCTGTGAGTATGGTTTCAGTATGTCTGCCCTCTGATGCCCTCTTGCACCACCTATCATCTTACTTGGGTTTCTCTTACCTTGGGTGTGGGGCATCTCTGTAAATAAGTAGTTTATCCAATCAAGAGTTCAAAATAAAGTCATAAAGATGCTCACCTAGGTCAGGAAAGCAATGCACAAAGAGAATTTTAACAGAGAGAAAATATAAAATAACAACAAATACTAATCATAGAACTGAAGAATACAGTAACTGAAAATTTTAATAGAGAAGTACAACAAAAAACTAGATCAAGTTGGAAAAGACATTCAGCAAGTTGGGAGACAGGACAGTGGAATTTACCAATTAGAGGATTAAAGATCATAGAATAAAGATAGCTTATGGGATTTATGGAACATCATCAAATGGGCCAATAGGTGCATTGTAAGAGTCCCATAAGGAAAAGAGAGAAAGAGCCATAAAGCTTATGCAAAGAAATAATGGCTAAAATCTTCCCTAACCTGGGGGAAACATAGACATCCATATTCAGGAATCCCCAAAAGTACTAAGTAAGATGAATCAAAGAGACCAACACTAAGACACGTTAATGGATACACAATACAAAGATGCAAGTTTTGACATAGACAAACATAAAATATGGGGTGTATAAAATATAGCAATTTTATATGCATTCAAACTTATCAGCTTAAAACAGTTATAATGTATTTTATATAATGACAAAGCAAATCCTATAGTAGATACACTAAAGATAAGGAAATCAAAGCATACTACTACAGCAAATCAGGAAATCACAAAGGAAAAGAGAAATAAAGGAACAAAAGAACTGCAAAACAGAAAACAAGGAAATAGCAATAATAAATGCACACCTAGCAATAATAATTGGAGAAGGCAATGGCACCCCACTCCAGTACTCTTGCCTGGAGAATCCCAGGGACAGGGAAGCCTGGTGGGCTGCCATCTACGGGGTCACATAGAGTCAGACACGACTGAAGTGACTCAGCAGCAGCAGCAATAATAATTACCTATCAAAACAAATGGGCTGCCTTCTCCAGTCAAAAGACAGAGTAGCTAAATGGATTTAACAAACAAAAAAAAAGTGAGACCCAAATATACCAAATATAAGCTGCTGCAGGAGGTTTGGGTCTTCCTGGTGGTGCTGGTGATAAAGAACCTGCCTGTCATTGCAGGAGATGTAAGAGACATGGGTTCGATCCCTGGGTCGAGAAGATCCCCTGAGGGAGGGCATGGCAACCCACTTTTGTATTCTCACCTGGAGAAGCCCATGGACAGGGGAGTCGGGCGGACTACAGTCCATGAGGTCACAAAAAGTTGGACATGACTAAAGTGCCTTAGCATGCGTGCATGCACAGGAGGCTCACTTCAGGCTTCCCTGGTGGCTCAGACGGTAAAGCCTCTGCCTACAATGTGGGTAGACCCGGGTTCGATCCCTGGGTCGGGAAGATCCTCTGGAGAAGGAAATGGCAATCCACTCCAGTACTCTTGCCTGGAAAATCCCATGGACGGATGGAGCCTGGTAGGCTACAGTCTGTAGGGTCACAAAGAGTCGGACACGACTGAGCGACTTCACTCACAATTAAAAGTGAAGAGGTGGAGAATATATTCCATGCAAATTGCAACCAAAAGAAAGCACAGGTATATAGCAGACAAGACAGACTTAAAACCAAAAACTATAACAAGAAACACAGAAGGTAATGATACAAGAAGGTTACTGTATCAACTGTCAGTGTTTATGCAAGCAACATTAGAACACCTAAATATATAAAGCAAATACTAACAGATCTGAAGGAAGAAATAGACAACAATGCAATAATTGTAAGGGACATCAATCCCCCATGATCATAAGAAAATATTGGACTTAAATGACATGTTAGACTAGATGGAACTGACAGACACATCCAGAACATGTCATGCAACAGAAACAGAACACCCACTCTTCTCAAGCACATATGGAATATTCTCCAGGATAGATCATATATGGACCCCAAAGCAAATCTTAACAAACTTAAGAAGACTGAAATCATATCAAGCATCTTTTCTGAATACAGTGGTATGAAACTAGATATCAACTATAAAAGAAAACTTCAAAATTCACAAATATATTGAGACCAAACAACACACATCTGCATAACAAATGAGTAAAAAAAAAGAAATCAAAAGGGAAATCAAAAAAATATCTTGAGAAATGAAAATGGAAATACAGCCTACCACAACTTAAGAGATGCAGCAAAAGCGGCCCTAAAAGAAAAGTGTGTAGCAATAAATGTCTACATTAAGAAAAAATGAAAGATCTCGAATAAATGACCTAACTTTAAACCTTAAGGACCTAAAAAAATAAGAACAAATTAATCCCAGATTTATTAAAGGAAAGGAAATAAAGATCATACTGGAAATGAAACAGACACTATAAAGAAAACACATCTTTTTGTAAAAGATAAGCAAAATTGGCAAACGTTTAGCTAGACCAACTAAGAAAAAAAAGAAGACTCAAATATAATCAGAAATGAAAAATGAGACATTACAGCTAAAAACAGAAAAGCTAAGGATCATAGGAAACTACTGTGAACACTGATATGCCAACAAACTAGATAACCTGAGGCTGAATCATAAATAACAGAAAATCTGAACAGACCAAATACTAGTAAGGAGACTGAATCAGTGATCAAAAATCTCCAAACAAGGAAAAGTCCAGGATTACACAGCTTCACAGATGAATTTTATCAAACATTTAAAGAAGAATTAATACCAAGCCTTCTCAAACTTTTCCAAACAATACGAGTAAACACAAACTCATTTTATGAGGCCATCATTACCCTGATACCAGACAAGGATACTACAAGATAATTAGACAATTATCCCTGATGGATATAGATGCAAATTTCCTCAACAAAATATTAGTAAATCATTCAATAGTACATTCAAAAGGATTAAACACCATAATCAAGTGGGGTTTATCCCTGGGACACAAAGACGGTTCAAAACATGCAAATCAATACCTGTGATACACCACATTAACAAAATGAATAAATATCATATTATCATCCCAAAAGATGCAGGATAAAACATTTTACAAAATTCAACACTTTTTCATGATAAAACTCTCAACAAATTAGGCTAGACAGAATGTACCTCAACACAACAAACTGAATAATAAATGTCCCAGCTCATTTCATTCTAAGTGGTGAAAGTTTGAAAGCTTTCTCTCTAAATTCAGGAACAAGACAATGATGCCCACTCTCACCACTTTTATTCAACATAGTACATAAAGTCCTAGCCAGAATGACTAGGCAACCAAAAAAAAAACAACAACAAAAGTGAGGCATACAAATTGGAAGGGAAGAAGTAAAATTTTCTGTTTGTAGTTGATATAATATTACATGTTGAGAACATGAAAGACTTCACCCAAAAGCTATTAGAATAAACAAATTCAGTCAAGTTACAAAATATAAAATCAGTGTTGTGTTTCTGCAAATTAATGAACTATCAGAAAGACAAATTAATAATCCTAGTTAGAGCTGCATTGAAAATGAATACTTAGAAATAAATTTATACAAAGAAGTTGAAGAAAACTATTTTAAAAAACTGATGAAAGAAATCAAGGAAGACACAAATAAATTGAAAGATATTCCATGTTCATGGATTGGAAGAACATTAAAATGTCCATACTACACAAAGCAATCCACATATTCAATGCAATACTTATCAAAACTGCAATGGTATTTTTCACAGAAATAGAAAAAAAAATCCTAAACTTTAATAAGACAAAAAAAGGTTTCAAATAGCCAAAGCAATCTTAAAAAGAAGAACATAGCTAAAAGTGTTATACTCCCTGATTTTAAACTATATATTACAGAGTTAAAGGGAAAAAAAAAAAAAGCAGTTTTTTTTCATGATATAAAAATACATATATGTCAATGGAACAGAGTAGATACCCTAAAAATAAGCCAATGCATGGATGGCCAACTGTTTTTTGGCAAAGGAGCCAGTAATATACTGTGGGGAAAGATGAATCTCTTCAATAAATGGTGTTGGGAAAACTGGATATCCACATGCAAAACAGGATGAAACTTTACACTGTATCTTACATCATACACAAAAATCAACTCAAAATGAATTAAGACTTGAATGTAAAATTTGGAACTCATAGGGAAAGAACAGGAAAAAGCTCCTTGACATTACACTGGTCTTGGTAATAATTAGGGGGGTTTGGGGTTGTTTTGTTTCCTTTTTGCCATGCCATATAGCTTGTGGGACCTTAGCTCCCTGACTAGGAACTGAGCCCAGACTCACTGCAGTGAATGGAATAAGTCCTAACCATTGAACTGCCAGGGAATTCCCTTGGTAATAATTGTTTGGATTTGACACCCAAAGCAAAAGCAACAAAAGCAAAAATAACCAAATGAGACTACATCAAACAAAAAATTCTGAATACAGAGGAATCAATAAAATGGAAAGGCAATCTATGGAATGAGAGAAGATAATTATAAACCATATATCTGATATAGGATTAATATCTAAAAATATACAAGGAACTGAACTAACTCAAAAGCAAACTTCAAAATGTGCAAAGGACCTGAATAGATATTTTTTTCCAAAGAAGATATTTAAATGATCAACAGGTATCTGATAAGGTGTTCAACATCACTAATCATCAGTTCAGTTCAGTTGCTCAGTTGTGTCCAACTCTTTGAGACCCCATGAACCGCAACACTCCAGGCCTCCCTGTCCATCACCAACTCCCAGAGTTTACCCAAACTCATGTACATTGAGTCGGTGATGCCATCCAAGCATCTCATCCTCTGTCATCCCCTTCTCCTCCTGCCCTCAATTCTTCCCAGCATCAAAGTCTTTTCAAATGGGTCAGCTCTTCAATATCAGGTGGCCAAAGTACTGGAGTTTCAGCTTTAGCATCATTCCTTCCAAAGAACACCCAGGACTGATCTCCTTTAGGATGGACTGGTTGGATCTTCTTGCAGTCCAAGGGACTCTCAAGAGTCTCCTCCAACACCACAGTTCAGAGAAATGCAAATCAAAACCACAGTGAGATATCACATAACATGTGTTAGGATGGCTATTATTAGAAAGACAAGAAATAACAAATGATGGTAAGCATGTAAACGGAACCTTTGTGCACCGTAAGTAAGAGTATAAATTGATGCAACCACTGCAGAAAACAGTATGGAGATTCTTCAAGAAAATAAAATTAGAATTGACATATTATTCAGTAATCCCACTTTTGAATACACATTCAAAAGAATGAAAGTGTTATTTCAAAAGAAATATCTGTCAGTTCAGTTCAGTCACTCAGTCATGTCCGACTCTTTGCGACCCCATGAATTGCAGCATGCCAGGCCTCCCTGTCCATCACCATCTCCCAGTGTTCACTCAAACTCACGTCCACTGAGTCAGTGATGCCATCCAGTCATCTCATCCTCTGTCCCCTTCTCCTCCTGCCCCTAATCCCTCCCAGCATCAGAGTCTTTTCCAATGAGTCAACTCTTCGCGTGAGGTGGCCAAAGTACTGGAGTTTCTTCCATGCAAATTGCAGCAATATTCACAATAGTCAAGGTATTGAAACAACATCAGAGTCTGTCAACTGATGAATGGATAAAGACAATGTAATGTGTCTGTGTATATATATTTATATATACACACCATGGAATACTATTCAGCCTTAAGAAAAAAGTCCTGCCATTTCGACAATGTAGATGAACCTGGAGAGCATTATGACAAATAAACGGTGCCAGACAGAAAAAGATGAGTACCGTGTATGGTATCACCTATATGTGGAATCTGATAAAGCCAAGTCCAACTCTTAGTAGAATGGTGTCTGTCAGGGAAATAGGGAGAGGCTGGTAAAAAAAAAGTACACACTTTCAGTTATAAGATCATCGAGGCCTGAAGATATAATGTATAATGTGGTGATTACAGTTAATAAAGTTACTAATTAAAATTAATTAGGTGAGAATAACTGAAACGTTTTCACACAAAAAAGATAAATATGTGAGGTGATGGTTATGTTTTAAGTAACTTAATGATAGGACTCCTTTTATATATATAGTGACTTAGCAGCAGCAGCAGCATACATATATATATATATAAAATCATCCCATAGAATCTTTTAATTATATTAAATTTTATTTGTGAAATATACCTCAACAAAGCTTAAAAATCTAATACACATGCACATAATAGATAATCGATGATAGAAATCACTGGAGTATCAGAAAATTTTAATGTTTTATATATATTATCTAATTTAATTCCCAGACAGCTTCTGAATTTATATAACCATGTTAAGGTAAACCTTTGGTGTTAGTATTATTAATTGACAACAGAATTAGTTAAAATTTTTATTGTTATACTTTTCAGTCCAGCAACTTAAACTATCTAATAAAAAATAAATCGACATTCTCCCCACCCCCAAAAAAGAAAACTTTCTGAAGCTTAAAAACTGAGAGAGAGAAAAGATAATGGCCTAGGAGTTACTTGCAAAACACTCAGGATGGGCTAACTGTCCTTCTAGATGTTTTGCCAATGTTAACTTTGTTTACTTGAAACAATGGCAATTTATTGTCTCACAGTTAGAGAGACTGGAAGTTCACAGTCAAGGTGCTGGCAGAGCGCTGGTCCCTCTGAAGGCTCTAGGGGAGGGTTTTCCCTTGCTTCTTCCTGGCTCTGGTGGTTGCTGACAGTCCTTGCTATTCCCTGGCTTGTAGCTAGATCATTCCTCTGTGCCTATGTCTGGGCCTCATGCCCTTTTCTTACAGAGATACCAGGCTCTTAGGGGCCAGGCTGCCCTCACAACCACTCTCTGAAGTAGGTAGTACTATATCAGCCCCCATTTTTTAAGAAGATGTTTTGGGTTTTTCCTTGACAACCTGTGGAAAAGACTCGAACACGGTTTTTGGTCAAACCAAGACAAATAGGGAAACTGAAACAAAGGTTTTTAATTTGGGGCTTTCTTTTACTTTTCTTCAAAATTAAAGGTCTAGTGAAAGACAAAGCTGGCATTTGAACCCAGCCACCCTTCCTCTATAGCAAATGCTCTTAATCCCAAAGCCGCATGGTATGTAGCTAGAGAAAGAACCCCTCAAAATTGGTTGATGTAAATTTTTAGACTTGATTACACCGAGGCCACATCAATGAAAAGACAGCCACACCCAAAAAATTTCCTGAAAATATTTGAATAGACAAATATTTTAATACACTAAAAAAGACTTTACAAGCATTTAACCTGAAAACAAAACGAAACAGGACAAAAGAAGTTACTTTTGGAGGAGCAGTAATCAAGCTAACCTGAGACCTCTCTTCTGTAATGCTACATGCCAAAGACAATGAAATCATCTTAGTGAGGTTTGAGGAAGGCTGGCTATGGGCCAAGAATTTTATAACCAGCCTGGTGGCTGCTCATATGTTAAGTCAAAGGCATTCCATGAAGGAGCAGGTTCAGAAAATAAATGCCACCACACACCCTTCTTCAAAGAATCAGTGGAAGATACATCCCTATTCTAAATGACCAGAAAGATTAATCAAAATTAAAAGCTTAAGTATGGGGAATTGGTGGCTAAAGGAGGCTAATGATGAGCAGGAAAACAGGTAAACATAGAGTCTTGGAGTTTAACCAGAGATGACTGGGGAAAATGTTGTTCAAAACTGAATGCAAATGTCAATTAAAATTTTTGACATGGAAGAGATATGATACACAAAAGAATAACTTAATAAACACAGTCTGGTGTGCCAAATCCAAAATTGTATTTTAAGACTGAGAAGTGTTAAGTGGGAAGAAAAACTCTCACTTGATTTCTCATCTAAACTGCTTGGCTGTAGAGGAATCAGAATGTATAGTTTCATTTCTAACTTTGAGATTTAAAAAGATAGGAGGTGATGAATGCTGGTCAACGCCAGCAATGATCAAATTCCTATAAACCTCATCTCACACCAAGATCTTGATAGCTCTCTAAGCTTGAGCTACAGGGTAATTTTTTTTTTTTTAATATTACTGTTGGGTTATTTATTTTTTTAAGGATTTTTTTAAAAAGGCTTCCTTCTCCCATTAGTCCTTTTCATCTACCATTCCCTCTGGATGGAATGTCTCCACCTTGATCACCACTTTTCCTTTAACGAGTTAACCTTCTACACATTCTTCATGTTTTAGGTCACATTCAGTTTCTTGAGGAATTTCCTAAGAAATTCATGCTACTTCATCAACTCTTTGTCACGGAATTTCATACAACTGCATTTCTTTGTTTGGGGGGATTTAGCAGTATATAATTATGATTTGTAATGCAATTATTTGCATCTGTTAATTAATGCAATTCTCCTATTTTGCCCACTGCTGCCTCACCCCATCAGGGACCTGTGGTTTTTTTTTTCCCCCTTTTATTTCTGTGCCTGAAGTCTGGCAAAGTGCCTGCCACATGGGAAGAAGATCATGTTTGTTGAGAAATTAATAGAAAATATAAAACAAGTAAAACACAGTTCAAACAGCAGAAGACATAAACCTCGAAGAATGAAAAATAGAAAGCATAAATGAAGATGATTGAAGAATGAGTATATATTTTAATCACGACATTCTGCATATGTAGATTAAGCTGCTTCATTTAAGTCAAACACTCCCAAAGTAAACCTACATAATGCCGAGGGACAACTTTGTTGTTGTTGAGTCACTAAGTAGTGTCCGACTCTTTGCAACCCCATGGACTGCAGCATCCCAGGCTCCTCTGTCCTTACTATTTCCCTGAGTTTGCTCAAATTCATGTCCATTGAGTTGGGAATGCTATCTAACCGTCTCATCCTCTGCCATCCTTGTCTCCTTTTGCCTTCAATCTTTCCCAGCATCAAGGTCTTTTCCATCCCAACTTAAAAAGAATGAAAGTAAGAATAAAATCATTGGATGGTGAAGATATAGCAAGAAAATATAAAATAAAAAATGCAGAGCTAGTGATAATTTCCAACAATATAGAATTCAAGTTTCTTAGAGCACCTCATGTAAGGAAGAAGATAAATGGAATGATTTGATTGTTTTAGGATATTTTAACCCATCTCTCAGTCATAGATTTGTCATGGAAGAAAAAAAGAGTGTTACTGTTGTTCAGCTACTAAGTCATTTCCAACTCTTTGTGACCTTGTGGACTGCAGCATCCAGGCTCCTCTATCCTCTGCGATCTCTCAGAGTTTGAGCAAATTCATGTTTATTGAGTCAGTGATGCCCTCTAACCATCTCATCTCCTGCTGTCCTTCTCAATGTGCCTTCAGTCTTTCCCAGCATTGGTTTTGTTTTGTTTTTCCAATGAGTTGGCTTGTCACATCAGGTGGCCAAATTATTAGAGCTTCAGCTTCAAAATCAGTCCTTCCACTGAATACTCAGGCTTAATTTCCCTTAGGAAACTCAAAGAGTTTTCTCCAGCATCTTAATTTGAAAGCATTAATTCTTCAGATCTCAGCCTTCTTTATGGTCCAACTCTCACATCTATACATGACTACTGGAAAAACCATAGCTTTGACTACATGGACCTTTGTTAGCAAAGTGATATCTCTGCTTTTTAATACATTGCCTAGGTTTGTCATTTTCTTCCAAGGAGCCAGTGTCTTTTAATTTTGTAGCTGTAGTCACTGTCCACAATGATTTTGGAGCACAAGAAAATAAAAATCTCTTACTCTTTACACTTTTCCCCTTTCTATCTACCATGAAGTGATGGGATGGGAGGCCATGATCATGGTTTTGAATGCTGAGTTTATTTAAGCCAGCTTCTTCACTCTCCTCTTTCATCTTTATCAAGAGGCTCTTTAGTTTCTCTTCACTTTCTGCCATTAGAGTGGTATCATCTGTGTATCTGAGGTTATTGATATTTCTCCCAGCAATCTTGGTTCCAGCTTGTAATTTATCCAGCCTGGCATTTCACATGAGGTACTCTGCATATGTGAAGGTCCCTCAGTTATGTCTGACTCTCTGCGACCCCATGGAATTCTCTAGGCCAGAATACTGGAGTGGGTAGTTGTTCCCTTCTCCAGGGGATCTTCCCAACCCAGGGATTGAACCCAGGTCTCTTGCATTGCAGGCGGATTCTTTACCTGCTGAGCCATGAGGGAAGCTGTACTCTGCATAGGGGTTAGATAAGTAACATGATAATATACAGCCTTGTCATACTCTTTCCAATTTTGAACCAGTCAATGGTTCCATGTCCAGTTCTAATTGTTGCCTCTTGACCCACATACAGGTCTCTCAGGTGGCAGGCATGGTGACCTGGTACTCCTGTCTCTTTAAGAATTTTCCACTTTTGCATTCCAATCCCCTATGATAAAAAGGACATCTTTTTTTTATGTTAGTTCTAGGTTTTGTAGGTCTTCAGAGCACTGACCAACTTCAACTTCTTCAGGATCCATGATAGGGACATAGTACTGAATTACTTAGATGTTGAATGGTTCACCTTGGGAAGGAACGAAGATCATTCTGTCATTTTTGAGGTTACACCCAAGTACTGCATTTCAGACTCTTTTGTTGATTATAAGGGCTACTCCATTTCTTCTAAGGGATTCTTGCCCACAGTAGTAGATATAACGGTCATCTGAATTAAATACACCCAATCCTGTCCATTTTATGAGACTGATTCTTAAGATATTGATGCTCAATCTTGCCATCTCCTGCTTGAACTTGTCAAACAGTGATAATTTAAGTAAGTATTAAGATTAATTATATATGTATACATACATATATATATATATGGGCTTCCCTAATGGCTCAGATGGATATCGTTGGTTATACAGTTCATAAATACATCAAAGCGGTACCTATCAAGATACTTTGAGTGCCCAATGGACTAATTAGAGAAATATGATTTTTAAATAGGCTATGAACACATGTATATAAATGAATAATCCAATACCCAGACATCGCCAAGGTCACATATTCGTCCATGTTGCCAAATAACTAGAAATGCTGTTACAAATGTGAATTTTAAGTGTTTCTCAAGATTGGAAATTTAAGTAACACTGTTCCAAATTACTATTAGGAGAAAGATAAATTTGACAAACTATGAACTCCTTTTAAAGTGTTTAAAATGAGATTATCCAAACAAAAAACTTAAAGTACAAAGATATTCTCAAAAAGAAATGTCAAGTACTAAATGATTTTTCATAAATATTAAAGAATTAATAAATACCTGTCTCTTATACACATCTAGATGTGTATAAGAGACAGGTGTTCAACATCACTAATCATCAGTTCAGTTCAGTTGCTCAGTTGTGTCCAACTCTTTGAGA
>SJYT01018097.1:38864-60499 GCA_006410635.1 Cephalophus harveyi | reverse complement strand
GCATTTACTTTGTGTCCATTTCCCTTTAAAAGATGTCCTATGTACTAATTATTTTAAAATTTATTTTATCTTCTCTTTGCATATATATACACTTATACACTTTCATTTATTCTATTTTTACAGGTTATCCTGCAGATTTCAATGTGCATTATTGATTTACTTTTATAGGTTCCCAAACAATGGAAAGATTGTACAAAACTTTGGCTTCATTTATCCGCTTCTGATCTTCATGCTATACTCATATTTATGATTATTTTCTTTTTCCTGAGTTACCTGCTTCTATCTGGAATAAATTTTTTCTTTCTGAGGAACTTGTTTTAGTATTTCTTTTAGTACAGTTTGGCTGGTTATCACTTCTTCCAACATTTTTGTCTGAAACCATCTTTATTTCACCTTAATTTTTGAGAGATGTTTTTATTGGACATAAAATTTTTGAAAGTTCTTTTTGTTCCACTGCTTTCTGTCTTCGATCATTTCTACTGAAAAGTCAGTTATAATCTAATCTATAGCTAGATTACCTGTAGGTTCCTTACTACTGCCCTTTTTTTTTTTCCTTTGAGTATTTGGTTCTGTTTCCTGGCCCACCTCAAAATTTTGAATTGAATGTTGGCCATTTTTATTAAGGAGGCATTGGATGAATTTAGTTTCCTCTAGAAATTATTTTCTTCTTTGACCATTGACAGATTATCTCAGTCCAATCAGGGAATATGACGATTTGAGGATGTAGATGGTCTACCAAGACCTTTTCTAGAATTTTTATTTCACCAGCATCATGAAACTAACAAAATCTCCACCTAGCTTTCTATCTCCTTAGAAGCTATTTTAAACATGTATACACTACTTTGGCATTGGCCAATACCTCTAGAAGAAATTGTGCTCAGAGTATTGTATTCAGTTTTCTCTTTCCTCTAGAGTCTTGTGTCATCAACTGCTGACTGCATTGGTAGGCTTGAACTTCAGTTTTATTTCTCCAACTCATTAATACTGCCTTAATATTTATTCTTCCAGTTTCTTATTGAATGCTATGTCCTCACTGCAAGTTGGCAAATGGTCCAAGGGTGAAAACCAGTGACAAATGTACATATAGTTTGCCTCGATTCTTTTCCTTTCTCTTTGGAACCCTTGTCTCTCGAGCCCTGGGCGCTTTAGTTGCTCTTCTTCAAATAGCTGCCTTTTGTATATTATGGAGCTTTTGTAGTTGTTCAGCATTGGAGGGTTAGTCTGATACTAGCTACTCCTTCATAGCCAGAAGAACAAATCATGTATTTAATTTTATAATATACACTAAACACCAAATTATGTGTCAGGAACATTTTTCTATGTTATTGAAAAATTTTTAAATATAACTTTCAGGGGCTACATGATATGCCACTATAATGAGTGTATCAGTGCTGACTACACCAGTTCTCTGATATTACGTGCCTTCAGGCTACTTCCAATTTTTCACTACTTCAGGTTATTACTTGGGAGACTTTTGATATGTTTCCCTAGACATGCTGTTTATGTTTTCTGCGTATAAGATTACTTCTTGTATGTGATATACCGTGATACATGAGCAGCTACCAAAAATTTTCCAACAAGCAAATAAATAGAAAGGCTATGTGAGAAAAGCAAATTTTATATGATCTTGTGTGAAAGATTAATATATTATTCAAGAACAGATTAGTGAATTCACTATGAATGAAACAGTATGGGTTTAAATCTGAGTTTTATCACTTTACTAGCTGATAACCCTGGGCAAATTTATTTAGCCTTCCTGAGGCTGTTTCCTCATTTTTTAAAGACATAGTAATATCCTCTAGACAGAATAGAAATTTTTTAAAAGAAATAATTATCTATGTATGAAGCTCCCTTAAGAGCAAGGTTCAGACACATTTATTCACTAATTCAAAAATTGTTTATTGAGCATTTATATAAACATGAAGCATTGGGGATACAGCTGTTGACAAGTCAAATCTATGGTCACATGAAGTTTATATTATATACGGGTTGAGACTGACAATAAGTAAATAAGTAACTTCATTTTAGGTAGTTACTAGTGCTGTAAAGAAAAGTGAAGAAGGATAAATTTCCAAAGATATGGCTGTGATGCTGTTAATTTGAAATGCTTGCAGGAAAATTCTCTATAAGTAGGTAACTTTGTGCTCAGATGTCTGGAATGAGAAGGCAAGCCATTTGGAAATGTGGGGAAAAGATTTCCAGATAGAGAAAACATTAGTACAAATGTCTAGATGGAAGGAGTTCAATGGGTTCTGAAGCGTGTAGAAAGTCAGTGTGATGGGAAAGGAATGATTGAGAATTGCCAGTAGTGAAGACACAGAGGTAGGCAAGGGCCGATTCAAGTAGGGCCAGTCTAACCATGATTGATGGGAAACCATTGGAGAGTTTGATCTGGGGGACATGTGATTATATTTTTCATTCAAACATAACATTCATTTTGGCTTTTATATGGAGGTAGTCAATAGGGGAAACGAGGGCTACTGCAGTCTTCTGTATCTTAAATCCCCTATACTTGACACTGACTGGTGCATGGTTGTGAACAATTAATTATGATTGTTACTTTTTAAAAAACTGAACATTTGGACTTGGGAATATCTCAAAATGTCTGCTCTTGAATTATTAACTCACCAGTTAAGTATAGCACAAGGCAGAGACAAACTACTTTTACAGTTAATTGAGGTTCATTCAAAAGCACTTTGAGTTCACAGGTAGACACTGCAGTGTCAGGATTTTCAAGTGATTTTGAAAAAGAGCATCAATCAATATTCATCCATTATGGTGTTAAAATTGACTGCCTAGGAAATCAACTGCAATACATAGCAACTAGTTTCTTCATCCTGTGTCAAAGCAAGAAGACTAGGGTTGGTGGTAGAACCCTAATCCAATTTCTAGCCAAGAAGAAATAGTGGAACATTTTTGTTATTTCAAATTTTCAAGCCCTCATGACATTAAGTACTTTTATGAACTAAAACAATGAAGCTTTTTTGCTTTAAATCTGGAAAACATGAGAGAGAGCAAACTTGAAAGTGTATTTTAAGCTTTGGCATGTCTAGGACACTACACACCGAGTGTCTGATCTCCAGAGAGATCAAGTTGGACACCACGTGTGGCTGTTCTTAAGTGGCCTCCGTAAAACATCAGAAGTTTGAGAAACAGGTACTCAGGTGTTTGGAGAAATGGATAATCTATACTAAGAGGTACTAGAAATTATCCTCCTAGTAGACTTGATAATTCTTATCAACAGAACGGTTGCTGGCTTCTCAAGTAACTGCCACAGTGTTAGTCAGCGCATAATAAATACTGACTGAATAAAATTCTCATCTGATAATAGAGCAGAAAGGCACCAGCATCTCAATATTTATTTGTTAACAAAGCTTCCCTGGTGGCTCAGACGGTAAAGCGTCTGCCTACAATACGGGAGACCTGGGTTCGATCCCTGGGTCGGGAAGATCCCCTGGAGAAGGAAATGGCAACCCACTCCAGTATTCCTGCCTGGAGAATCCCGTGGGTGGAGGAGCCTGGTGGGCTACAGTCCATGGGGTTGCAAAGAGTCGGACACGACTGAGTGACTTCAAGTGATTTATATAATATAAAAATATATTAGATTCTATGTTAGATAGTAGGAAAATAAACATAACAATCTAGTGAGAAAATCAGTCATTTTATAAAAATTGTAAAAATAATGGGAAAGGTACTGGAATGAAACATTCCATTATAATATAGAGTGTGTTGGTACAATTAAATGAAAGTTCTGGAATTGGCTTTGGGTACTGACCAAGATTGTTGGGCAGTATTGAGCACCAGCCGAGAAAGTAGTTACGGTGAGAGTTTATCTTATACTAATCCCCGAGTTCACCTTGGGCTACAGACTCTGCTCTACCCTCTTAGCCTTTCCTACGCAGTTACTGCTGCTGCTGCTAAGTCACTTCAGTTGGTACTAGTTATTCTCAAATATATCCTTCTACCTTATTTTGTACATAATATTTTGTACCTCTTAATCCCCTACCCTTATGTTTGCCCCTCCCTCCTACCCTCTCCCCACTGGTAACCACTAGTTTGTTCTGTATATTTGTGAATCTGTTTTGTTGTTATTCTTGTTATATTCACTAGTTTGCTTTATTTTTAAAATTCCACATAAAAGTGATATCATACAATATTTGTCTTTGTCTGACTTATTTCATTTAACATATACCTTTCAAGTCCATCCATGTTGTTGAAAATAGCAAAATGCAAAATTTCATTTTTTTTTTTAATGGCTGAGTAGCATTCCATTGCATGGCTGCAGTCAGCATCCAGTGATGCTGGAAATAAAATCTGTCACTGCTTCCACTTTTACCCCTTCTATTTGCCATGAAGTGATGGAAGCAGATGCTATGATCTTAGTTTTTTGAATGTTGAGTTTTAAGAGAGCTTTTTCATTCTCCTACCTACATCAAGAGGCTCTTTAGTTCCTCTTCACTTTCTGCCAACCTCATCTGCCTATCTGATGTTGTTGATATTCTCTTGGAAATTGTGATTCCAGCTTTTGATTCATACAGGCTGGCATTTCACATGATGTACTCTTCATATAAGTTAAATAAGCAGAGTGACGATATACAGCTTTGTTGTATTCCTTTCCCAATTTTGAACCAGTCAGTCAGTTGTTCTGTGTCTGTGTCTAACTTCATGACCCACATACAGATTTCTCAGGGAACAAGTATGCTGCTCTGGATCTGCCATTTCTTTAAGCATTTTCCACAGTTTGTTGTGATCCACATTATGCTAAAAGGCTTAGTCAATGAAGCAGTTGTAGATGTTTTTCTGGAATTCCCTTGCTTTCTTCATGATCCAGTTAATGTTGGCAATTTGATCTCTGGTTCCTCTGCCTTTACTAAACCCAGCATGTACATCTGGAAGTTCTCAGCTCACATACTGCTGAAGCCTAGCTTAAAGGAATTTGAGCATAACCTTGCTAGTATGTGAAATGAGTGCAATTGTATGGTAGTTGGAATATTCTTCAGCCATGAAATTAAAAGACACTTGCTTATTGGAAGGAAAGCTTATTCAGTATTGAATTTAATATACTTATAGACAGAATATTAAAAAGCAGAGGCATTATTTTGTTGACAAAGGTCCATATAGTCAAAACTATGGTTTTTCGAGCAGTCACATACAGATGTGAAAGTTGGACCATAAAGAAGGCTGAGTGCAGAAAAATTGATGCTTTAGAATTGTGCTGGAAAAGGCTCTTGAGAGTCCTTTGGACAGCAAGGAGATCAAACCAGTCAATACTGAAGGAAATCAACCCTGAATATTCATTGGAAGGACTGATGCTGAAGCTGAAACTCCAATATTTTGGCCACTGATGTGAAGAGCCGACTTATTGGAAAAGACTGATGCTTGTAAAGATTGAAGGCAAAAGGAGAAGGTGGTGGCAGAGGATGAGATGTTTAGATAGCATCACTGGCTCAATGGACATGAATTTGAATCACAGGGAGGGAGAAGAGAACAGATGAGCCTGGCATGCTGCTGTCCATGAGGTCGCAAAGAGTCAAGCACAATTTAGAGATGGAACAACAGCAAGAGCATTCCACTGTATATATGTACCACATCTCTACCCGTTCATCTGTTAACGGACACTTGGTTGCTTCCATATCTTGGTAACTGTGAATAATGCCATCAGGAGCCTTAGGATACGTGTATCTTTTTGAATTCATGCTTTTGTTTTTGTTTTTCAGATATATACCCAGGAGTGGAATTGCTGGGTAATGGTAGTTTTAGCTTTTTGAGAAACTCTGTTTTCTATAGTGGCTACACCAATTTACATTTCTACCAAGTGTACAAGGGTTCCCTTTTCTCCACATTCTTGCCAACATTGGTTGTTGTTGTTCTTTTCGATGATAGCTATTCTGACAGCTGTGAGGTAGTAACCTCACTGTAGTTTTGACTTGCGTTTCCCTCATCGCACAGATCAGACACGACTGAAGCGACTCAGCAGCAGCAGCAGCAGTATGCTTAGTGACGTTGAGCATCTTTTCATCTGCCTGTGAGCATCCTCTTTGGAAACGGTCTTCTGTCTTCTGTCCGTTTTTTAAATCAAGTTGTTTTTGATGTTGAACTGCATGAACTGTTCATATATTTTGGATATTAACCCCTTATCAGTCATGTCATTAGAAAAACTTTTTTTCCATTCAGTAAGTTGTCTTTTCATTTAACCAACGGGTTCTTTTGCTGTGTTCACACATATATTCTTCAAAATAAATTTTTGAATGATTTCATCAAGTTCCGAAAGAAAACTCCATTGGAATTCTGATTGGCCTCCTCTTACTCCTATGCACTAATTTAGAAGAATTTATAGTCTTTAAATACTTGACTTTCTCATAGAGGGGCACAATCTGCCTCCCCATTTATTCAAATCTTAACTTGCATTGCTCGGTATAATTTTATAGTTCTCCTCTTTTTATCTAAAACATTTCTAATCATTCCTTTTTTGTTTTTGCTTATGACAAATTGAGTACTTTTTGTATTTATATTTCTAATTGATGCTTTGGGGTATGTAAGAAAGCAATTGCATTTTTAAAATCTCCTATTCAGGAACTTTGTTATTCTTTCTAACAAATCTTAAATTTTTCTAGTTAATGCTCCGATTGTAGCAGAAATAAAAAGTAAGTTCCCTCCCTCATTGTTCTGTTTTATGTAATATTTCATCACTTAAGAGTTTCCACAAAATATCTTGGCCAAGGTGGAGATGCACTTTTACCTGTATTCCTCAGAGCTGGCCCAGCTCTTTTTTTTTTTTTTTTAAGTTGTCTTTTCATTTAACCAACGGGTTCTTTTGCTGTGTTCACACATATATTCTTCAAAATAAATTTTTGAATGATTTCATCAAGTTCCGAAAGAAAACTCCATTGGAATTCTGATTGGCCTCCTCTTACTCCTATGCACTAATTTAGAAGAATTTATAGTCTTTAAATACTTGACTTTCTCATAGAGGGGCACAATCTGCCTCCCCATTTATTCAAATCTTAACTTGCATTGCTCGGTATAATTTTATAGTTCTCCTCTTTTTATCTAAAACATTTCTAATCATTCCTTTTTTGTTTTTGCTTATGACAAATTGAGTACTTTTTGTATTTATATTTCTAATTGATGCTTTGGGGTATGTAAGAAAGCAATTGCATTTTTAAAATCTCCTATTCAGGAACTTTGTTATTCTTTCTAACAAATCTTAAATTTTTCTAGTTAATGCTCCGATTGTAGCAGAAATAAAAAGTAAGTTCCCTCCCTCATTGTTCTGTTTTATGTAATATTTCATCACTTAGAGTTTCCACAAAATATCTTGGCCAAGGTGGAGATGCACTTTTACCTGTATTCCTCAGAGCTGGCCCAGCTCTTTTTTTTTTTTTTCCCCTACTGTTGAACCTCACCTGCCTTACTGGGCTTTGTCGACTGAGAATGACTGGACCGTAATCCACAGAGGCTCTAGAGTGTGCTAGGACTCTGGCTGCTTCCCTGACTGACAGACTCTAGTCAAGTCCTCATCTGCTGTCTCCCTTTCTTCTAAACTTCTAGGCATAAAAGACATTTACTAAGCCCCATCCTTATAATGGAGCAAATCCCAAGGCTTTAGAGACGGTGGATCCTTCATGGAAGATACTAATCTTTAAGGACAACTGAAAAAAAAAGAAAAAGATGTCCTTTTCATTAGAGGGGACTGGAATGCAAAAGTAGAAAGTCAAGAAGTACCTGGAGTAACTGGCAAATTTGGCCTAGGAGTACAAAATGAAGCAGGGCAAAGGCTAACACAGTTTTCAAAAAAGAATGCACTGGTCATAGCAAAAACCCTCTTCCATGAACACAGGAGAAGACTCTACACATGGACATCACTGGATGGTCAATACCAAAATCAAATTGATTGTATTCTTTGCAGCCAAAGATGGAAAAGCTCTATACAGTCAGCAAAAACAAGACCAGGAGCTGACTGTGGCTCAGATCATGAACTCCTTATTGTCAAATTCAACTTACAGTGAAGAAAGTAGGGAAAAGCACCAGACCATTCAGGTATGACCTAAATCAAATCCCTTATGATTATACAGTGGAAGTGACAAATAGATTCAAGGGCTTAGAGCTGATAGATAGAGTGCCTTAAGAACTATGGATGGAGGTTCATGACACTGTACAGGAGGCAGTGATCAAGACCATCCCCAAGAAAAGAAATGCAAAAAGGCAAAATGGTTGTCTGAGGAGGCCTTACAAATAGCTGGGAAAAGAAGAGAAGCAAAAGGCAAAGGAGAAAAGGAAAGATATATCCATCTGAATGCAGAATTCCAAAGAATAGCAAGGAGAGATAAGAAAGCCTTCCTTAGAGATCAGTGCAGAGAAACAGAGGAAAACAATAGAATGGGAAAGACTAGAGATCTCTTTAAGAAAATTAGAGATACCAGAAGAAATTTTCCTGCAAAGATGGGCTCAATAAAGGGAAGAATGGTATGGACCTAACCCAAGTAGAAGATATTAAATAGAGGTGGCAAGAATACACAGAAGAACTATACAAAAAAGATCTTCATGACCCAGATAACCACGATGGCATGCTCACTCACCAGACATCCTGGAATGTGAAGTCAAGTGGGCCTTAGAAAGCAGCACTACGAACAAAGCTAGTGGGGGTGATGGAATTCCAGTTGAGCTATTTCAAATCCTAAAAGATGATGCTGTGAAAGGGCTGCACTCAATATGCCAACAAATTTGGAAAACTCAGCAGTGGCCACTGGAAAAGGTCAGTTTTCATTCCAATCCCAAAGAACGTTCAGACTACCTCAAACTGCACTCATTTCACACACTAGCAAGGTAATGCTCAAAATTCTCCAAGCCAGGCTTCAACAGTACATGAACTGTGAACTTCCCAATGTTCAAACTAGATTTGGAAAAGGCAGAGGAACCAGAGGTCAAATTGCCAACATCCACTGGATCATGAAAAAAGCAAGAGAGTTCCAGAAAAGCATTTACTTCTGCTTTATAGACCAAGCCAAAGCCTTTGACTGTGTGGATCACAATAAACTGTGGAAAATTCTTAAAGAGACTGGAATACCAGACCACCTTACCTGCCTCCTAAGATATCTGTATGGAGGTCAAGAATCAACAGTCAGGACTGGACATGGAACAACAGACTGGTTCCAAATTGGGAAAGAAGTACATCAAGGCTGTATATTGTCACCCTGCTTATTTAACTTCTATGCAGAGTACATCATGAGAAATGCCAGGCTGGATGAAGCATAAGCTGGAATCAAGATTGCCGGGAGAAATATCAATAACCTCAGATATGCAGATGACACCACCCATATGGCAGAAAGTGAAGAAGAACTAAAGAGCCTCTTGATGAAAGTGAAAGAAGAGAGTGAAAAAGTTGGCTTAAAACTCAGCATTCAGAAAACTAAGATCCTGGCATCTTGTCCCATCACTTCATGGCAAATAGATGGGGAAACTGTGGAAACAGTGACAGACTTTATTTTTCTGGGCTCCAAAATCACTGCAGATGGTGACTGTAGCCATGAAAAATTTTTTTAATCTCTTTTTTAAAATTTATTTATTTTAATTGGAGGCTAATTACTTTACAAAAATGTAGTGGTTTTTGCCATACATTGACATGAATCAGCCATGGGTGTATATGTGTTCCTCATCCTGAACCTCCTTCCCACCTCCCTCCTCCTCCCATCCCTCTGGGTCATACCAGTGCACCAGCCCTCAGCACCCTGTCTCATGCATTGAACCTGGACTGGCTATCTGTTTCACATATAATAATATTCATGTTTCAATGCTATTCTCCCAGATCATCCCACCCTCGCCTTCTACCACAGAATCCAAGACTGTTCTATACATCTGTGTCTCTTTTGCTGTCTCACATATAGAGTTACTGTTACTATCTTTCTAAATCCCATATATATTCATTAGTGTTTTTCTTTCTGACTTACTTCACTCTGTATAATAGGCTCCAGTCTCATCCACCTCATTAGAACTGATTCAAATGTATTCTTTTTAATGGCTGAGTAATAATATTCCATTGTGTATATGTACCACAGCTTTCTTATCCATTCAACTGTCGATGGACATTTAGGTTGCTTCCATGTCCTGGCTATTATAAACAGTGTGGCAGCCATGAAATTAAAAGATACTTACTCCTTAGAAGAAAAGCTATGACCAACCTAGACAGCATATTAAAAAGCAGAGACATTACTTTGCCAACAAATGTCCATGTAGTCAAAGCTATGGTTTTTCTAGTGGTCATGTATGGATGTGAGAGTTGGACTATAAAGAAAGCTGAGCGCTGAAGAACTGACTATTTTGAACTGTTATGTTGGAGAAGACTCTTGAGAGTCCCTTGGTCTGCAAGGAGATCCAATCAGTCCATCCTAAAGGAAATCAATTATGAATATTCATTGGAAGTATTGATGCTGAAGCTGAAGCTCCAATACTTTGGCCACCTGATGTGAAGAACTGATTCATTGGAAAAGACACTGACGCTGGGAAAGATTGAAGGTGGGAGGAGAAGTGGATGACAGAGGATGAGATGGTTGGGTGGCATTCACCAACTTAATGGACATGAGTTTGAGTAAGCTCCAGGAGTTGGTGATGGACAGAGAAGCCTGGCGTTCTGCAGCCCATAGGGTCTCAAAGAGTCAGACACAACTGAGTGACTCAACTGAGCTGACACTTAAATAAATAATCAGAACAAGTTTGTTGATACCAAACTTATTTTAATGAAAAATTAATCTTAATTTGGCAATATTGGTAGAATGAGTGTTATTTTAGAGAGAAAAACTATGTTTCAGCAATGTGCCTCTGTGGATAATAGATTCTAGTGCTGTTAACTGTTTTTGAGGTTCTGGTATTTACCTGTAAACTGAATTAGATCCTGAATTCTAATTTCCTCCAATATCAGGCTCTGATTCTCCAAACTACTGTTTCTAGTGTTTCCTCTAATCATTTTGACTTGGAATCACTGAGAACTAAAACTGCCCTTTTTCTGAAGCCATGAAAGCTTGGACAACTTGATATAAACCTCAGGGAAATTACCATAATAGCTCATGTATAGACAATCTTTATGTCAGTTCCTATATGAGTGATTCAGAAAGTTTATATAAACACCCAATGCCATCATCAGAGACATTTCAAACTGTAAAAAGAGGCTTCAACCCCTTGACATCTAGAAATCTTCAACTGGCTCCTTTTAGATTTGGTGCCTTATTATTATCCAAATTGCAACCAGTCATACTAATCATTTTTCTAATTTGTCCTCTGTTTGCCATTTTTAAACTTCATATGCTTTGTGACTTCCATTGCTGTACTATGACAGCCTCCAAAGGAGTAATGATAGCTGACTTATAGAGATGATTGATTTACTTCTCCTAATGAAGATCCATGAATTTCTCGTATAGTCCGTGCTACCTAAGACTCACTTTCTAGAAGCCTCCTCAGATGTGTCCATAAACTCTCTAAAAGCGTATCTCTTGCACAACCATCTCTTTTCTGCCTTCATAAGACATGATTTTCTGGGAAGAAGCCTTCACCAAAGAAGTCAGTGCTAATTACAAGTAAACAAGCAATTGGTCACCAATGCTTTTGCCCAAAAGATTTTAAACAAAAGGTAGAAATGTGACTAAAAAATCAAATGGAGTCAATATTGCTCAAAGACTTTGGCCACCTGATGCAAAGAACTGACTCATCAGGGAAAGACCTTGTTGCTGGGGAAGACCAAAGGCAGGAGGAGAAGGGGACAACAGAGGATGAGATGGTTGGAGGGCATCACTGATGCACATGAGTTTGAGCAAGCTCTGGGAGTTGGTGATGGACAGGAAAGCCTGGCATGCTGCAGTCCACAGGTTGCAGAGTCGGACATGACTGAGCAACTAAGCTGAATTGAAGGACAATCAATGATATTTTTCTTGCAAGCTCTAAATGCATAACCATCCAACCACCTGATCAACATCTTCTCTTGGATTTCTCACTGAAATATCAAATTTTATGTATTTAAAACAGATAACTTGATTCCATCATCCAACCCACTACCCATCTAACCAGTGCCACCAACTTTCACCATGTTGCTCAAGTAAGGACGCTGAAAATTGTTCTTGATTTTTCTATCCCACTCACTTATCTTTTATTCCATCCATTTGAAAGTACCATTGGATTTATAACCAACATGCTTTTAAAATCTGTTTACCTCTCTTAATGTGTACATTACCACATTAGCTCATGCCACCATCAGCTCTTGCTTGTATTACTATGAGAGCCTCCTAACTAGTTGCTTCACTTCTATGCCTGCTCAGCATGATCCCGTCATCCCAAAACAGCTAAAGCAATTTTCTTAAAACTTATATTTCATCATTCCACAGCTTTAAACACTTACAGGTCATGGTAATTTCACTAGAATAAAATGTGAACCCTTTACCATGGTCTCCAGGGTCCTTCATGACCTTGCCCTTGCCTCCTCTCTCCACTGTTTACCCTCTAGCTGCACCAGCCTTTCCTCAGTTCTCCAAACATATCTTTGCAAGTACTACTCAAGCTGCCTGAATTGTTTATTGCCCTGCTTGTCACATGGCTAATTACTTGCTATTCCCTTATATCCATGGTCTTCAAATGTTTCTGATACTCTATCGTGGGCAAATGATAGAGTATCAGAAACCTAAACTCTCAATATATGTATATTTATTTATTTATAAATTATATACAAGTCATACTTCTACTATATATACTTGCATATAATTTACACTATATATTGTACATTATGAAATATATATAGAGATCTACAAGGGAAATGCTAAATAAAGATAAAAGCTATTTTACATAAATAACTATATACTTTATGAATATAGCATTTTCTCCCCACCCCCCAGATTTATTGAGATATAATTGGCATTATATAAGTTTAAGAAGTAAACCATTGATTTGATACACTTATATATTGCAAAATGATTACAACTACAGCATTAGGTAACACCTCCATCCCATCACATAATTACCATTTCTTTTTTGTGGTAAGAATGTTTACCTACTTGGCAACATTCAAATATACAATGCAGTATTATTAGCTATAATCACCATGCTGTATCCTGTGACCAGTATTGGCCCATTTTTCCTACCTCGCAAGCACTGAATAGGGCATTTTTAAAGGTAATTGATATAAATCTATATTTCAAGTCATCCTAATAATTTCCATTTGGGGGAGAATTTTTGTTATGTTTCTTTATTATGAGTATATTTAACTCCATAAGGAAGCAAACAAAGGTTTGCAGAAGGAATAGATGGATCAGTTGCTGTTTTCCTAATGTTGCTTGCCTTTACTTTATTACTATTATTTTCTATCCATGGTTTCTCTGGAGGAAGCTTCTACAGCCACTTGTCAATTGTGTCAGTTCAGTTTAATTCAGTTCAGTCGCTCAGTTGTGTCCAACCCTGTGACCCCATGAATCGCAGCACACCAGGCCTCCCTATCCATCACCAGCTCCCGGAGTTCACTCAGACTCACGTCCATTGAGTCCGTGATGCCATCCAGCCATCTCATCCTCGGTCGTCCCCTTTTCCTCCTGTCCCCAATCCCTCCTAGCATCAGAGTCTTTTCCAATGAGTCAACTCTTCGCATGAGGTGGCCAAAGTACTGGAGTTTCAGCTTTAGCATCATTCCTTCCAAAGAACACCCAGGGCTGATCTCCTTTAGAATGGACTGGTTGGACCTCCTTGCAGTCCAAGGGACTCTCAAGAGTCTTCCAACACCACAGTTCAAAGGCATCAATTCTTTGGCGCTAAGCTATCTTCACAGTCCAACTCTCACATCCATACATGACCACTGGAAAAACCATAGCCTTGACTAGACAGACCTTTGTTGGCAATTGTGTCAGTGCTCATTTATTTAAAACTAAATAATATAACCTGAAAATCCACTTAAGCAAGCACTCACAGACTGTAATGCATTACTATCCATGAGAAGGGAAAGAGCAAGTGAGGTGCCACTGTCTGCCCCTCAACATTGTAGAATTCCATTTTTTCCTCTCAAGAAATCTAACTTATTGTGTGTGACATGTGTTCATCTGACAAACTGGGAGGTAGGGGGAGCCCAGAGAGAAGGTGGGGCAATGGAGAGAGAGAGATTACCAGTATATATAAATAAATATAATGTCTTAATTTTAGATTTTAAAAAAAATATCAGTTGGGCTTCCCTCATAGCTCGGTTGGTAAAGAATCTGCCTGCAATGCAGGAGACCCTGGTTTGATTCCTGGGAAGATCCCCTGGAGAAGGGATAGGCTACCCACTCCAGTATTCTCGGGCTTCCCTGTGGTTCAGCTGGTAAAGAATCCTCCTGCAATGTGGGAGACCTGGGTTCAATCCCTGGGTTGGGAAGATTCCCTTCTCCAGGTGAAGAAGGTAAAGAGAGGGAGAGATTAGCAGTAGATATAAATAATATAATGCCTTATTTTTAGATTTTAAAATATCAATAGAAGTTTTATTTTTTTTCTGTATCTGAGTAGATCTTTGGCACAGTATTTTGGTTTATTATTTTTGTATTGGAGTATAACTGCTTTACAATGTTGTGTTAGTTTCTGCTCTACAGCAATGAGAATCAGCTATAAGTATGCATGTATCCCCTCCCACCCACTTCCCATCCCTCCCTTCGAGGTCTTCACAGAGCACTGAGCTGAACTCCTTGTGGCACAGCATTTTGGCTGTGATCCCCACCCTAGAGACCGCTTATTTATCACCTCCTTTAAGTGCCTTCCATGACCCCCTACCTAAATCAGGTCCCAAAACCTCTGTCCCATATGCTTCCTTTATAATTACTATGAAATGTATACATATTCTTGTATAAATATTATCTACTTATAATTATTTATGCATTTGCAATTATTTATCAATAGGTAAACTTGGTTTTTGTTTGCAGCCTCCACAGCAACAGAAACCATTGTCCATCTCAACACTTGTCCCCAGCCATCTCGACAGCTCTGGGCTCAGCAGTTCTCAGCTTCAATTCAATGCTCCACTGATGTGAGCAATTGTAAGATGAGTGACAGATCATTCTTGTTAACAAATCTAAATGAGTATTTTATTCATATGGCTTCTCATTTAAATTAAAAGGAACTAAATGTATCATTATAACAATATTACCTTGGATTGTATTCATTTATAATTTTAATTTTAGTTTACTATTTATTTATTTTTTTGGCCTCGTGCAGCTTAGTTAGTTCCCTAACCTGGGATTGAACCTGGGCCCTTGGCAGTGAAAGAGTGGAGTCCTAACCAGTGGACCACCAGGGAATTCCCTTAGAATTTTTTAAATGGAGTAAAATAGGTGAAATTTTACCTAGTTCCAGGAGAACTGTGCAGAGTCCACAGCTTAGTTTGTGTATATGTCCCATCTCGTCCTTACCCATCAATGTAAACTTCACCTTTCCTGCATATCATGGGACCCTGCAGGTTAAGAACTGATGGCCTGCTTGGGGAGAAACATGAAGTTGTACAGTGTGGTGCAGATAGAGGAAGGGACCAAGCGCTGTGGAAAGGCAGCAGTGTGCCCTAGTCACTATTCGGGTCAGCAGATTTCAGTGGAGGAAAACATCTTAGAAATAGACCTTAATTCTAGTCCTTCCCGTGCAAGTTACTAGTGGTATGACCGTGCACATAGCTTTTGCACCAGGAACCTCAGTCCCAAAATGACAATAATACCTCAAGCCTTCCTGATCTCAGAGGCTTGTTGTGAGAATTAAGTGAAGCAATTGATGAAGAAGCTTTTGTTTAGCTGAAAGTATTCTGAAAGTATTTGGCTGAAAGTATGCTTTCATCAAAACCATTCCCTTCTCAGTTGCTCTAATGACCTAAATTTGCTTCAATTTAATGAATGTTCCATAAGTACTTCTTACTTTTTCTGTTTCAGACAGTCTGCAAAGAACCTGGGATACCAAACGGATACAGACCCTGCCTTCAGGCTCCCCAAAGGAGAGACAGACACATACACAGGTCAGTACAGAGTGTGGCTCCCGCAGTAAGAGGCTAGCACTGTCACTCCGGAGAGAAGAGCACGTAACGGTGAACTCTGCTGTGCTGGGGAAAGGTATTGTTTGTCTCAAGGAAAGCTCATAGGGGAGGAAGCATGTGAGGTGTTTTGGTGTTTCAGACGCATCCTGGAGTAGGAGAGGGCTTGCCAGGCAGTGGAAATAATACATGTGAAGGCAGAACTCCTCTAGTCATGGACCACCATCGTCTGTGTCGCTATATATGTTGGCCAGAGAATGGAGCAAAGGGTGGCAGGCGACCCTAAGCAGTTCTGTATGTTTCAGGAAGAAAGTAAGACCAAGAGAGGTAGATGGGGCAGGAGAGGATGAGACAGTTTGGCTAAGAAGCTGGGGAAAGTTCTACCAGTTTACACATGAGTATTTACTATATAACAGCCTTTTCCCTGCGTTGTCTCACAAAATATGGTCCCATTGGCTTTTAGCTCCTTTTACAGATGAAGAAACAGGTCATGTGAGTTTAAATTACTAGCCCAAGATCACAGAACTTACTAGAGCCTGGGATTCATACCTAGTTCTAGAATTACAGATGCTGAGGCTCCAGAAAGGACTGGGTTAAACTCAGGCTATGCTCTGGCATTTGATGAGAGTCATGTGACCCTTGGATAACTGTAAACAAAGCAGCAGAGTGCATTTTCACCTCCACCAGGCCAGCTTCCGAAAGTATTTTTCCACCTTGATCCTTGATGGTGAGCCTCTTAACCCTGCATTCCAAGGTTGCGTTTCTCTGTGCCCTTCTGAGTGGAGCTGGAGCCTTTCAGCCAAAAAGGAGACACCAGGTTTCTTTCCTGGCATAGCAAGCCCCCAGGCCAGCTTGCTAAGAGCTCCTTTCTCCTTCCCATTGCTAAATGGGACTGACCAGACATTCTATGGAGAAGGAGCTTATAAACCTCGCTTCCTGTAACATTCCCCGCCCCACCCCCATTCTCTTGCAGGCATCAGCTTGGAGGTTGAAGCCCCCTCCCCTTGGAATCCAGGCATTCTGAGCCTATAGGGCGCCTTCTGCATTTGGTCTCTGCTTACTAGAAACTCATTGGGTTGCAGCCCTGCCTGCAGAGGTCATCAAGTGATGAACCCATGATTAACCTTGTTCTCCAATCAGAGTTTTGATCTAACCTCTGGAACTGCATGCTTTTAACACACATGGTCCTTTTGTTTCTGTAGAGCCGGAGACCTGAAATGTGACGGCCTCAGCTATGCCAGGAACAAGAGGAAACCACAGAGTTCATATTACATGTATTAGGCTTTTTTTCTTCCCAAGCATCTCAACAGGCTCCGGCAGACCTTGGATGATGGAATAGCCTCCTTCCTAAGGAGGCTCTCCCCTTCTGTGGCCTTGCCACACAAAGGACACTAACACCAGCAGCGTATATTTTGCTTGGCTGTGATATAGCACAATTGCATTTTGTCAGCAGGCTGGAAGTGGCCAGCCCAGAGCTGGGAGCTAAGGAGAACATTCATTTCTTCCACCACAGACAGCTCAGCCACAGACGTGGATGATAGAGGGGAAATTGGCATTGACCTTGATGCTTCGCAAGAAGCGGTTGGGACTTGGAGTCTGGTTAGCAAAGAAAAATGAACCAAGCATCCTCAGTAGTGTCTGAAGAGCAAGAACTGGGCTCAACAGAATTCTTCCGTCTCCTTGCTCACTGCTGTGTGTGCGCACGGGCACATATGCTTTTGCATGCACAAAGACATGCACACATGCTGTGTCTGACATGCATGGGGGAGACCCAGTGCCCTTGTTCATGCTGGAACTCCCTGTGCATATTTGGCATTTGACTGACATGTGAAGCTCCCACAGGCATCAGAACAGTAGCTCAGAATGCATAAGAGATTTTTTGCTGTTGATAAGAAGACACTTGGAGAGGAAAATGTTACTAAGACTACTTTCCAGTCCCTCCAGGAGTCTTTCAGAGAAGGGAAGTTCCTCTTAAGAAAGTCGCTTGAGAGGTGAGGCATAAAGCTAATGCAGCCGAGTGTATAACTTGCCACCACCCCCAATCATCCGCTTGCGCCCCATCCTTTTGGTTTTACTTCTGTTGGCTTCCCGACCAGGAATGTCCTTAGGCTCTCATTTCCTACCTGGTGAAATCCTTTTTATCTTCCCAGTCTTAAATGAATTTTCGCTCCCTTCAAAAATCCTTCTCTGATTTTTCCCCACTCAGCACAAGTCGGTTCTTCCTCTAACCTGTAAATTGTTTGAGAGAAGGGAGGCTGTGCCCAAAATATACATACTAGGTGCTCAGTGATGCCGGAGTAGAGGAGCACAGGCCTGGAAGCAAGGGGACCCCAGTCCAAACCAGGCCTCGTGCACTGGAGCCGGAAGACTTTGCAGATAATCTACACAAGCCTCAGTTTTCTCATCTGTAGATATGTAATAACCCCTTCATGAGATGAAAGAAAGTAAAAGCAAAGTCACTCAGTTGTGTCCAACTCTTTGCGACCTGCACAGGCCTGGAAGCAAGGGGACCCCAGTCCAAACCAGGCCTCCTGCACTGGAGCCGGAAGACTTTGCAGATAATCTACACAAACCTCAGTTTTCTCATCTGTAGATATGTAATAACCCCTTCATGAGATGAAAGAAAGTAAAAGCGAAGTCACTCAGTTGTGTCCAGCTCTTTGCGACTCCATGGACTGTAGCCTATCAGGCTCCTCCATCCATGGAATTTTTCAGGCAAGAGTACTGGAGTGGGTTGCCATTTCCTTCTCCAGGGGATCTTCCCGACCCAGGGATCAAACCCAGGTCTTCTGCATTGCAGGCAGACACTTTACTGTCTGAGCCACTTGATAACAAGCTAATATATGTCAAGAACTTCAAATACAGTAGGTATTTCGGTACATAGGGCATCCTTAGCTCAGAATCTGGTCCAGTTCCTTTTGGGTTGTACTTTGTACAATTCATAACCCATTTTGGACATGAGCTGAATCGTCCATGGAACTCTCCAGGCAAGAATACTGCTGCTGCTGCTGCCAAGTCGCTTCAGTCGTGTCCGACTCTTCGCGACCCCATGGACTGCAGCCCACCAGGCTCCTCCGTCAATGGGATTTTCCAGGCAAGAGTACTGGAGTGGGGTGCCATTGCCTTCTCCCAAGAAAACTGCAGTGGGTTGCTATTCCCTTCTCCAGGGCATCTTTTAGACCCAGGGATCAAACTGGGGTCTCCCACATTGCAGGCAGATTCTCTACCGTCTGAGCCACCTGAGAAGCCCTAAATAACTAAAGTAAATAGATTTTCTACTTAGGCATTCTAAGGCATTGACACCAAATAATAAAAATAATAATGCTAAGAAAGCCTTCTTCAGCGATCAATGCAAAGAAATAGAGGAAAACAACAGAATGGGAAAGACTAGAGATCTCTTCAAGAAAATTAGAGATACCAAGGGAACATTTCATGCAAGGATGGGCTCGATAAAGGACAGAAATGGTCTGGACATAACAGAAGCAGAAGATATTAAGAAGAGGTGGCAAGAATACATGGAAGAACTGTACAAAAAAGATCTTCACGACCCAGATAATCATGATGATGTGATCACTAATCTAGAGCCAGACATCTTGGAATGTGAAGTCAAGTTGGCCTTAGAAAGCATCACTACGAACAAAGCTAGTGGAGGTGATGGAATCCCAGTTGAACTGTTTCAAATCCTGAAAGATGATGCTGTAAAAGTGCTGCACTCAATCTGCCAGCAAATTTGGAAAACTCGGCAGTGGCCACAGGACTGGAAAAGGTCAGTTTTCATTCCAATTCCAAAGAAAGGCAATGCAAAAGAATGCTCCAATTACCGCACAATTGCACTCATCTCACATGCTAGTAAAGTAATGCTCAAAATCCTCCAAGCCAGGCTTCAGCAATACGTGAACCGTGAACTCCCTGATGTTCAAGCTGGCTTTAGAAAAGGCAGAGGAACCAGAGATCAAATTGCCAACATCCGCTGGATCATGGAAAAAGCAAGAGAGTTCCAGAAAAACATCTACTTCTGCTTTATTGACTATGCCAAAGCCTTTGACTGTGTGGATCACAATAAACTGTGGAAAATTCTGAAAGAGATGGGAATACCAGACCACCTAACCTGCCTCTTGAGAAATCTGTATGCAGGTCAGGAAGCAACAGTTAGGACTGGACATGGAACAACAGACTGGTTCCAAATAGGAAAAGGAGTGCGTCAAGGCTGTATATTGTCACCCTGCTTATTTAACTTATATGCAGAGTACATCATGAGAAACGCTGGACTGGAAGAAACACAAGCTGGAATCAAGATTGCCGGGAGAAATAAGGAGATCAACCCTGGGATTTCTTTGGAAGGAATGATGCTAAAGCTGAAACTCCAGTACTTTGGCCACCTCATGCGAAGAGTTGACTCATTGGAAAAGACTCTGATGCTGGGAGTGATTGGGGGCGGGAGGAGAAGGGGACGACCGAGGATGAGATGGCTGGATGGCATCACTGACTCGATGGATGTGAGTCTGAGTGATCTCCGAGAGATGGTGATGAACAGGGAGGCCTGGCGTGCTGCAATTCATGGGGTCGCAAAGAGTCGGACACGACTGAGCGACTGAACTGAACTGAAGGGAAATAGTAGCAAGCACTAGTACACAGAGTATTTATCTTATCACAAAGGCATATATTATTATATCCTCATTAAAACTTCTGAAGGTAGATATCATGATCCTCTTTTGCAGATGAGGAAGTTGAGGTACACAGCTGGCAGGAAGTGAACTGGATTTTAGACATAATAATCCCAGTGCTTAGCTGTCCCCCAGACTGTGGTTCCCAACCATGATTACCCAGGAGAATGACCTCTGGAGCTTTTAAAAATGCCAGTGTCTGAACCCTAGCCTCAGATTTAGACTCAATCTGAAGTGGGGTCCAGTAATTGTCTTCCAAAGCCCCAGGTGATGCCTTGTGCAACCAGGCAACTCCTGGCTTCAGGCAGTGCTGTAGTGCAAGTCCAGTTTTATATCTTCACGTAGCTCATGTGTTTCCGCTTTAATTCACTCAAATTAAGCCATTTACTATCTAATTTAGGGACAGAACATCCCAACTTCATGAAATTGCTCTGATAATTCTGTCGACCTTTTCCTGCAGGTCTTGGTTGAGCGTATCTGATATACCATTTATTTCCATGCATAACTCTTGAATGGCTCATCCATTCCCTCACTCGTTCATTTAGCTGGCATTCTTTTAATCAGCAAGGCCCCTGGGATACAAACAAGAGCAAGGGGAATTAGAAGCAGGTAACTCAGCAGGTAACTCAGAAAAAGTTGGCTTAAAGCTCAACATTCAGAAAACGAAGATCATGGCATCTGGTCCCATCACTTCATGGGAAATAGATGGGGAAACAGTGGAAACAGTGCCAGACTTTATTTTTTTAGGCTCCAAAATCGCTGCTGATGGTGACTGCAGCCATGAAATTAGAAGACGCTTACTCCTTGGAAGAAAAGTTATGTCCAACCTAGATAGCATTTTCAAAAGCAGAGACATTACTTTGCCGACTAAGATCCGTTTAGTCAAGGCTATGGTTTTTCCTGTGGTCATGTATGGATGTGAGAGTTGGACTGTGAAGAAGGCTGATCGCCGAAGAATTGATGCTTTTGAA
>SJYT01018097.1:0-36827 GCA_006410635.1 Cephalophus harveyi | reverse complement strand
CCTGAGTCTCTTCCTAGGATCCCACCAGGAAGGAGTCCCCAGGGATGCATGGCCTCACCACTTTGGGGAAATTGAGATGGGAGGAAGGAGATGAACTTCTGAAGTGCTGGGGGCATATAGGATAAACCCTTTGAAACAGTTACTCCCTCCTGGCTCTGGGGGTCTTCAGCCAAGTGGGCAGCTCCTGGGTTGAGTTCTGTAGCCCAGGGCAAAAATGCTTTTCATTACCTTAAAAACCCAAACATGAATGAATAGACAGAGAGTGAAAGAAAGCCACAGCACAAAAAGAGAGCATAGAGGTCAAGATTAGAGGGGCTGCACCCCTCACTGGCCGCAAATATGGCCTAGAATAGAGATGAAGCTGAAGTTAGGCGCCAAGACCAAGGGGAAATGGAGCCAGGTGCTAGGAGCCAAACAGACGCAAAAAACTTTCGCCAAAAGGCAGACTGCAGTGTCCTAAGCTCATATGGAGGGGTTATTTGTCTCTGCCCTACCTGAGTAGAGCAACCCAAGCAGAAGGAACAGCATGACCTCGGCCTAAGATTTACTATCGAGGGGTCAGCAGAACGTCAGCATATGTCACCATCAAGGATCTGGACCTGATCAGCTTTCTCTCTGTCTAGAACATGAGGCAATACCATCGTAAATCTGGACTTTTTTACTTTCAACTGCTTCTGGATCCAAACGATACTCATGTCTAATTTGTATGACAGGTACATGTCCCCGGAGAGGTCAGGTACTTGTCCAAAGCCACAAAGCCAGAACTATGTCTCAGATCTCTGGCCTTATGTTCTTGTGCCCTCTTCATTACTATGTTAACCTTGCTCTAGAGAGATGGCCTGTTAGCTTGAGAATCCACTCAGATTTCTGGAGTGCTTGGTCCTTTTGGGTGGGATGTGGAGTTTCCCATGAGGGCAAACGGTGCAGCTGGAGCCCACAGGGTGCACCCTGAGACTTTGGGTGTGCAGGGGGAGTAAGTGTGGATCCTGATGGAGGAGCAGAGAGAAGATGGGCTGTGATGTGCTGAGGAAAGGGGAGGCTCAGAGAACAGTAGAATCTGGCTAGAGATGCTATGGCTGAGACCTCACTTTCCAGAGGAAGCCAGATCTGGGGGGATCTTGGAAGATCTGTGGGGCAACAGGGGAGTCCTAGAATGGGAAACAGCTGGGTGCCCTGTGGCAAACCCCTCCTTCCATGCAATTGCCAGTGTTTGAGGTCTCCTCCATCCCGCCATAATCAGTCACAGTGCAGGTGCCTCGCACAGAGGCCCAGCCAGCTGTACCGGCATGCACTCTGGCCCAATGCTGTGCATGGGATGGACCACCGGAAGTGAGGAGCAGAGAGTGAACTCTGGCTTCCAGAAGCCCACAGGGCCCAGGGGAGCAACTCAGGCTTCTGACTTGGGGGTGACTTGTGGATAGTTGCTTTTGACAGTTCTCAGCTTTCTTGCGTGTTTTCTGATGACGGGTGGCTTGAAAAAGGTAGAAGGGATTTTGTGCAGCCTGCCTGAGTAGTCACGCTGGTGCTGAGCGAGAAAGCAAGGCTGTTATGGCTGGAGTTTGGCGACTCTTCAGGCAACCCCAGGGCAGCGATGAGAGCACTAGGATTATAAGCAGGAGACTGGCACTTGAGTCCTGATCCCACTGCATTAGTGATGGGACCTTGGGCAAGTCACGTAACTTCCCTAAATCACACTTGTCTTGATTATAAAATAGAATAAGATCTCTTAAGTATAACTTATAAAGTTATTGTGCTGAAAGGACAGTAAAGCTTTTGAAAACTAAACAAATGTGAAGTTTTAGTGCAGACTCTTAAAGCCAGTCATCTGGGTTGGAATCCTGATGAAGCTTGGGCAAGTTCCTTAATGCCTCTATGATTCAGTTTTTCCATCTGTAATATGAAGATAATAATGGCATTCATAATCATAGACTTGAAATCTTTGGATTATGATTTGGAATACAGAGTTTTTTATATTTTACAATAGTAATAAAATGTGTGTACTGTCTCATTCATGAAACCTTCAGAAGGCTCTGGAACGCTCTATCAAACACACTCCTATGTTTTCAGTGAAACTTGACTGTTCATAAGTGGGTTTAATAAAGACCATGAAAAGACTCATGTTAGATTCAATAAGGTTTTGCTACCAAAGGAGTTTGTATCGAACTTGTCCAAAAACCCTTTTCCAGTGCTTTTTGGACTGTGAAATTATAGGTAAGGGATTATGGACCTGTAATATCTACCATTTAGGGTAGTCATGAAGATAAAATAAGTTAAGGTATATAAAGGGCTCAGACCAATGCCTGGCATATAGTAAGCACTGAATAAATATTAGCTATTATTACTTTTATTACCTTAAAGAGTAAAAGCAGGCCCTCACTGACATTTCTCACATTTCTATTAATTAATGAACTAATAGATTTGCTGGGGAACTAATCTCCTATTCCTTTGCCTGCTGAAAAAATATATTTCCAGCTCTAAGTAGTTGGCACTTAAAGAGACAGTATTGTTATTTGAGAACACACAAGTGCATGTGGAAGTCAGAGAGACAAAGTGTTCAGGCCCAGCAAAATGCTAACAGGTTGCAAATATGAAGTAGTCTAATTTTCTTCTTGCTATTTTCTTGTATCTTCTAGATTTTACCTTTTGCACTTACATGACTTTTGTAACAAGTAAAGCAAGTCCATTCTCCTAAGCCCTTTCCCGTTTCCTCTTCCTTAGAGGATTGGTCCCCATCCTTAGGCTCCTGTTTATAAGGCAATCAACAAGCAACAGACAAACTTACTGATTTCCAACTATATGCCAGACCCTGCAGGAAGCGGTAGGAAACAAAAGGAGAACCCAGACTCATTCTTTGAAAACACTTCAGCAAAATCACTTCCTATTTGTATTGCAACTTACAGTTCACATTGTGCTTTGATACAAATTCTTTCAAATGGTCCTTCTTTCCGGGATAAGGGAACATATATTTCAGTCAACATTTTATGAACAAACATGATTGAGTTCACTCAGCCTGTTAGGAATGAGGTTGGACTCAAACTTGGCAATCAATCATGTGAGTGGTTTAACAGGATGAAAGTAGTATTTCTAAGGACTTGGAAATCAGTGACACTTTCAGAAGGTAAATGTTAGTACATCAAGCTGTAAATGACTGTGACCAACTAAATGTACATTTTGACCTTGGCAATGAATGGCAATGGAAGCTAAAGAGATTTGGGATCCTTAAAGCATGCCCTGAGCATAATCCAACTGTCTAAAGCTGGCGTCATCAAATCTCAGGAAAAAAGCTTCAACCAAAGACAGATGTTTGGAAGAGAGTACTGGAAAGAGAAAAGATATGGTCTTTCAATATTCAACATAATCAAAGGGGCAAAGCTGCTGAAAAGGCAACTTCTCAAATCAGGGACATCAATAAGAACTGAGTCTCTTTGTCCCGAATCTACTCACAGGTAACCTTTGGATTATCTTTTGACTTTACAATATATCAGGGTATGGGCTGATATGCTGCTAACCATGATGTTAACTTGTTCTGAGTTTGTTTCCTTTGACTTTTGTTAGAAGGAATCAGTCCCTAAGTGGCTGACTGGTGTAAATTGCCCCGTCCCATATAAATTTGGGAACCCAGAAAGCAAACATCAGACACATAAGGTGCTATGAGCACCTTAAGGTGCTCATAAGGTGCTATGAGCTAAGACTCTGTCCAGACATCTTGCCCACCTTCTTAATGACATTGTGACTTCTCCACGTTCTCACCACCCGGAATCCAAGTCAATGCTCCATCTGTTTCTTCAGACTAGATCTTCTAATCTCATACAGCTTTTTCTGGGCAAAAGGGGGTGGGCCTGGCTGCCCTTGTTCAAAGGAAAGGGAATCATTCAACATTTTGTTCTGCATTCTTCTACCCCAGATAACCCTCTCTAATTCGAGGTTGGCTGGAAATCTGGAAATCCTTATTCTTATCGGGAGTATTTCCATTGCTAAAGGGGAGGGCTCACTAGGCCACATCCTTTGTTCTGGGAGGCTCAAAAGGGTCCACTGAAATGCTTTGGACTCAAACAAAGTCAGGGACTTTTTAAGTGGATTCAAAAAACAAGCTGGGACAACAAGCTCACTGGAATTTTTCTAGTTTCTTCCTCCTTCACGTGCAGAAGCCCCATTGCCCCAGGCACCACAGTGGACAAATTTTCCATTTGCAAAGTTCTTCCCATGGACTAGCAGAACCCCTAGCCTGGCTTCTGTCTCGAAAGTGTTCGGAGCCTCAGTGATCAAACTAATACTTTATAGACCTGGAGTCCTCACTGTTGACAGAGCACGGCCGCGGGGGCCTGGGAGAGACTTGCTTGTGTTTCAGAACTGTGTGGAGGTAGACTGCACTCAGGGAATTTGTTCATTTTAGCAAACTTGGCAGAACTTCCCTGCGTGACCTAAATAGAATATCTTCCTCTACATAAAGCATGCATCAGGGTATTTCCTGATTTATTCATGAAAGGTTTGCTTTACAAAGGCCTCAGGAACTGTGCAATCTCAAAATACATGATACATAGAGCTGGATACTAGAGTGGCATTTGCACAAATTGCTGTGATAGATGGGCTGCGTGGAATGGCAGCAGAGGTGGATTAATTTAAATACTCGCTGCCGGGGGTTGCTCTTTTAGAGACGGAAGCGAGACCCAACCTAGAGACTGTTAGCAATAACGCGGGAAAATGTTATTTCTCTCAAAGGAGGATAATTGATCAAGGAATAGAAATAGAGGTGAATAAAATCCTCATGCACTAAATGGGGATTTGGAGCATTTATCTGCTAATCACTCATTGGGTCATTCATTCATTCCCAACAAGAGAATCAACGTATCAGCAGCTGATAAGCTGAGTTCCATTCATATATGGGCTCATAAGGACACTTGTGTTAGTTGCTCAGTCATGTCCCTCTCTTTGCCACCCCATGGACTGTAGCCCACCATCTCCTCTGTCTATGGAATTCTCCAAGCAAGAATATGGGAGTGGGTAGCCATTGCCTTCTCCAGGGGATCTTCCTGACCCAGGGATTCAACCCAGGTCTCCTGAATTACAGATAGATATTTTACTGTCTGAGCCACCCTGGATAATAGCATGCAATATTTGAAATTTGATCACTCTTGGGAATTTGGGGTTCTTCTGTTACCATGGGAGTTGGGTGGTAATAAATCTCCCACCTAAGGGAGAAAGAAAGACTGATTTCTCCCAGTCAGAGGCAGGCATGTTCAGGTGGATCCACCGTAATATCTCTGATCACGGATTTCTCTAATGCTTAAGTATTTTCATACTAGGGTATTTTTAATAGTGCAGCAGATGGACTTCAGTTGTTTGCAAAGAAGTTTTATTTTGGAGCTTGTGAAGAGATTGGGGTTAATGTACAATAAAGTGAAAGTGACGTTTGTAAAGATGGTGCGAGCAGAATGCCAGGATCCATTACCCTGATAACCCCACAAACAGGCCAGCAGCCGCCATTGGTGAACTGCTGCTCAAATCCCATCAGTGTTACTTGCAGGTCACATGGCCACTTCGTGGCAAATTTCCAGGGTTTTTCACCTGCCAAGCAACTCATCCTAACTAGGACAAAAGAGACATTGTTTTACAAACTTTCCTTTGGGGCCTAGAACTTTGGAGAGAGTCAGACCCAGTTCTTTGTCCTTGTTTTGCAAATCGTGGACATTCAGCAGCAATGATGAGAAGGAAAACTCAGATGAGGTCTCTTGAATCTGATGCCCTGGAGCTAGTGTCAGAACAAGGTCTGAGGACACAGTGCAGCAAGTGTGGTCTGAGTTATGGTGGCTGATGCTTCTCTATGGCAGGTGATGGGTATTAGTGACCCAGGACTATTTGGATCCCTGACGAGAAAGTAAAAAAAAAAAAAGACTTCCTGGAAAGGATCTTCCAGGAAGGGAAACCAACTGGAGCACAGTATTTGAATGAATTAACCTTCAGTGATTTCCATAACACACCAGATCAAGTCCAAATCCTTAGTACAGCCTTCAGCTCCTCCACCATCTGATCCCAGACTAACCTTGGGTCTATCCATCGTCCCCAAACAACATGTGTTCCAACCACTCCAAACTGTCCTTTGTCCCCTGATGCTAATGATAGCCAATGTGAGTCCAGGCTTTTAACATGCCAGGAACTGGGCTAAGTGCTGGAAGCATTTCATCGGATACACTTCAGAGCGGTCTCTGAGAAGACACTATTTTGGCCCCCAGTTTACCGAGAGGAAACAAAAGCAGAGGTTATGAAACTGGGTCACAAGCTATCAAGAAAGCTGGAATCGGAAGGCGGTATGGCACCTTTAACCATGTCACAAGCCCTGCCTCCTCTGCATAAGGAGAGATCTCTAGACCCTCCACACATTGCTTTCTTGGCATCGGAGGCACAGAATTGGCCTCTCTCCTTACTTGCCTGATTTTAAAAACATCTCTTTTGTTCATCAAGACCTTCAGGATCAAATATCCCTTTCTCTGGTTGCTGTTCCTGGCAACCTAGGCGGAGTTAGAGGCTTTCTCCTTGGAAAGAGAGACACCACAGCCTTTGCACAAACTCACAGCACATGCTGTGTTGCAACACACAGCTCTCCTCCCGTGCATTTGTTTTGGGCCTTGTGTGTGTGGACTCCTCAGACCTTTCTCCCACAGGAATCAAAGCTCCAAGAGAGTGAGCAGCACACCAGGAGCAGCCAGTTGCATGAGTCCCAAGGTAGCCTGGGTTCCCAGCGATGAGCACACCGAACGTCCTGTGGAATTTCACCAGCAGCTCCACAGGCAGGTCCAGACGAGTGCCTGCCGGCCACATTCCTGCCTTTATCATTAACCGCACTCCATGGTGACTTCCTTCAACATGTGAGGCAGCGCCTGCCTGTCTGATAACCCGGCTTCCTTCTGGAAAGGATTTCCTTTGGCCTAGGTGCGTACCCCAGCCCTGCAAGAGTTAACCACAAGATGGGCCAGAGCAGGAGAACATGAGGTTTCCATTAACTGGCGGTATGCGAACAAGTGGCACAAGCATGGATTATGCGGTAATAAAAACACACTGCACAGTATTTATGTCAGAGGCCTCACTTCTCTCCTTCCCTGCCTTTCTCCCCAGCACAGAGAGACCCGGCCCTTGCTGCTAGGGGGCTAGACTCTGGCCAAAGTGGGGAGCAGACTATTCTCCCGACTTGCTTTAATCCTGCTGGGTGTGCTCCTTGAGTTCCCAAAAGACACAGGTGGAACGAGTGCCAGAGGAATTCACGCTTTTTCCTGGGTTAAATCCTGAGCGAACCAGCCTGGAGTCAGAGGAAGAAAGTCAGAAGGAGACAGGAAAAAGGCAAAGGGTCAGGGCAGAGACAAAGAGGGAGGGAAAGAGAGAGGGAAGATGGGAAGGAAAGTGAGAAAAGACAGCAGAGACGGTACTCAAGAGGGGACAGGAGAGAGCAACATATTTGAAACTATTTTCTGGGGGAAAAAAAAAGGAATTCACACACATGGAAAATGTACACCATGACAGGTATGATGGTTAATTTTATGTGTCAACTGGGCCACAAGATGCCTAGACATTCCTCAAACTCTTCTGTGTCCATGGGGGTGAATGGGATTAACATTTGAGTCAAAGACTGAGCAAAGCAGATTGTGTTCCCTAAAGTGGGTGGGCCACATCCGATCAACCGGAGGGCTGAACGGAACAAAAAGACAGCACAGAGAGCTCCGCTCAACACCCTGTAATGGCCTACGTGGGAAAAGAATATAACAAAGAGGGAATATAAGTATATGTATCATATTCACTCTGCTGCACACCTGAAACTTACACAACATTGTAAATCAACTCTACTCCAATAAACATTTTCTTTAAATAAAAAAGGTTGAGTAAGTAGGATCTCCTGCCTGATTGTGTGGGCTGGGACATCGTTCTTTTCCTACCTTTGGACTTAAACCAAAAACATCAGTACTTTTTGAGTCTCGAACCTGCTTGCTTTCAGGCTAGAACTCACACCATTGGCCCTCCTGGGTGTCCAGCTTGGCAACGGCAGATCTTGGGACTTCTCCGCCTCTGTAATCACATGAGCCAATTCCTTATAATAAACCTACCTATACCTATCAATCTATCAATCTTCTGTTTCTCTAGAGAGCCCTAAGATAGAAGGCAAAGGACTGAGCTCTTTATATCTTATTTCATAGAGGTTTAGACACTCTCTGTACTTTGTCATACACTTAGTAAGTGGACTACATCTTCAGCCAAGGTCTATGTCTAAATAATCTCATGTCTCTTTTTTAGTCACATAAAGGTGAAATACCCTTCTATTTTCAGTAGGAAGTGAGTAGAAGCTCTTTGATTATTTCCCTTCCTTGGAGATAGAAGATGTAAAAAACCAATTGCTAGGACATAGCATGCTGGGGATCATTCAGAATGAAACTCTGTTTCATGAGACTCAACATCCTAGGAATAGGAGTGGCTTTCTAAACAGAGGCCACTGTGGGGCTTAGAAAACCTTATTTAGACCACAGTGGTTTACTAAACACCTACTCTATGCCTGGCTCTGTAATTTTGACAAGGAAGAAACAGATAAACAGAATAGCATCTTCTTCATAGAGGCCACAGTATCCTTAGGGTGCACAAAAGACACAAAAGGAATGTAAATGTTGTGGTGATGTGATGTGCAAAGTGTGTGCAGACGGTCATGGCAAAAGGAGAGATTCACGCTGGTTTGGAAGGAGAGCCAGGTAGAGAAGTGGAGCCACGGCAGAGTAAGGAATCCTTGCCCAAAACCCCAGAGAGGGTGAGACAGATTTGGATTACAGACAGTAGTTAGCTTGGGTGAACAGTGGTTCTCGCTCTGGTTGTTCATAGGTTAATAGAAACCATTCAGATGTCTTGGATCCACTCCTCACATTCCTAGAGCTATGGTCTGAACCACAGTCTTTTTTGTAAAAAGCTCCCCACATGATAAAATGTTGCCTGGGTTGAGGACCACTGTGGTCCTGCTCGGAGTGCATCTGAGATAAAGTGAGAGATGAAGCTGGAGAGAAAAGAAAGATGCAAAGATGAAAGGCCTCGGATGCCTCTAAGTAGTTGGAGCTTCCCTTGTGGACAACCAAGGTTTTTAAACAGGGAAGTGACCCTACTTATAGGAAATGAGTCAGCCTAATGGTGAAGCCTTGGGAGGCTGAACCTCTAGGGAAATTTAGGCTTCGTTGTCTCTAAAAGCCTGACCATATCTGCTTAGGAAGACACAATTGATTCAAAGCAGACACAATTGATTCAACTCTTCTTTGGTGATGGAGGCAGAGATCTTATGTCGCTCTGGGGAAACCATTTGCCTGGCAGCCGGGAGGCCCAGGTTCCGATCTCACTTCAGGTACTGACTTGCTGAGGAACCTCAGCCACATCAACCCTTCTGTCTGGTTCTCAGCTCCCCACACAACCACCCCAGAGATTAAAATCAAGTCCGTGCTGCTCTCTGAGGTTGGCGGTATCTGATTGCTTCGATTTGTCTGTAGCCAAAATGCTACATGGATTTTTACATTTCCCATGCCAGTGAAGGAGAGGATACGTTTCTTGTTAATCAGTCAGGTCTAGATCAGGAGAGGCTGGGGAAGAGTGAGTCAGGGAATTTCAAATGGTTAGTGCTTTTGTGTTTTCTTGGTCTCTGATCGGATTTTCCTACCATATTCAGTCTGCAGGGATATTAGGTCAAAGTGTCCCCCATATGATTTGCTTCTCCCTCATCAGGGCCTCCATAAGTCAGTGATTCAACCTAGTCTGTTAAGATGGAGAAGAATCCAGATTTAAAGCTGCCATGTTCATCCCGTGGGCTTTGAGCCAAGAGTAGCACCAGCGTGGAGAAGGTCTTCTCACCAGCCTCTCTACCTGGGGCACTTTCTGCCCCCGTCCACCCGCAGCAAGCCCAGAAGACTCTTTCATCATCATCATGCACCTCTAATGGTTCCTCACTGCCACAGACCAAGCCCAAGTTCCCTGCTGTGGCACTACAGATTGCCTACAGTGCTCCTTCTATCTAATTCTCCAATCTCCTCTCCTGAGAGGTCTCTACAGAGCCCTGCAGGTCAGGGATTAGAACTGCCTACTTTAAGGTTCAGCCATTCAGGTCTTTCATGCATTCAGGTCTCGACCCATACAGTTCTCTGTATTTGGAGAGCTCTCCCCTTACCTTCTCTACCTGGGAAACACTGACTCATCCCACAGGTCCAGCTAACATGTCACTTCATTCATTTATTGAGGACCTAATCTGTATTCCAGGAAAAATGCCAGATACCTGAAGGATGAATGAAACAGAATCCTTTGGTAACAACGCTGGACTTTGTAACCCTCTTCACCTTGCTCCTGACTTTGTCACTTGATGGTGATTATCTGCTTCTGTTTCTAAATCTCTCTCTAGATATAATCTCCTTAAAAGTCAAAACATCTCTTACTCATCTTTGTATCCATAGCTGTGAACACAGGGCCTGGCACAGGGTAGGGGCTTAGAGGATACTTGCTGAATGAATGATTTATTTGGTAAATAAAAAAGAGAGAAAAGAAGAGCGAGTGGGAGGATTTTCCAGGCAGAATGAGGGTTGAATTAGCTCTTGGGGCTGTCAGAGATTGTAACAATGAAGAGACCTTTTGCATCCCTTAGTCCAGACTTAGAAGAGCCTGGATTCCATAATCACTGACTCCTTACAGATGAGAAACTGAGACCAGACCAAGGAAGGGGCTTGTCTCAATGGCCAAGTAACCAGCATCTGGCCCTCCCCTTGCCCCACACCAGCTGAACAGGCAGCCCCAACCGGCTGTAACTTATCATCTTCCCTCCATGGGATGCCTTAGTTCTGTTGAGCTCTGCTCTCACAAGCAGCATGTAGGCCTGGCATCATCGCCTTGGAATCTGATCACCGGCTCAGTTGCTTTCTTCCTCTGTCTATTTGATATGGCCAGCCAGGAAGACAGTGCTGACGAGGCAGTCTTAAGCCCTGCACTGACAGAAATCAGGTGTCCTCGCTTCATAAAAGAAACATTAACCGATCCTATGGGAGCTGGAAGCAGAAGTGCTGACAAAGATGTAACTCCCAAGGATTATATGGGGCAAGGAGACAGTGTCGTTCTCTCCTGATTTAGAGGCATTCTGGGGCTCTCAGACAAGACAGAGAAGAATGAGATGCCAGGGATGAAGGCCACCAGGGAGGAAGTCTCAGCTGCTCAGCTGAGGGGATCAGGAGAGAAGGAATGAATAGGATGGCCTTGGGCCCCTCTGTTCTAGCCCCATGGCACCATCCAAGCCCTCACCAGCCCTCTCCTGGACCCAAGCCTCTCCACCAGTTCCTTACAGGCTTTGCTCTCTTCAGCCTCAGCCTGGTCCCCACATGGCCATCTGATGGTCTTTCTAGATTACCTGACTGTAATTTACATACCCTTGATGAAAGTCCTTCAGCGGCCCCCTGCTCCTAGATGGCATACAAGACCTCCCTAAACCCCTTCCCGATGCCCAAAGGCAGCCATTTCCCCTAGAATAGGGGTTCTTTTTCACTGCTCCTGCGAGTCAGAGAACTTCTGACAAAGACAAGATCCAGGAGACAAAGATGGATGGTTTTCAGGCAGGTGGGACCCCTCTTTTTAGAAGAACCACCTTCCTTCTTAACCTACACACACACCCATTTCTCCTAAGGGAAAGTCAATTCCAGGGGCATTCAGTGACCGAGGCACTCTGCTCTCTGCCCAGACTCTTTGTGGCCCCGGGAACTTAGAGATGACTGGACACAATTCCTACCCGCAGATAACTCACAGTCTGGTGGTGGGAAAAGATGTAAAACACATAATTATGACAAAGAATTACATGGTATTCTAGTAGTCTGTTCAAAGTGCTCAGGGGTGAGGGAAGGGGGCCAGAGACCAACTGCATGAGGAGGAATTGGAGATATTTGGGCTTAGATATTTCCCAGGAGCAAAAGAAGAGAAGGGACTGCAAAAGCTTTCCCCATGGTATAAAACCATGTGGTGCAAAGACTCACAGAAGGCAAATGCGGAATGTTTGGGAAACAATGTATAATTAGAGAGCAGGTGGGAAGGCAAGGGAAGAGACTTGAGTGGATGTAAGACCTCACATAGTGTCTTCACACCTCTCTTTCTCCCCGCCCCCTCTTTCCATCCCTGTCCTGCGCCCCCTCTCATCTCTTCTCCCCTGACATGCATACTCAGTCACTAAGTCACGTCCGACTCTTTGAGACCCCATGGACTGTAGCCCACCGGGCTCCTCTGTCCATGGGATTTTCCAGGCAAGAATACTAGAGTGGGTAGCCATTCCCTTCTCCAGGGGATCTTCCCTACCCAGGGATTGAACATGTGTCTTGAAGAGCGAGTGGGAGGATTTTCCAGGCAGAATGAGGGTTGAATTAGCTCTTGGGGCTGTCAGAGATTGTAACAATGAAGAGACCTTTTGCATCCCTTAGTCCAGACTTAGAAGAGCCTGGATTCCATAATCACTGACTCCTTACAGATGAGAAACTGAGACCAGACCAAGGAAGGGGCTTGTCTCAATGGCCAAGTAACCAGCATCTGGCCCTCCCCTTGCCCCACACCAGCTGAACAGGCAGCCCCAACCGGCTGTAACTTATCATCTTCCCTCCATGGGATGCCTTAGTTCTGTTGAGCTCTGCTCTCACAAGCAGCATGTAGGCCTGGCATCATCGCCTTGGAATCTGATCACCGGCTCAGTTGCTTTCTTCCTCTGTCTATTTGATATGGCCAGCCAGGAAGACAGTGCTGACGAGGCAGTCTTAAGCCCTGCACTGACAGAAATCAGGTGTCCTCGCTTCATAAAAGAAACATTAACCGATCCTATGGGAGCTGGAAGCAGAAGTGCTGACAAAGATGTAACTCCCAAGGATTATATGGGGCAAGGAGACAGTGTCGTTCTCTCCTGATTTAGAGGCATTCTGGGGCTCTCAGACAAGACAGAGAAGAATGAGATGCCAGGGATGAAGGCCACCAGGGAGGAAGTCTCAGCTGCTCAGCTGAGGGGATCAGGAGAGAAGGAATGAATAGGATGGCCTTGGGCCCCTCTGTTCTAGCCCCATGGCACCATCCAAGCCCTCACCAGCCCTCTCCTGGACCCAAGCCTCTCCACCAGTTCCTTACAGGCTTTGCTCTCTTCAGCCTCAGCCTGGTCCCCACATGGCCATCTGATGGTCTTTCTAGATTACCTGACTGTAATTTACATACCCTTGATGAAAGTCCTTCAGCGGCCCCCTGCTCCTAGATGGCATACAAGACCTCCCTAAACCCCTTCCCGATGCCCAAAGGCAGCCATTTCCCCTAGAATAGGGGTTCTTTTTCACTGCTCCTGCGAGTCAGAGAACTTCTGACAAAGACAAGATCCAGGAGACAAAGATGGATGGTTTTCAGGCAGGTGGGACCCCTCTTTTTAGAAGAACCACCTTCCTTCTTAACCTACACACACACCCATTTCTCCTAAGGGAAAGTCAATTCCAGGGGCATTCAGTGACCGAGGCACTCTGCTCTCTGCCCAGACTCTTTGTGGCCCCGGGAACTTAGAGATGACTGGACACAATTCCTACCCGCAGATAACTCACAGTCTGGTGGTGGGAAAAGATGTAAAACACATAATTATGACAAAGAATTACATGGTATTCTAGTAGTCTGTTCAAAGTGCTCAGGGGTGAGGGAAGGGGGCCAGAGACCAACTGCATGAGGAGGAATTGGAGATATTTGGGTTTAGATATTTCCCAGGAGCAAAAGAAGAGAAGGGACTGCAAAAGCTTTCCCCATGGTATAAAACCATGTGGTGCAAAGACTCACAGAAGGCAAATGCGGAATGTTTGGGAAACAATGTATAATTAGAGAGCAGGTGGGAAGGCAAGGGAAGAGACTTGAGTGGATGTAAGACCTCACATAGTGTCTTCACACCTCTCTTTCTCCCCGCCCCCTCTTTCCATCCCTGTCCTGCGCCCCCTCTCATCTCTTCTCCCCTGACATGCATACTCAGTCACTAAGTCACGTCCGACTCTTTGAGACCCCATGGACTGTAGCCCACCGGGCTCCTCTGTCCATGGGATTTTCCAGGCAAGAATACTAGAGTGGGTAGCCATTCCCTTCTCCAGGGGATCTTCCCTACCCAGGGATTGAGCATGTGTCTTCTGCATCTTTTGCATTGACAGACAGATTCTTTACCTGGGAAGCCTCTTCCCTGACACTGGCCACATATTTTTTTTTTTTAATGTGAAGAAGCATCTTCCATGTAAAGTGATGGGGAGGAAGGTTAAGTGTATTGAGGTAGCTTCAAGGTTCCATCATCCCAGCTGATGAAACTCGAACTAGGAAAACAGAGCTCCTTTCTCACTGCTGTGTTGTATGTTAATCCCCAAGAAGAACTCAAATGGACTGATATGAGTCATGCACCACTTCCAGGGCTAACCCCTGGTCCCCAGTATGAAGGATATATTTGAGCAAGCCTGAGTTGCATAACCATGGCAAAACTTAGGGTCCCTGATCTCTTCAAAATCACCTGGAGTAAGGGAGAAGCACTTCTCCAGGGGGAGGAGGGTTTCTGTAACCAGAAGATGGAGAGAGTCTTTTCAACATATAACGCTGTAGACCCCACTTCACTGGTGGATTTCCATCCTCTAAGGAGACCGTGGTGACTCTCTGGGAATGCTAGGGATTTCCTGACCTCTTTACCCAGGAGGACTTGTACATAACATCTCCTCAATAAATGTTTACCCATGGCTATTGTGGCATATTGAAGAAAGAAAAATTAAAAATCAAGACAGAGATTAGAGGAAAAGAATAATCTTGGGGCAAGCTGGAAATTCTGACACCATGTCAGCTCTGAAAGGACTCATTTGGAAGAAATGTCTTGCTGCCCTTGGTGAGCCTGAAGAAAGAATGAGACACTCAGAGAACATGTGGAGTGTGTGCAGCTGCATTTGCACCAGGAAGCAGAGCTCAGCTGAAGAGCTGCAGTCAGCATCCGAGAGAGGAGGAGCCTGTCCTGGCTTTGATGCTGGAGGGATAATGGAGCCACAGTGCAAGCACAGGGCCTTTTATTGACAGGGAAAAAAGAAGCCAGCTGGGGTTTGTCTATAGCTGAGCTTCTGATTCTCTCCCATCCTTCTGAAGAATACCCTCTTTGTTCCTTTGCCGCAGGTGGCACCTGTCATTACAGGACATGGAAATAGGATAAACAGCCCTGAGCTCCTTAAGAGATGCCCCTTCCTCAAACAGCTCTCCAAGTTATCTTTCTTGCTTTCTCTCTCTCTCCCCCTTCATCTCTTTCTCTCAATCGGAGAATTCAACTGAACAAGGAAGATGGCGATGGCCACAGAAGTCTGTGTTCTAATAAAGTGCCATTCATTTTGGTTACGAGATGACAGTCTTAACTTGGCTACCACCTCCTCTCCCATAATAAATCCCTGAAAATTATAGAAAAATATAAAAGAAAAAAATCAATTCCAAATGAGGCCCCACACCAAGTAGTGAAGCCCTCGGTGGGTCCAGGAACAGTGAAAAATCCTTTGAAAGCAGGAAGGAGGTGGAACTGGTAGAAAAATGGAAACTGCAATCCAAGAGGCACAGAGGAAGTTCTGCTGAAAATTTCCTACTTGCCCAGAAGGGGTAGAGAGAGAGAAGAGGAGAAGACCTGGAGTGAGGGGCCTGGTCTGTCTGGCACATCGGTCTGACTTCTGCTCCCTCCCCTAGGACAGCTGGTCACTCCTGGTGACCAACTGGTATTTGCCTCCAGGAAGAAGAGCTGTTGTGGGGAAGAGGGACTGGGAAAATAGGCAGGACCACAAGAGGCTGATGCACCTGGGGAGGAAGGAGAGCTTCCACACCCAGAAGACAATCACACGAAGAGACCCATACACAGCTCTCAGCACCCCCCAAACCCTGGTGGCTCAGAGGTTAAAGCGTCTGCCTCCAATGCGGGAGACACTGCAAAGAGCAAGATTAATTCAGGAAGTGTGTCCCACTCCTCCCTGCAGACAAGCTATGTGAACATATAGAGCAAGCCAAACAGAGAAACTCAGCTGCAAAGAGGGATGCACAGTTCACTCTTACCAATAATAGAGAGATGTCAACACCATGATGGAAAAACAGCAAACTCGTGGTGGGTATAACCACTGTGGAAAACAGCAGGGAGGCTCCTCAGGAAACTAAAACTAGAATTCTGTTTCTATTTTGTGGGATCACATATGACCCAGTGATCCCACTCCTGGGAATATACCCAGACAAAACTGTAACTGAAAAAGATCCATGCACCCCATGTTCATAGCAGCGCTAGCTCCGTAGCCAAGACATGGAAACAGCCTAAATGTTCATGGACAGATGAACGGATAAAGAAGATGCGATACCATATACAGTAGAATACTACTCAACCATGAAAAAGAACAAAGTAATGCCATTTGCAGCCACATTGATGCAACTAGAGATTCTCAACTAAGTGAAGTAAGTCAGACAGACAAACACTGCACTGTACCACTTATATGTGAAATCTACAATATGGCACAAATGAGCCTACCTACCAAACAGAAACAGACTCACAGACACAGAGAGTAGACCTGTGGGTGCCAAGGGGGAGGGGGCAAGGGGAGGGGTGGACTCGGAGTTTGGGGTTGATAGATGCAAACTGTTACATTTAGAATGGATAAACAAGAAGGTCCTACTGCATAATAGCACAGGAAACTATATCCAATATCCTGTAAGAAACCATAAGGGAAAACATTTAAAAAGAATATATCTATGTATATAAATGAATCACTTTGTTGTATGGCAGAGGTTGGTACAATACTATAAATCAACTATACTTCAATTTAAAAATAAAATAAACCTAAATTGAGAGCCTATGGCCAGAAATTCAGAGGGATGGGAATAAGCAAAACAGGACTGTAGAATAAGGAAAACTGAAATCACAGAGTCGGAGGTAAAAGGACCTATATCCATAAAATACGAGCTAGAGATCATAAAAATTAGAAAGTTAGATAGTAAAAAAAAAAAAGAAAAAAAGCAGTAGATGGGACACAAATGGTAGAAGGGACACAATCAAAAAGGGAACTAGTGAGCTGGAAGACTGAACCCAGGAATTCTCTTAGAATGCAGCAAAAAAAGAATAAGGAAGTGAAATAAGTTAGACCGAGAAAGACAAATGCTGTGTGATCTCATTGGTATGTAGAACTAGAAACAAAGATCAGACTGGTGATTGCCAGGGCAGGGGGTAAAAGGTGGGGGAAATGAGTGAAGGTGATCAAAAGGTATTTACTTCTGGCTATAAGTTCTGGGGATGTAATTTACAGCATGGTGACTTATGCCATGATCTTCGTTTTCTGAATGTTGAACTTTAAGCCAACTTTTTCACTCTCCTCTTTCAATCAGGTAATGTATACTTGAAAGTAGCTAAAAGTTAGAAGTTCTCACTGAAAATTACTTCAAATCTAGAATTCTGTGGCCAGCCAAAATTTGACTCTAGAGTCAAGGCAAAATTATATTTGCACTGATACATGGACTTAGAAAAAATTACGGTCCAAAATCGCCACAAAAAAAAAAAAAGTTACTAGAGGCAGTCTTATAGGAAAGAGAAAAACTAATTCAGGAGGGAGAGAAGAGGTGCATGAAGCAATAAGGAATAAAAGAAATATCCCCGCCCCCTCGCTAAACCAAATGTGCCAGTTGTTTCAGTGTAGACTGTATTGGGTTGACCAAAATGCTCATTCGGGTTTTTCTGAAGTCCAAAAGGGAGGGGATATACATATATGTGGGCATCCCAAGTAAAGCTCATGGTAAAGAATCTGCCTGCCAATGAAGGAGACACATTCAGTCAGTTCAGTCCCTCAGTCGTGTCCAACTCTTTGCGACCCCATGGATTGCAGCTCACCAGGCTTCCCTATCCATCACTATCTCCCAGAGCTTGCTCAAACTCATGTCCATTGAGTTGATGACACCCTCCAACCATCTCATCTTCTGTCGTCCCCCTTCTCCTCCCACCTTCAATCTTTCCCCGCATCAGGGTCTTTTCCAATGTGTCAGCTCTTTGCACCAGGTGACCAAAGTATTGGAGTTTCAGCTTCAGCATCATTCCTTCCAATGAATATTCTGGGCTAATTTCCTTTAGGATTGACTGGTTGGATCTCCTTGCAGTTCAAGGGACTCTCAAGAGTCTTCTTCAACACCACAGTTCAAAAGCATCAAGTCTTTGGCACTTAGCCTTCTTTATAGTCCAACTTTCACATCCATTCCCAACTGAGCTATCAAGGAAGCCCAAAGGAGACACAAGAGAGGCAAAAATTCTCTCTCCCCCTCTCTTTTTATCTATCTATCTTTATGCATATACATACACACAGTAGCACTCTCAATATAACACCATTTTAAAAGGATCATATAGTTTCACCAAGTGAGATTTATCCCAACAATGAAAGACTGGTTTAACATCCCCAAATTAGTCAATGGAATACACTACATTAATAAAAATAAAGGGCAAAGATTTTGTAATAATGTTCAAAAATGCAGGGGAAAAGCACTTGAAAAAAATCTAACACCCTTTTATGATAAAAATGCTTTAAAAACTAAGAATAGAAAAGAACCTCCTTACTCTGAAAGAGTATCTATGAAAAGCCAGCAGCTATCATCATACTTAATGGTAAGAGATTCAATCCTTTATCCCTAAGATCAGGAATGAGACAAGGATGGCCTCTCTTTTCATTTCTATTCCACATTATACTGGATATTTACTATATTCGATATTCAGAATAGGCAAATATACAGAGAAAAAGGTAGATTAGTTGGTTGCCTAGCGCTAGGAAAGGGGAAAGATAGATTGCTATTGGGAACAAGGTTTTTTTGTGTGTGTGGTGGTAAAAATATTGACAATTAGATCATGGGGGATGATGGTGGCATTAACTTTAAAAATACAGAAAAACCATCAAGTTGCACACATTAAATGGATAAAATTTAGGCTGTGTAAATGATTTATTAATGATGATATTAAGAATCTAATGTTAACTACTAGAAGACAAGTAAATGAACTTATTCAAACAAGTAGACCATATATTTTAAAATATAGGGGTAAACAAGACTTGATAAAGACAAAGGAAGGCAAGAACAGAACAGAGGGAAAAGTGACTGTAAATAAAAGTGAAATGAAAGCAAAACATATGAAACAAACAAACAAATCCCAACTTAATAAACACCGTGGATATGAACGTGTTGAACTCACTTTTAAGAGATACCCTTACATTGTATTTGAAAAATCCAGCCACTTGTCATTTTTAGGAAACATACAAAACAAAATTTCCCCTGAAAATAAAGCAGCAGGAAATACTTGCTTCAAGATGGTTAACAAACATAAAGCAAGTCACTGTGTTAATACTGTATAAAATAAAACTCAATGTAAAAATCATTGAAAGAAACAAAGATGTTCACTTTGTTTACATAAAGTGCAGAGGGAAAGAAAAATTCGTTTAATGCCCCTGGTAGTTGCTCTGGGTGGTTTTCCCAAGTGGATTCTGAGACTCAAAGGAATCTGGGTACTTTTATGGTTTCATGTTGGAAAAAATGGCACATTTTAAATGAACTCTGCCCTTGATCAACTCATTCGGAGGGCCCAGACTTCTAAGGGCATCTCAAACAGGACACACTTGGACCGTAATCTGGAAGTGTTCTCTCTCATTTTTGGCAATTTTGTAGATTGTCTTCTGACCTTGAGATGACCCTCTCCTCAAAATAGACATCAGAATCTCTCTCATTCGAAATACACTATCTGGCTTTTCTTTTGTTTAAATTGCCTTTATAGAATGAGATATTTCATGACCTTCTCCACCACTAGTGGTAGATTAAAGTGATTTGAGCGTGTGACAAATGGACTATGGGCAAGAAGTACCCCCTCTTTTGAAATCCTGGGAGTTTAAGTGGGTTTTCAGAATAGAGCTGTGTGCATTTTATTCGAACATGCAAATGGTTTAATTACATTTTGTTCATATTGGTTATAAAAGGAGGATATAGGCCAGTTCTTCCTGGGAGGATATGTTAAAATCATTGAGAATACATGAAATTATGTGACAAATATGAGTGCCCACTACATGTCTGACATTCTGCAAGGTCGATAAGACATTCACAGCCTCTAATCTTCTGGAGCTTCCAGTTCTGCCTTCTGAAGCATGCCTACCACAGAAAAGTATTATTTCATTAAGGACTGGAGAGCTTAGAGATTCCATTAAAATTAAAGTGTGACCCATTGAAATCTAAATGCAATGAAAGTGCATAGCACACGATGAAACACAAGCAATGGTCCCATGCAAGGCTAGTAATGAACCCCCGGAAGAGCACTATTTTCACAAATCCACCATGGTCTAGGGTCTTAGAAGTCCAGAAAATGATCTTATCAGAACACCTAAAAAGGAGAGATTTTCAGTAGCACGCTGATACTAATTTCGCACAAGATTGATTTTAAAATGCAAGTTACCACTTTCCTGTGGCCAGAGTCCTCCTGTTGTCCATCATATCAATACCACTCTCCTAATATTAAGATACCTAGAAAGTTGAATTAGTCCTCAGAAGATAGTTTAGAGTACATAGACACAGTGAAGGGAGATGGCTAATTTTGATATTTTTATCTCTGGAGAAATTGCCACTTACCAGTGAATTCTCTTAAGCATAAAAAAGTTTAGTTTGTATCTGATAATAAGCCATAGAAATATTTCTGTATTAGCGTGCAACTGTATCTTACATTCACTCATACATCTTCTATTACTGCTGCTGCTGCTGCTAAGTCGCTTCAGTCGTGTCCGACTCTGTGTGACCCCATAGACGGCAGCCCACCAGGCTCCCCCGTCCCTGGGATTCTCCAGGCAAGAATACTGAAGTGGGTTGCCATTTCCTTCTCCAAGGCATGAAAGTGAAAAGTGAAAGTGAAGCCGCTCAGTTGTGTCCGACTCTTAGCAACCCCATGGACTGCAGCCCACCAGGCTCTGCTGTCCATGGGATTTTCCAGGCAAGAGTACTGGAGTGGGGTGCCATTGCCTTCTCTGATTATACTGCTATAATTTGCAAATATAGGCATTACTACCATTCAGGTATTTTACTAATAACTTTCCATGTATGAACTCAATCCTCAAACCTTTTTATGAGAAATACATCAATATCTTCTTCATTTTTCAGTTGAAAACAAAGCAAAAAGTTTACACAGATGTCTCAAAGTCACATAACCGTTAGGTGGCAGAACAAGAACTCAAATCTAGCAACTCGAGTGTCCATTGTCAGATGAATGGATAAAGATGTGGTACATATATACAGTGGAATACTACTTAGCCACGAAAAAGAATGAAATAATGTCGTTTGCAGCAACATGAGTGGACCTAGAGATTGACATCCTGAATGAAGTCAGAAACAAAAAGAAAATTATCATATGATAGCTGGAATCAAGATTGCCAGGAGAAATCTCAATAACCTCAGATATGCAGATGACACCACCCTTATGGAAGAAAGTGAAGAGGAACTAAAAAGCCTCTTGATGAAAGTGAAAGAGGAGAGTGAAAAAGTTGCCTTAAAGCTCAACATTCAGAAAACGAAGATCATAGCANGGGAGAAATATTAATAACCTCAGATATGCAGATGACACCACCCTTATGGAAGAAAGTGAAGAGGAACTAAAAAGCCTCTTGATGAAAGTGAAAGAGGAGAGTGAAAAAGTTGCCTTAAAGCTCAACATTCAGAAAACGAAGATCATAGCATCTGGTCCCATCATTTCATGGGAAATAGATGGGGAAACAGTGGAAACAGTGTCAGACTTTATTTTGGGGAGCTCCAAAATCACTGCAGATGGTGAATGCAGCCACGAAATTAAAAGATGCTTACTCCATGGAAGGAAAGTTATGACCAACCTAGATAGCATATTCAAAAGCAGAGATATTACTTTGCCAACAAAGGTCCGTCTAGTCAAGGCTGTGGTTTTTCCCGTGGTCATGTATGGATATGAGAGTTGGACTGTAAAGAAAGCTGAGTGCCAAAGAATTGATGCTTTTGAACTGTGGTGTTGGAGAAGACTCTTGAGAGTCCCTCGGACTGCAAGGAGGTCCAACCAGTCCGTCTTAAAGGAGATCAGTCCTGGGTGTTCATTGGAAGGACTGATGCTAAAGCTGAAACTCCAATACTTTGGCCACCTCATGCAAAGAGTTGACTCATTGGAAAAGACTCTGATGCTGGGAAAGATTGAGGGCAGGAGGAGAATGGGATGACAGAGGATGAGATGGCTGGATGGCATCACCGACTCGATGCACATGAGTTTCGGTGAACTCCGGGAGTCAGTGATGGACAGGGAGGCCTGGTGTGCTGTGATTCATGGGGTCGCAAAGAGTTGGACATGACTGAGTGACTGAACTGAACTGATCCTTTGTATGCAGAATCTAGAAAAGAAATGATACACATGAACTTATTTACAAAACAGGAACAGACTCAGATTTAGAGAATGAAATCTACATGATTGCAGGGGAGACGGATGAGGGGAAGGGATTATTAGGGAGCTTGGAATAGACATGTACACACTGCCATATTTAAAATGGATAACCAACATGGTCCGATTGTATAGCACAGGGAACTCTGCTCAATGTTATATGGCAGCCTGGATGGGTAGGTAGTTTGGGCAAGAATGTTGTTGTTCAGTCACTAAATTGCATCCTATTCTTTATGACTCTGTGAACTGCAGTATGCCAGGCTTCCCTGTCCTTAACTGTCTCCCAGAGTTTGCTCAAACTTACGTCCATTGAGTTGGTGATGCCATCCGACCATCTCATCTTCTGTCACTCCCTTCTCCTCCTGCCCTCAATCTTTCCCAGCATCAGGGTCTTTTCCAATGAGTCGGATCTTCACATCAGGTGACCCAAATATCAGAGCTTCAACATCAATCCTTCCAGTGAATATTCAGGTTGATTTCCTTTAGGACTGACTGGTTTGATCTCCTTGAGGGAGAATGGATACATGTATATGTATGGCTGAGTCACTCTGCTCTGTACCTGGAACTATCACAACTTCGTTAACTGGCTATACTCCAATATAAAACAACAATAATAAAAAAGAACCAGAATTAAAGTTCAGGCTTACTGGCTCCAGATTTTGATGCCTTTGTCTTGAGTCATGGTCTCTCTCATAGTCATGTCTCAGGACCAATTTAATCAATAATTATTTATATGAGATGTTAGATTTATTAGGTAACAACCAACTAGGAATAGTTGGTTGATTGGAAAAGGTCCAACTTTCTTTAAGTGGCCAGTCTTTCCACTTTAATCCCTATAACCTCAAATGAGAGAGAGGATAAGCAAAAAAATTCTTGAACCAAACTCAAAAGTGGAACTGAAATACTTTCTGAAGGTCAACGTCTAATATAAAAGGTCACTCATGGTATGTACATGTCTAGTACAAAGGAAAAGTTTAGTTCCAGAAAGATCTTAAGAATTTTCCAGAAACTTGGCCATTTGTGAATAAGGGAAGTCAGGAACCTAAGCACCTACCAATGCACCTACTGAGGCATTTCAGGTACAAAGCCCCTGAAGAACTCCCAGCAGCAGGCGTTCTACTGAGGCTTGATAAATGCTTGTTGAATGAATAATACTAAGTCATCAAGTTCCTTGTGTACCCTTCTGTTCAGTGAACTTTGCTAGGTGATTGTTCAAAAGCTCAAAGGGCTTCTGCTGCAGAAAACTGAACACATTTTCTATGTTTGCTGATTTAGGAAACAAAGAAAAATGTTGAAGGCATGCAGATGATAAAGTAAGTTTGTGCCAGTAACACCCAGGATATTTCAACTTTGTAGCAAGTTGGACTAACTCAGCAGTATGCATTTTAGTTCAGTTCAGTCACTCAGTCGTGTCCGACTCCTTGCAACCCCATGAATCGCAGCACGCCAGGCCTCCCTGTCCATCACCAACTCCTGGAGTTTACCCAAACTCATGTCCGTCGAGTCGGTGATGCCATCCAGCCCTCTCATCCATTTACTATACTCAAATTTAGCTACTGAGCCTCCAATGCCTTCAGAATTCAAAGTTCTAAACTGAAATGTGAAGAGAGATGGGAGTCCAGATACCTGATAGAGGAGAGGAGATAAGATGGTAGAGAAGAAGAGAAGGAAGGTCAGAACCACCTATGAAAGGGCAAGGCCCCTGGGAGACTAGGGTGGGTGCCTATCAATGGAGCAAGGCGAGGAGCCATGGTGCAAGGATGCTCCATTCAGACGGGCAGACACTGAGTTCCTGCCATGGGGCAGGTCAATGATAGGTGCTGAGGTTGCAAATGAAACCCATGTTTCACTCACCTCCAGTTGCCAAAATTTCTGCCATGATTTCTTCTGAACAACTCAGACAGCATCTACCAGGGGCTCATGAATATGTCTTATTTTGGCCTAAATCAGTGAAATGCCTTGAGAAGTCTTCCTCAACCAGCTCCCTTGTAAGAGAAGTATCTTTTCTTCTGGTGCCAACCATTGAGTGACCCCACAAGATTTGGACATAGCCACGCTGAACAGCCCTATCTCCTTTGTGATGTCTCTTGAATCATATAAGGGGCCAGTGTTCTCTGCAGCTTCAACATGTCAAAGCCACTGCTTTCCACATGAAAGTGAGGACAAGGCCCCCATATCACAGGCAACTTTGGCCATTCCTTGTAACCTAGGACCCACAGAAGTCCTGTGAAGTTCTAATGGAAAACAGCTCCTTCACCTTCTGCTTATGCCAGGCTCTGGCAATTGTCCATGGAGATGTGTTGAAGGGCCAACTTCTGAGACAAAACATATGCTCTCCTAATTTCCTTTCTCACCCACACTTATTTTTATCTGTCCTTTCTTCAGAGTGTTTGTGCAAATTGTTACCAGCCCATTACAAATGCCTTGACCCATGCAAATTCTTCTGGTAGAGACCACTGGGGTCCCACTAGAACTCCACAATGCAAAGATAAATAAGACCTGGTTCCCTCTCTCAAGGCATGGATATCTAGATGACTTTATGTTGTATCACAATTTGTCTAAGGACTGGGGCTGTTGACCAAAGAGAGGGAGTTTTCAGTGCAGTCACACCAGGCAGCCAGAGTCCCTCTGCCTTCCTTGAATCTGCTCCTTACCACCCTCACAGGCTTCAGGAAGTTATTGAAGTCACTTTACTTTTCATGTGCAGAGAAACTGGAGTGAAAACCTAAAACAAAAACAAGCAAACGAAACCCTCTTCTCTTTCTGATCAAGAGATGACGTATGAGAAAAGGTTTTGTAGAACAGTGGACTCCACCTGCTTCTCAGCCAGTCCCTCCTTCTCCCTTCCCAAAGCACTTGCAGATTCCCTCTAATATGACACTTATCACACTGCAGGATATTTGTCCATATGACTGATTCCCACATTATACTGTCAGTCATCAGAAGGCAAGTGAAAGTCGCTCAGTCATGTCCGACTCTTTGCGACTCCATGGACTATACAGTCCGTGGAATTCTCCAGGCCAGAATACTGGAGAAAGTAGCCATTCCCTTCTCCAGGGGATCTTCCCAACCTGGGGATCGAACTCAAGATCTCCTGCATTGCAGGCAGATTCTTTACCAGCTGAGCCACCAAGGAGGTCCTAGAAGGCAAGGGTCACCTCCATTTTCAGATTATCGACCCCTGCAATGGTGCCAGACATATAACAGACACCCTCAAAATACACGCAGACTGACTAGATGAATGATTGGTGTGCGAATATATAAATTTTATTCCCTCTGATGTTCTGAATAATTTTGGAAAAATCACATCACTTTCAGAACTCTGGTTTTCCTAATCACTAGTAGGAAACACATTACATGACACATTGCTGTATGTAAACATACAGTGAGGGTTAGATATTGAATTTACACATGATTAATTTCAACCCAGAGAACCCTGTAGTGTTTTGACTCCAAATTCTTCCATTGTACAGGTAAGATTAAGTCTAAGAAAAAATGTATGTGTGATGTGTCTGCAGGGATGTGGGTGGCCATGTCAATCAGAATCCAGGTCTTTTGACCTCCAGTTCAGTGTTCTTTATGCCACATTTTCAGATCCTCGAAATTGACACAGTTAACACAGGATGACTTTATCATCAGGAGCACAGTGTGGCGTTCCAGATAATAGATCTGTTTCTGGCAGAAAACAGACACCCTGGTCAATAGAGAGATAATCCTTGGTGAGAAGGAACCATGAATTGAGAACAAAACTGCACAGTATTGGTCAAGGCGGTGATGAGTTATTCTGAATCAAACATGAATAGCAACAAATGGATTCCCATGTGCCCCAGCCCCATACAGAAATTAAAATGGATTTGTTCAGCAAGACTAACACTTAGGAAACTTAGCAAAGCTGGGTGACCTGTAAAGCACAGCACTGCAAACAGAAAGGGTTGAGTTCGTTAAAGAAACACTCTGACGTGGCTGTCAATTCCATAGCCAGTCATTGACTCGACAGTCATGCTCCTGGCTTTTACTGTGAACCCTGCCTGGTGGTAGACCACTCAGAGGGTCAGGAAGGGTTCCTACCCTCTGCCCTTCCCAACCCAGGGTGCACCATCTGATGGAGAAGAGGTGAGATGCTTGAACAGAAGAGCACAGCAGAGTTATGTAATGGCTGATAGATTGCGTCTAGAAGGCTGTGAAGGACACAGAGGAAGATGTGGCTGAATATACCTGTGGAGTGGGTGGAGAAAGAGTAAAAAGTTGGTCAGGAAAAGAGAAGACTTTTAAGAGTATTCAAAAATGAAAAGTTGTTTGTTCGCCTGTCCGGCTATGAGTGTGTTGGGGACAAATGAACAATCCACCTCATGCGAAGAGTTGACTCATTGGAAAAGACTCTGATGCTGGGAGGGATTGGGGGCAGGAGGAGAAGGGGACGACCGAGGATGAGATGGCTGGATGGCATCACTGACTCGATGGACGTGATTCTGAGTGAACTCCGAGAGTTGGTGATGGACAGGGAGGCCTGGCGTGCTGCGATTCATGGGGTCGCAAAGAATAGTACACGACTGAGCAACTGAACTGAACTGATGCGTACACAGGGAGGAGATCTAAGAGACACGAGTTCGATCCCTGGGTCAGGAAGATCCACTGGAGGAGGGCAAGGCAACCCACTCCAATATTCTTGCCTGGAGACTCCCATGGACAGAGGAACCTGGTGGGCTACAGTCCATGCGGTCACAAAGAGTTGGACATGACTGAAGCAACTTAGCACGCACCCATATACAAATGTTACTAAGATGGGTATCTTCATATTCACATATTCTTCTGTGCCATCACTGACAGGATGCTCTCCCTAAATACAGACAGCATTAAAAAGCCAGCAGTCCAGAAGATGATACATCAGGGAAGGATTTTAAGAAGGCTGTGATGAGATCAGAAGCATGTTCAAGGCTGATCTTTCTGTTACTGGTGTGGACAGTGCACACAGGAGTTAAGCTAATGGCAGGAAGCAGGCGGAGGGGTAAGTGCTACAATAGCCCAGGAGAGAGAGAGGGAAGCCTCAACAAGGACTGTGCCAGTGGGTTGGAGAACAGGTCCCTAAAGGAATTAGCTTCTAAAATAGCTGATTCATTATGACTTCCAGATTTGAAGATCGTACAAGAGTTTTCTATTGTGGCTGTAACAAATTATCCCAAACTTAGTGATTTAAAGCAACTCAAATTTATTCAAAAGTCCAACAAGCATGTAATTGGGCTAAGATAAAGATGCTGTTAGGGCTGCATTCCTTTCCAGAGGCTCTAGAGAATTATTTACTGTGTTTTCCAGCTTCTAGAGGCTATTTACCTTCCTTGGCTTGTGGCTGCTCTCTCCTTCAAAGCCAGCAATATTGAATCTCTTTGACTCTTCTTCCATGTCACAGATCCCTCTGACCATAGCCAGGAAAGGTTCTCTGATGTTTGAGCTTTTTATATTGGCTTATTTTTTGATTATACTGGATTTACAAAATTGTGTTAGTTTCAGGTATACAACACAGTGATTCAGAGTATATATTTTTCAGATTATTTTCCATTATTGGTTATTACAAAATATTGAAGGTAGTTTATTGTTTATTCATTGTATGTAGTTTTAATCTGTTAATCCCATACTCCTAATTTACCCCTGCCCTCATTTCCCTTTGGTAGCCATAAGGTTTTCTGTATCTGTGAGTCTGTTTCTGTCTTATATACAATTCTTTGTATTATTTTTCAGATTCCACATATAAGTGGTATCATGATATTTGTCTTTCTCTGACTTATTTCACTTAGTGTGATAATTTCTAGGTCCATTCATGTTGCTTCAAATTACATTATTTCATTCATTGTTATGGCTGAGTAATATTCCACTGTACATACATATCACATATTCTTAAGCCAATTATCTGTTGATGGACACTTGAGTTGTTTCTATGTCTTAGATACTATAAACAGTCTGCCAATGGGGTGCATGTATCTTTTTGAATTAGTTTTCATCTTTTCCAGATATATGCCCAGGGAGGGCTTCCCTGACAGCTCAGTTGGTAAAGGATCCACCTGTAATGCAGGAGACTCTGGTTCAATTTCTGAGTCAGAAATATCTGTTGGAGAAGGGATAAGCTACCCACTCCAGTATTCTTGGGCTTCACTTGTGGCTCAGCTGGTAAAGAATACACCTGCCATGCAGGAGACCTGGGTTCAATCCCTGTGTTGGGAAGATCCCCTGGAGAAGGGAAAGGCTACCCTAACTCAAGTATTCTGGCCTGGTGAATTCCATGGACTGTATGTGGTTGCAAAGAGTCAGACACGACTGAGTGACTTTCACTTTCAGAATTTCTAGAGCATATCGTACCTCTATTTTTAGTTTAAGAAAACTCGATACTGTTTTCCATAGTGGCTGCACCAATTTACATTCCTACCAACAGTGTAGGAGAGTTCTCTTTCCTCTACACCCTTCTCCAACATTTATTATTTGCAGACTTTTTGATGATCGCCATTCTGAAGGTTACTTTCAGGGGCCCATGTGTTTATATTGGGTCCAGCTGGATATCTCCAATCTCTTAATTACATCAGCAAAATCTCTTTTGTTGAGCAAGATAACTTAACAGATTCTAGTGATTAGGTTGTGGATACCAGGTGGGTAAGGGGGGCATTACTCTGTCTATATCAGATGTTGAATCTGAGAACCTGAAAAGACAAGTGTATTGTTGTCGGAGGCTTCAAAGCATGTCAGTAGCAGAGTTGAGATGAAGACTCAGGACTCTGGGGCCTCAGTTCTGGGGAGATTTCAACTCCTGATGCAACTGGACTGCATAAGTTAATTGTCACCACACTCTGTCAAGTATGTGACGTAATGGGTGGTACTTCCCTGGGGCCTCTCCACTGTATGGTGCCTAAGGGATGTGGTTGGTTCTCATTTGTTGGCCAGAGTGGCTATGATATGGCCCATACAAGTGAAATAGTCACCAGTTCTGTGCTGGTTGGTCTTAGCTACCACCGACCAGATCTGCCAACCTCCATCTTGGGGCAGCTTAGCTTCGTCATATATGCATCACATTTCTGTAATGAGCACTTGTCAGGGTAAGATACACATGACAGATAATACATCTCATGCTGCAAGGAAGGGTTCTAAAGGTGCAGTTTGTAGCCCAGGGTGCTGTCCCCCTTTAACTGTCTTAAAGGGATACCTGAAATATATATTTTCCCCTCATTTGAGGCTCATTAGCCTCCTTTGTGAAGTGAGATGGTGAGTTAGATACAGAGATTCCTCTAACAGCTTATGAGTATAGAATATGGAGATGATTTCTGCACTGATTGGCAAGTAAAGTGGAATGGATGAATGGCAAGAAGACCCTTCTTTGAATCTCAGTCCTTGATGCAGCCTTGGAGCTTGGCATTCAACAGTCCAACTGTATCACACTGTAGCAGCCAGAAATACCAGATTTCTGTAGAGAAAAGGGTCTGTGCAAGCTGTTAAGAAGCACTGCAACTACAGGCTATGATGAATTCTGCACACCATGCATGGCAGCTCCCCAAAGAATTTCTGGATAGGCTAAGAATCTATCCAGAGCCTTTATACTAGCACAGATCCACAAATGTCTTTGTCTATATGTGGACAGCAAACATAAACACAGTTTCAACAATCTAAAGGTAGCTGTTGTGTCTTTTCAAGCAGCAACTCATCAATCTCAAGAACTAACCAAAAGGGAAGTGGAAGGAACAGGAAGGGACTGAAATAAACTCTTTGAGATTACTTGGAACTAGCAGACAGAACAATCAAGAAGCTGAAAAAGTAGAGATTAGCAAAAGGGATTAAGGGATTGAAGAGAGAGAGCTTTAAAATTCTGTCAAAAACCTAAAGTCCCAAGATAAGTGAGCCCCAAACAAGATAAAACTAAAGAAATGCACTTCAACATTCATCATCAACATCAAACTTCTGAAAACTGAAGTCAAAGAAAAAAATCTTTCATGTAACAAGAGGAAAACAGCACCTTACCTTTTCATTTTTTTTTTTTTAAAAGATTGCATGAGGGCAGATTTATGATCAGAAATCATGGTGACCAGAGGCAATGGTACCTCTTCCAAGTACAGAGAAATAGGGACTTTCAAACCAGGATCCTATATCCAAAGAAAGTAACGTCCAGGAACGAAGAGAAATCAAGACATTCTCTGAAAGAGGGAAACTAAGGGAATTCGAACATTATGTCTTTTAATAAAAAGAAACTGAAATTCAAAGAGATTTTGTATGAAGGACACACAGCTAGAAAGCAGTGAAGGTGTAGTTTGAATCCAAATTTGTTTGATACCAGAATTCACCTTCTTTTTAACATACTGTTTTTCATAAAATCCTTATGTGAAAATATGATAAATTTGATCAATCTGAAGGTTAGCCTCTCAATTTAACATTGATCATGTAAGTTTGAAGATCCTCTAGAGAAGGAAACGGCAACCCACTCCAGTATTCTTGCCTGGGAAATCCCATAGACAGAGAAGCCTGGTAGGCTACAGTCCATTGGGGTCACAAAGAGTTGGACACGACTGAGCGACTTCACATATGAGTTTACTTTATTTGTTTCATGCCAAAATGTAGGAGATTCATTCATTCATTCTTAGGAACTGTCTCTGTGCTTTTCATTTGCTAGAGGTGAATCAGACAAAATATAGAGCCATGATGTATATGGTACATGTCATATCACCGTCCCAGTATACACTAGTGGCAGACATGATCAATCAATCCAATACTCATCCTTCTCAACTTTGATCCCTAAGCAGAAAATTATAATCAGTCAGCGATTCTGTGTCAGGTAATATTATTTGCCACTCCACGCCTTCTAGGATCCTATGGTCCAGCAAAAGAGACAAATGCACAATGTCCCTACTTTTCAATTCCAAGGTTCTCTATCATAGAACACAGGCAAAAGGTATGAAGGTAAGTATTAAATAGAGAAATAACATGTTTATTGCATATTCACTCTTTATCAATACTATGTTAGGTACTTTATATTCATTACCTTATTTAACTGTCACAACTAGGCTATGATGCAAACTAGTGTAAACTATTTTTAACAGCTCAGGACACTGATAAATTCAGTGAAGTTAAGTGCCATAAAGACACTCATGGCAGAAAAGTAATTTGGATCAGGATCTGCATGAATTTAAAAATCTATGTTCCTTCTTTTATATGCTGCTTCTCTTTGAAAGCAAATTCATAAACTAGTTGTATTTAAACTATTTCTATACTATTAAGACCCTGGAGAAGGAAATGGCAATCCACTCCAGTATTCTTGCCTGGAGAATCCCATGGGCGGAGAAGCCTAGGAGGTTACAGTCCACGGGGTCGCAAAGAGTCGGACACGACTGAGCGACTTCACCTCACCTCACCATACTATTAAGAATGTATCAAATTATAAACCTAAAAGCCTCAAGAATGTATCCTAAATACTTTAAGTGGAAAAGAGAGTTTAGAATCAAGATAATTATTCAAAATCAACAGCTTTTTTTCTTGACAGCTAGTGAAAAGTTATAATAGATAAAATGATAACATGCATAAGAAGAGCATACATTATAAATTATCTTAAATTATCATAAAATGCTAAAAAATTATCTTAATGAGAAATTTGTAGGTTCTCTACAAGGAAAATGACAAAATGTTACCAAAGTGTAACATCTATATCAATATCATCTATATATCTTATCTATCCAGGGGAGAAGGGTATATGTTTCCAAATCTTATTAAGACTTTAATTCTTTCACATTAAGTTATAAGGTTAATATCATCCTTCTCAAAATCCTGAAGATGACGTGTGTATATGTATGTGTGTGTGTTTTATGTATCAAGACAGACTAGAAAATTCTAAACTTAGGGACATATGTAACAGACAGAGAGTTATAAGGGGGCAATTTGATCATTAAACAACCAGAAAAACTATCAACAAAGAGAAGTTATACCAAAAAACTTAAAAAGTTTTCTCTATACACAACCTCAAATTCAAACTCACAATGTTTGAAACATAAATCCCATCTGTTTAGCAACTAGCGGCACAAGTGGTAAAGAACCCACCTGCTAATGCAGGAAAAATAAGAGATGTAGGTTTGATCCCTGGGTTGGGAAGATCCTCTGGATGAGAGCATGGCATCCCACTCCACTATTCTTAACATGCATAAAAACAGCATACATTATAAATTATCTTAAATTATCATAAAATGCTAAAAAATTATCTTAATGAGAAATTTGTAGGTTCTCTACAAGAAAAATGACAAAATGTTACCAAAGCGTAACATCTATATCAATATCATCTATATATCTTATCTATCCAGGGGAGAAGGGTATATGTTTCCAAATCTTATTAAGACTTTAATTCTTTCACATTAAGTTATAAGGTTAATATCATCCTTCTCAAAATCCTGAAGATGACGTGTGTATATGTATGTGTGTGTGTTTTATGTATCAAGACAGACTAGAAAATTCTAAACTTAGGGACATATGTAACAGACAGAGAGTTATAAGGGGACAATTTGATCATTAAACAACCAGAAAAACTATCAACAAAGAGAAGTTATACCAAAAAACTTAAAAATTTTTCTGTATACACAACCTCAAATTCAAACTCACAATGTTTGAAACATAAATCGCATCTGTTTAGCAACTGGTGGCACTAGTGGTAAAGAACCCACCTGCTAATGCAGGGAAAATAAGAGATGTAGGTTTGATCCCTGGGTTGGGAAGATCCTCTGGATGAGAGCATGGCATCCCACTCCACTATTCTTGCCTGGAGAATCCCATGGACAAAGGAGCCTGGCAGGCTACAGTCCATAGTGTCATGAAGAGTCAGACAGAACTGAAGTGACTTAGCACATATCTTTGAGGCATAAAGAGTATTACAAATGGAAATAAGTTTTCTACACTTCACTCAAAGTGATAAACTGATACCAGCAGCTTTTGATAACATGTGTGTGTAAATTTCAACCTAATACATATATCAGAAAATTTACAAAAGGATATACGCAAAATTATATGACTAAATCAAGGTGGAATCATAAAAATGCTTAAGTAATCCACAGAAACAAGAGAACCAGAAAGAAAACAATGGAAAATAAATATAATGGCACACTTAAGCCCTAATAAGCCAATAGTTACTTTAAATATGGGCTTCCCTGGTGGCTCAGCTAGTCAAGAATCCACCTGCAATGTGGGAGACCTGGGTTCGATCCCTGGGTTGGGAAGATCCCCTGGAGAAGGGAAAGGCTACCCATTCCAGTATTCTGGCCTGGAGAATTCCATGGACTGTATAGTCCATGTGGTCACAAAGAATCGGATTCGACTGAATGACTTTCACTTTCACTTTACCTTAAATATAAATGCTCTAAACACACAAATTAAAATACCAAGAATTTAAACAAAAATCAAAAAAAGAAAGAAAACCATGATCTGACCATTTTACTTCTAAAAGAAACTAACTTCAAAAAAATGGTGTGAATTGACTGAAAATAGGACAGACAATTTCAAAAAACACCTGAGGTGCTATATTAAATTCAGACTGATATAAGCATCTGAATGCAGAGTTCCAAAGAATAGCAAGGAGAGATAAGAAAGCCTTCTTCAGCGATCAATGCAAAGAAAGAGAGGAAAACAACAGAATGGGAAAGACTAGAGATCTCTTCAAGAAAATTAGAGATGCCAAGGAAACATTTCATGCAAAGATGGGCTTGATAAAGGACAGAAATGGTATGGACCTAACAGAAGCAGAAGATATTAAGAAGAGGTGGCAAGAATACACGGAAGAACTGTACAAAAAAGATCTTCATTGTTGGAGAGGACTCTTGAGAGTCCCTTGGACTGCAAGGAGATCCAACCAGTCCATTCTGAAGGAGATCAACCCTGGGATTTCTTTGGAAGGAATGATGCTAAAGCTGAAACTCCAGTACTTTGGCCACCTCATGAGAAGAGTTGACTCATTGGAAAAGTCTCTGATGCTGGGAGGGATTGGGGGCAGGAGGAGTAGGGAACGATCGAGGATGAGATGGCTGGATGGCATCACAGACTCGATGGACGTGAGTCTGAGTGAACTCCGGGAGATGGTGATGAACAGGGAGGCCTGGCGTGCTGCGATTAATGGGGTCGCAAAGAGTCGGACACAACTGAGTGACTGAACTGAACTGATAGTCAGAACAAAAACATCACTTGAGACAAATAGGGACATTAAGTAGTGATAGAAGAGTCAATTCACTAGGAAGAAAACAACGCTAAATGTGTGCACCAAGCCTCGAATACATGAAGCAAACACTGATGGAGCCAAGAACAAATCCATGGTTAAAGTTGGAGATTTCAACCCCACTCTCAGAAATGGAAAGAACTAACAGTAAAGTTGGAGAAGGCAATGGCAACCCACTCCAGTGTTCTTGCCTGGGGATCCCAGGGACAGGGGAGCCTGGTGGGCTGCCGTCTATGGGGTCGTACAGAGTCAGACACGATTGAAGTAACTTAGAAGCAGCAATAAGTCACCAAGGATATAGTATTAAACAACACAATTGACCAAGGGTTTAACTGACATACATAATACATACAGCTGACAACAGTACAGAACATATTTTTTTCAAGCACACATGGAACATTCACCACGATAGATCATGTCCTGGGGCATAAAACAAACCTCAACAGACTTTAAAGAACTGAAATGATACAGTCCTCTGAATACTTTGCAATGAAATAAGAAATCAATAAAAAATTGAGAGGAAAATATCCAAACACTTGAAAACTAAACAACACACTTTTAAACAACCCATGGGTCAAAGAGGAAGTCTCAAGGAAAATAAAAAGAAATACACTGTAATACACTGTAATGCATGAAAGTGAAACTGTGGCATGTTAACATTTGAGTAACACAGCTAAAGCAGTGCTGAGAGGAAAATTTATAACACTAAACACTTATATTAGAAAAGAAAAAAATGTGTTAAATAAGTTCTTTCAGCTCCTACTTCAAAAACCAAGAAAAGAGCAAAATAAACAGAGCAAGCAGAAGGAAGAAAATAACAAAAGAGCAGGTATGTATGAAAATGAAAAACACAAAAATAGAAAAACCAAGAAAACAGAGAACCTTTTTTTTTAAGAGCAATAACATTGACAAACCTCTAACAAGACTAAACAAAGGGAAAAAGAAGACACAAACTACCAATACAGGAAATGAAACAGTGTACATCACTATAAGCCCTGCACCTGTCCAGAGAATAAGGGACTTCCAGGAACAAGTCTACATTTATATATTTCACATCTTAGCTGTAATGGATCAGTTCCTCAAAACACATAAACTACCCTAACTCACTCAATATGAAATGAATAATTGGAATCGCTATCAAAAATATTGAATTTGGAATTTAAAAACTCTCCCCTCAAAACCATTTAAGTAAAAAAAAAAAAAAAAAAAGTTTAAGTACAGCTGGTTTCACTGGGGAACTCTACCAGTTTATGGGTTTCCTGGGTGGCTCAGCAGTAAAAGGATCTGCCTGCAATGCAAGAGCTTCAGGAGATGCAGGTTTGATCCTTGGGTCTAAAAAAAAAAAAAAAAAGTTTAAGTACAGCTGGTTTCACTGGGGAACTCTACCAGTTTATGGGTTTCCTGGGTGGCTCAGCAGTAAAAGGATCTGCCTGCAATGCAAGAGCTTCAGGAGATGCAGGTTTGATCCTTGGGTCAGGAAGATCCCCTGGAGGAGGGCGTGGCAACCGACTCCAGTATTCTTGCCTGGAGAATCCCATGGATAGAGGAGCCTGGTGGGCTATGGTCTAGAGGGTCAGGAAAAGAAGGACATGACTGAAGCAACTTAGCACCAAGATATTAGACAATTTCTTCCAGAAAAATAGAAGGAATACTTCCTAGTCCATTTTTCACTGATAATTACCTGATAGCCTGATAGAATTACCCTGATACAAAAATCAAACAACAATCACACCAAAAACAAAACTACAAACCATTTGAGAATGTAAATTTTAAAATCTTCAGAAAATATTAGTAAATAGAATTCAACAATATAGAAGTTTCCTTGATATCTAATTACTATTTTATATTATTTTTTATATTTGATGATTTCTGTGGATCAGAATGAAATTTTTTATATAGATCTTTTATCCAGATATATTTGCCAAAACTTTTATTAGTTATAAAATTTCATATATAGATTCCGTGTCTTTTCTATTTAAGAACATTTTCAAGTAATGACAGTTTCGTGTTCTTGTCCTTCTGTCTTATTTTGTTACTCATCATTTCAGTTGTTCAGTTGTGTCCGACTCTTTGCGACCCCATGAATTGCAGCACGCCAGGCCTCCCTGTTCATCACCAACTCCCGGAGTCCACTCAGACTCACGTCCATCGAGTCCGTGATGCCAT
>SJYT01018088.1:50944-97580 GCA_006410635.1 Cephalophus harveyi | reverse complement strand
TTTGTTTTATTGATTATTTTTCAAACTTCTTGAGTTAGAGATTTAATTCAGCTATTTTCTTTCTTCATTAAGATAGGTGCTTCTGAATTCTACTTTTAGCTGTTCCATAAGTTCTGACATACAGTGCTTTTCCTCCTAGATTTTCTATAATCTGTTTGATTTCCTCTATGATCCAAGAGTTGTTTAAATGAAAAATTTTATCAATTTCTAATTATGTTCTTAATTTCTAGTTTTATTACAGTGTGATTAGAGAATGCTATGTGTATTCATTTTGCCTTTTGAAATTCATTGATATTTTCTTTACAGTGTATTTTGTTTTTATTCAGCAGTATAAAAGGTCTGTTCTTAGCTTTTAGGACACAAAGTGACAAATATTAATAACAAAGAGTTAGTTCATTTATTATCTTTATTTGGGTTTTCATTTTCTTTTTTTTGGCCACCTGGTCTCACTAACCAAGAGGAGTGAATTAAAGTCTCCTACCATATCACATATTTCTCTTCATATTTCCCACTTCCTGTTTCTGTTTTATAGATGACAGTAGTATACTGCTGTTATGAATCATCCTTCTCTGCCTTATTTAAAGCTTTCTCCTCTAAATGTAACATTGCCTTATATTAAAGATGAGATCCCTACTTTTTTGCTCGTGTTTTCCCAGTAAGCTTTTGTTTCTCTCTCCAGCCTTGCCTGGGTGATTCTTCACTGAGGCCATTGCCCAGCTTCTTCTCCATGCCCAGCTCCTGCTGCCGTCCACACGCCCTGTCCCATCAGTCTAAACTGGGCATTCCTGGATTTGTCCCTCAGAAAGTTCTGTCCATTTCTTCTGAGATTGGCAGCTGCAGGCATCTTTCTTCAACAGCGCTTCTTTGCTCTTCATCACATCCTGTGGTTTGGGGTTGTATATGCCTCCTCCTTCCCTTGAAGATGAGGCTCATGTTTCTTCTTTTGGTTCTCCTAGTGCACTGACGCCCTCATATTCTGTCACTGAAAAACGAGAATCTAGAATTTGTTTTTGCCAGCTCTCCTCCGCTATCCGTGCTCCACGTCTTGTTCTCTGGTGAAAGGCTTTGCTGTCCTGTGTTCTACAGGTGTTCTGACAACAGTACGTTCCACTCCTTAGCCTTGTGAATGGGGAAGCGCGTCCTTATCCAGCTCTCCGAAATTCCTCCCATGGTTTCTAGGCTATTCTACACTATCTCTACCTTTCCCAGAAGCTTCTAGAAATTCTACTCTCACTTCTAACTTACATTTCTCTCTTTGGCTTAGTTTAGTCTGCCTGAAAGTATATGTATTTTTTTACCAGTCAATTCAAAGCAAATACTAAGCTTTAAGACAAATCAATAGCTGGGCCATTATGTGCTCAATTTAGTGTTTCGCCTACTATGTGCAAGGCCCTCTTCTAGGCATTAGAGAGGCACACTGCCATGAATGCTTCAGAAACTCATACTTTAGTAGGAAGAAAAGAAGAAATAATATTCTTACACTTTTTTGCCAATGTACATATCCACACAGTCACCTCTAAAGCCGTTTCAGGTCATGAACGTTGCCTACCTTTCTCTGGTCCCTCCCTGTATCACATCAGGGTTGCCTTTTCCTGTTCAAAGTCTGTGCCCTCTTCAGGTGGGCATAAAACTGCTATTGTTCTTCAGTCCTTGCCTTGGCTGCGGAGCCAAAGTAATAAAAGCTGAACCTGTAGTGCAGGTGTGTCATTTAGGATCCTTTGGCTACAAGGAACAGAGACTCAATCAGGAATCCCAAGTAACTGTGTGTGGCTGTATATAGTGTGTGTGTGTGTGTGTATATACATATATATTTATATATATGTGCACGTGTGTGTAAGAGAGGAGTATGAGCGGGAACACTACTGTAATGTTTCACGGGAAAATATGGAATAAAAGCATGTCACATGGCTAGGCCTCATAGTAAGTCATGGAAAGCTGCTTAAGCAGGCCTCATGAGAAGTACAGGAACACAGATTGAGAATTTCAAGTTGCTCAGGCAAATGTGTAAGCATTTGGTTAGTTCCTTGTGTCTTTGGCAACAATAACCTACTGATCATGCACTTTGACTACAAATGTTAAGTATAATCTCTGTATCTCCCCCACACACAATTAAAAAAAAAAGTTTCATGACTTAGCTTTCACTTATTCATCACTCTTGCTTACTCATGGCTTCTTACTGACTCATATCATCTCTGTCTACCTTTGTTCTAGTTAAGCATTTGACTTCCATTCCTATCAAATAAAGCTCTCTACCTCAAGTATACACTTACGGCAGAGGATTTGACCAGCCTACTAGGTCACCGTCATCAGGAAGGTAAAGCACTGGTGCTAGGTCTTCTAACGGATCAGCCTCCACACAGCCTGTTTTAGCATTTATTTTTTCTGATTGCTTTACGTCAAAGGTAGGTGGTAAGGTCTAGCAATACAGAGCATGGTCACCTACATGCAATGTCTAGAGCTGACATCTTTGGGAAGAGGCTACAGGTAGGAGTCCTTAGAAAAGGACTGTGGGTATACAGATACTCCTAGCTTTGGCCTGCCTATATCAGTAAGCTTTCCTCAGTTCTGATAATCAAAATGCTTCTTGGAAGTCATAAAGAAATAATTATTGTATAGAATTTGAGATTTTCTTTTATACTTAACTGTAATCACTACCAAGATAAGAGTCCATATACTGTAACATCAAAGGCATGAGAATTTAGTCTAGCCAGCTAGAAATTCCTGGGAAAAGGTTCTATCAAATAGTACCTACTGCTAGTAGTCCAGGAACCGAGGTGATCAACATACTGACTTCTGTAAAGGAACCACTATAGCTCAGCGCCAGTGTGCCTAGAAGAAACTAGGACTGACTTACAATCACATTTCTGCCATCTAATACCACATAAATGAAAGCTTTTCATTTCACTTATGACAATTCAGGACTGAATTTCACTTTGCTTACAATCCCGACGAGAACAGGTTTTATCAACAGCTCATAGACTGGGAAAGAAAATGATTCCAGAAGTCAACAATGCCATATTCTAGATGAGAGGTACACCAGGCTCAGAGTATAAACTGCTATGGCTTTAGAATTTCAAGCAGGGCACAGCTGTAAACTTCAGCCTGGCTTAACACCTGAGCTGACACAGTAAGTGCCTGATTGGGTATAGACATCTGTTTGCCCAAGCCTAGCCATATGCCACGAGAACCGAAAGGAGGCAATTACCAGCAGAGCCATAATGTATTCCTTAAAGCTCCTGTAGGGGCATGTGCCCAACCTGTCCCTATATGTGCCATTTGCCTGATTCTTGCAAAACTATAAACTCTGTCATTCATGTATAATCTGACTTTTTTTGTAAATTGAAGATATATTCATAAACAAAGAGAATGTAAATTTTGATAAATTCCTTATACAAAAAAACATTATCATAATGTTTTTCATAAAAATACCTTCTATGGCCAGATAGTGACCTGTATCTTAAAGGTACATTACTGATGTGGTTAAAAGGAAATTCTCTACAGTGAATAATCCATATAGTGCACACCACTAGGAACACTTTTCCTATCAGCCAGATACAAACCATTCATTAGGTGTTTTTTTATTATTATGGACATGAATTATGTTGTGCAGATATTCTACAATTTTTTTTCTATATTCATCAGTTGATGGACATTTGCTTGTTTCTACTTCCAGGTTTTTATAAATAATGTTTATATTTTGGGGGGGGGAATGTTGGGGGGGAAATGCAAAACATACATCCGATAAAGAAACTGTGTCCAAAATATAGACAGAACTCTTAAAAATGCAACAGGTTTTGTGTTTTTGTTTTAACTTTTTAAATTATTTTTTATTCGAGTACAGTTGACTTACAATGTTTGTTAACTAGCAAAGTTTCATTTAGTTTTTAACCAAGGAGTTACTAAGCACTTACAATACAACAGGTATTATGCTGGGTGATCAGAATATGGAACTGGATTTACCTCCTACCTGCCCGTGGTGGGTGGTGGGGGTGCTTCCCTTGGAGCTCAAATGGTAAAGAATCCATCTGCAATGCAGGTTTGATCCCTGGGTTGGGAAGATCCCTTCGGGAAGGGAAAGGCTACCCACTCCATGGACTGTATAGTCCATGGGGTCACAAAAAGTGGGACACAACTGAGTGATTTTCACTTCCCTAGAGGGAAGCAGTCATGAAGGTCCAGAAAGGTAAATAGACTGATAGATAGATTATGAGAAAATGATGTAAGAGAACATCTATTGGGCTAATCCAACAGCCAAAGATTCAGAGGGGTGTATTCTGATTGCAGCGTGTCCTATGAGACATGTACACACATTCTGATACATTTTGCGTCTCTCCCTGAAGTGTTCACCATGAGAGATCCTGTGGCATCTATTATCAGAGGTATAAGGAAAGAAAAGATGTTTCTCATTTTTAATTTATGACTTTCTTACATCCCAGTGTGTGAATCTGATTCTGTGAATATCAAATGAGGTACAGCAGAAGTGATCATGGTTTTCATCAACTCTGTTTTCCAAAGAGGGTGCTATCAGTGGGTGGGATAAAGTGGCTACAGGAGTGTAAATCTCTGAAATGAATTACTTGGCTAGACAGAGGAGGAGTAATAATTATCTTATATGGAGAACAGGAGGCATTTATAACCTTCAGCTCCTCTCTCATACCTCAAGCTTCTCAAATTACCTTACTCCCTATATAAACCTTCTAATGTCCTAACCTTCAAACTGCCTAGTTACATATCAAATATACAAAAAAGAAAAATGAGAGAAAAAAAAAAAAGAATGGGCAAGAAATTAGGTCCTTGATGCCACCTTGAAAGAAAATCTGTAAATTTTAACATGATGCTGTGCTTCGTTGCTCAGCTGTGTCTGACTCTTGTGCCTCCGTGGACTGTAGCCTTCCAGGCTCTGCTGTCCATGAAATTCTCCAGGCAAGAATACTGGAGTGGGTTGCCATGCCCTCCTCCAGGGGATCTTCCCAAACCAGGGATCTAACCCAGGTCTCCTGCACTGCAGGTGGATTCTTTACTGTCTGGGCCACCAGGGAAGCTAGTGGCTAAATTACAGAATCTTGGTAATTTAAAATAAAAGCAGCATATTTTTTTGTTCATGTAGAGTTCGGTAAGCAGGAGGGTATGATTGGGGGTTTTCTGAACTATGTCATCATTTAGGAGAAGATTCCATCATCTTCAATATGTGATTTCCAAAGGTATTTTGACTCTATCAGTTGGCAAAAGTGCAGAGAGCATAGAAGCTATATGGGAGGTTTTTATTTCCAAACAGCCAGAAAGAAACATAATAATGTATAACACTTGTGCTCTCCTTTCTCTGCCCAGACCCATTCAGATGACTACATGCAATTGCACAGGAGGCTGGGAAATGCAGTTCAAGCTGTATCAGTAGGAAGAAAAGAGAACAGGTTTGGTGAACAATCAGTCAATTTCTGACAGTGTCTTTCCCAAAATATTATACTTCATATGCAAATGTATTCAGTTCTTGCATTCTAGGGATGGCTTATTCGAATATGAGTTCAACTATATAAACATATTTAAGTATCTTGGAGAACAGGGCGGCAGAGGGTGAGATGGTTAGATAGCATCACCGACTCAATGACATGAGTGTGAGCAAACTCGGGGAGATAGTAGAGGACAGAGGAGCCTGGTGCTACAGTCCATAGGGCTGCAAAGAGTTGAACACGACTTTGCAACTGAATAACGAAGTTCTAGTATATCAAAGTCCCACTCCAGTACTCTTGCCTGGAAACTCCCATGGAAGGGGGAGCCTGGTGGGCTGCAGTCCATGGGGTCGCTGAGTCGGACACGACTGAGTGGCTTCACCTTCACTTTTCACTTTCATGCATTGGAGAAGGAAATGGCAACCCACTCCAGTGTTCTTGCCTGGAGAATCCCAGGGATGGTGGAGCCCAGTGGGCTGCCATCTGTGGGGTCGCACAGAGTCGGACACAACTGAAGTGACTTAGCAGCAGCAGTATATCAAATAGTGGTACTGTCTCCACTTGCATTTACTTGTCAAACTTAGCATTCCTAAAACTCAACATTTCTAAAGCCAAACTCCTGATCTTCCCTCTTCCTATCTTCTCCTGACTTCCTCAACTCAGAAAAAGACCTCTGGACAACCAGGTATTCAAGACAGATGCTTGGGGATAGCCTTTCATATTCTACTCACCATCCAATTCCTCAGCAGGTTTATTTTCAAAATACATCCTGAACCCATCAATGTCTTCTAGTTGTCCCTAATCCAAGTCAAATCCACTTCTCACCTCTTTATTATTACTGTAGTTTTTCTCTGCTTTTGTCTTTAGAAGAATTCTTTACTTTTATATTTTCTCTAATCTATTTTTTCTTACATAAATCAGATAATCTCTTGAAAACTCTCCAAAAGATTTGCATTATACTTAGGATAAAATCCAAAATCCGAGCCAAAGCCTTTGAGGACAAGCAAGGATCTAGTTCCAGGTTTCATTAACAACCTCATTTGTCAGCACTTACTTTGCTCAGTCTACACCAGCTTTTTAGTTCCCTGAAAAGTTCAAGTGCCTTTTTCCATAAGGGCCTTCCCACACAGCCTTTCCCCTGCCCAGAAAATGGTTGGTTGTTTTTTGGTTTGCTTATTTTTTAATAATGAAATTCATTTTCCTTTTACCATGAAATATCTTTTCACACAGAAGAATGTGATTGATGTGTATGACTCTCACTCGCCCAAGAACCAAGGCCAAGATGGGTGATTCTCCCAACTGTCTCCCTCTGAAGAGGTGTAAGGAGGGGATGGGCTTTTCCCTCTGACTCACCCATGACACAGAAGTCTTGGTTTGACTTTGTCTTCTGCACAAGGCCTGCTAAAGTCTAAATCTAGGCCACCAAGGATCAGCAAAGGCCCAAAGAATAAAATATAGATTTAGAATTTACTTGTATATCAGAATTCAGGTTTTCACAGAATTTCTGGCTCCTAAAATTTTTCCTTATTTTCCCACTCAGCCACACATTAAAAAATATTCTTCAACTATTTTATCCAGGAGTTTTAGATGTTCTGTATCGGAAGAGTTTATACTGACATCTAGTCCACTCTTTCGCCAGAAACAAAAGACCTTCTATAGCATACTTTACTACTCCTCTACAGCTGGTTAGCGCTGTTAACCTTTTACAGCTTCAGCAAAAAATGTCACAAGTTTTCCTTGATCTGCATTCCTCAGTCTAAACCATCTTCTTACTATTTTCTCTCTTGTAACAAACTTCTCTTTTCTTTTGAAACCTTTATTACAGCACTTGATTATACTTTATTTTTGGGTTATTCCACCCGTTCCATTATCCTGTGAGCGTCAGGACAGAAGTTTTGTGATTATTACTGAATAGAAAGACTAATGCAGGATTGGGACACAGAAGGTGCACAAGAAACTTAAAAATACCTATTAAGCAAAAGAATGAATAGTTGCAATTGAATGCAATCATAGTGAGTCAGAGGAGTCTTACATCCTGTAAGTGACCAATAAATAATGGCAACAGTAAACAACTTCTAAAATGACCACCTTCAAAACTTATGTAGTATAAGATTAATATAAAACATAGTACATGAGAGATAGTCAAGCACAGACTGTGGAACCAGACTGCCTGGAGTCAAATTTCTGATCTGTTACTTACTGACCAAGTGGCCTTTATTAGAGGCCACTGTTTTCTGCACCTGTTTTCTGATCTGTACAATCAGATCAGTAAGAGCACTTCATGATGTTAAGGTGATGATTAAATGATGATAAATAAACATGTCAGGCATCCAAGGAAGGAAGGTGTCATTGTTATGGCTTCTCTCATTTCAAAGTTGATGCTAATCAATGGTTCCTTCAAGGAAAAAAGGAAGTTACACAAAATGAGAGGGGGAAATAAGTAGGAGCAGCAAGCAGTTGAAAGGGACTTGGGCTGTTGATGTTCCAGCAAGACGCAGGAGCACACAGGGACATCCGTGAGGGAGGCAGGGAAGAGCGGGCTGTGTGGGTGCCCAGTGCCAGCACGCGGATATTATCAACACGGTGGTAGGGGGAGCCTGAGACAGGCCTGCCATCTCCCTGAGCCACAAGCCCATAGCACTTAGTTCATACCATCCATCCACCTACTCTCTGGCGAGATGTCTTTGGATCTGATTTTGGGCTCAGTTAATAGAAAACAGTAGGGAACATGAGCCAATAGGCAAGATTAAGTTGCGCACTTCATCACAGCAGCAAGTATCTCTGGGCAGTAAAGGCGCGATCTGTCTCCTGCAGCAGCTTTCCTGATAAATGCTGTATTCTGGCCTCCAATCTTTTGGTCCCTGGGGACAGGTTTCGTGGAAGACAATTTTTCCACAGACCGGCAGGGTGGGGCAGAGGAGGGAGCTGGTTTCGGGATGATTCCAGTGCATTACATTTACTGTGCACTTTACCTCTACTATTATTCCATCAGCTCCATCTCAGACCAACAGGCATTAGATCCCCGGAGGTTGGGGACACCTTCTGTACTCTACGAGGGGATCCAATTTTTCAAAAGAGAAAGTACTAGATCTTTCCCCTACTTTCTTTTGTCTTCCTTCATTTTTCAATGGCATTTCCCTCCCAATACTGGGAATATATTACACAGTCTTTTCTCTGGTGTCCATTCCCTACTCCCCAGATCCTGGATCCATCAAAAACAAAGTCATTAGAGTTTCGATCTTGTGATGTTACACTCACTTTCACACTTTTACTCTCTTCTCTAGATAGGAAACTAGCTCTTTTTCAGTTACTCCTGGAGACAATCTATGCATGGCCCACCATGAAAAACTTACATTAAGATGAGTTTAATCACATCATCCATGCTAGAAGTCTAAAGTTACATCTGTTGGGATCAGATGACCACAGCCAAACCCTGAGCTGAATTAAAACAAATACGTTAGATGCAAAGAAAGAGTCCTCCACAGCAAAGCATGGAATTGCTAGGCTGGTATCCTGTGGCAAACTTTCATTTGGTTCTACCATATTTTCATTGCTCTGTGTCAGAGAAAGTATCAGATTGTCCTTTCTTTAAAATAGGGTGAACTCATCCTACCCTCGGAAAAAATAATGTGAGACATTTATCTTGAAAAACCAATGTCAATAGTCAACCTTAACTTTCTCATCCGAGCATGTGAATTTAAGGGCAAGCTGCTGCTCTACTTTGGCCAAAAAAGTAGGCATTTTAGGAGATTCAGATTTGTCTCTAAATCTTTTATTGCAATATACCTATTGCAATTGTCTTAAAAAGGTGTTCACATTCATTTTGGCAAATGCATTCCTCTCTTCATGTTGGATAGATAACACGTAGTACAACTGAAATAAAACCAAAATATCCTGAAAATAAAACAGAATATTTATTTCAAATCCCCTATAAATTATTGGTAGCTATGCCACAGTAAACCTGAAGAATTTTAAGTTTCTTATGAATCTTTCTCATGTATAATAAACTTAATATCAGACTGAATTTTCTTTGTAATCAGAGTATCTCTACTCAAGTTCTGTTAACAATTCATAAGCAACTATTACTTCTGCCATCAGGGAACCCAAACTGATAATGGTTTATGAAAAAAGTTTTTTTGTTTTTGTTTTTCCAATTGAAGAAGCAATATCAGCCTATGGTAAAAGAAATTGCACAAAAGGATATAGATATAATTAAATAAAAAGTATTAATAAATGAAAGTAAATACATTAAATGGAAAGGAAGTCTCCTCTCCACATCAAACTCAGTCCTCTCATCAGAAACAAAGTTAATGTGGGGGTTGGCTGGTTTGTTTTTATGTACTGAAACACAAATTTATCCCGAGTGTGTGTAGTAGATTGTTACAAGACAGGCTCCCTATCAATCACGTCTCCTGGCATCATCTTCCCTGTGGAGTCCTCTCCACGTGCTTTGCTTTGGTCAATGTGACGCTGACAAATGTAACATAAGCAGATGCTTGAAAGGTGATTATGCACTGGGTCTTGCCTTCCTGGAAATCTGAGACCACAATGCTGAGAAGCAGCCCAGCATGAAAAACCATGTGGAAAGGGAGATCCTACTCTGAGCTATCCCACCAGCTGAATGCTACCACATGAATGAATCCAGATACAGCAGCAGAACCAGCCAGTCAACTCACAGGATTGTGGGAAATTTTGTTGTTGTAAGCCAGTAAGTCTGGGGATGACTTGCTATTCAGCAATAGATAACTGATCAATGTGGACCATAAATGTGCAGCTATATTGCTGATATTCCCTGACTTCAATTCATGAAGAATAAAATATAATTAATAATTATGAAATATGTAAAGAAAATTCCATAAAAAATACAAACCATGACTATAACTTCTTATGCAAAGAAGGCACAGACTAGTCTGTCATTTGGGATCTATATTGGCAGTCTTTTGATTATAAACTATTAAATTTGACTGTCTACCCTATTTTTTTTTTTTTGGCCACATAGCATGTGTGATCTTAGTTACCCAACAAGGGATCAAGCCTGCACCTACCCCTTGCAGTGGAAGCTCAGTGTCTTAACCAATGAACCACCAGGGAAGTCCCATGTCTGCCCTATTTCAAAAGGTTGTGGTATATACGCCTTGGCTTCAGTTCTTTCAACAGCTGTTTTGAACACAGACAACCAAGGGTTTATGTAAATAAGACTTGAAAAAACTTTTACAATTCTAAAATCATTGACTAACAATCTGAAAACTTGCATAGTTAAAGATAAGGGAGAGCATTTGGTTACCTAAGTATCAGGGAAGAAAGCTGACCTTCTATCTAGTTTACATAAGTCTTAAAGTTATTGAAAGGTGGAAAATTCACCAGTTTATATTACATGATCTCTGTAATCTATACAATATGATGGACATCCTTAAAGCTGCATTCAGACCAAGAAATTTAGATACTCTACTTTTCTATAGGAAGAAACCTGGAATATTATTCAGTGGGACACATGAGGGTTTTTCTATTTCCCAAGTATTTTCAGGATTTAAAGCCCAATATTCCTCATCTTGAATGAATAGGCCATGTTAACTGAATAAATATTTAAAGAGTGACTTCTTTGATCCAGCTTTTATGCTAGGCATTGAACCAGCCCAAAGCATCGAGAGAGGAGCAAGGTAGAGAAAAACCCTTGAGGAACTCACAATGGGAGAAACTGACTCAAACCGATTGTAGTAATAATGATGAACATTTTTTGTATACTAATGATGCACAGTATCTGCTAAGTTTCTTACATATATTATCCCACTTCATCCTCACAGTAATCCTATTATAGAAACAATATAATCCTCATTTTACTGAAGACATAACTGAGGTACAGGTAACGTCAGATATCACACTGGTAATAAAATAGAGAAGCCAAGGTTTAACTCTAACCACATGGCTTCAGAAAACCACATTCTTAACTCCAACTGTGGTGCTCTAGTGGAGGAACTAGAATTAGAGTAAACAGCAGCTAGGAGAAGGAAATGGCAACCCACTCCAGTGTTCTTGCCTGGAGAATGCTAGGGATGGGGGAGCCTGGTGGGCTGCCATCTATGGGGTCGCACAGAGTCGGACACGACTGAAGCGACTTAGCAGCAGCAGGAGCAGGCTCCCACAAGAGGTGGTGTCAGTTCTGGGTATGAAAGGATGATAGGGGTTTGCTTGACCTCATGACTGCAAAAGGACTGGATAAATAATTTAGCCAGTGCTTCGTAGATATGTTTAGCTTTATTAATTCTTCATTTTTGTTTAGTAGGTATTAGCTTTATTTCATAATGAGAAAACACACTCAAGGAAATCAAGTAACTTTCTCAGGATAGTCATTACAAGTTCCAGGTAGAAGGGACAAGATGTGACGAGGTCAGGAAAACATATGGCATATTGATGTGAAACCTGGGGACGAGCGCCAAGCTGAGAGCCAGCAGTGCTCTCTGAAGTGAGGAGCGGTAAGGTAAGGTTGGTTTTCCAGGCAGAAAACTCTGGTGGTAGCGAGTAAAAGAAACTCCAGAAGATATAAACTACATGGAAACTTACATTACCATATGTAAGGCAGACAGCCAATGGGAATCTGCTGAATGACTCAGGGACCTCAAACAGGGGCTCAGTAACACCCTGGAGGGGTGGGATGGGGAGGGAGATGAGAGGGAGGTTCAAGACGGAGGGGACATATGTATACCTGTGGCTGACTTATGTTGATGTTTGGCAGAAACCAACAAAATTCTTTAAAGTGATTATCTTTCAATTAAAAAATAAAATGTTGAAGCCAGAGAGGCCAGTCAGTCAGTCTGAGGCAGCTACAATAGTCCAGACAAGCAATGTCAGGGGCCTATAACTACAAATTCTGAAGGTTCTAAGATCCTACCACGTCAAAAACAAAATTTCCCCGCAAAATTTTCCCTTACAAGTGTAATGTCTACAACCCTGCATGTTTAGTCGCTCTCAGTCGTGTCTGACTGTGACCCTTTGGATGGTAACCCACCAGGCTCCTCAGTCCATGGAATTCTCCAGGCAAGAGTACCGGAGAAGGTTGCCATGCCCTCCTCCAGGGGATCTTCCCAATCTAGGGATTAAACCCACATCTCCTATGTCTCCTGCACTGCAGGTGAATTCTTTACCACTAGAGCCACTTGGGAAGCATCCTAAAATTTCATGAAATATTTTTGAATAAGGGCGTCCCTGGTGGCTCAGCTGGTAAAGAATCTGCCTGCAATGCAGGAGACCTAGGTCCGATCCCGGGGTCAGGAAGATCTCCTGGAGGAGGGAATGGCAACCCACTCCAGAATTCTTGCCTGGAGAATCCCAAGGACAGAGAAGCCTGGCAGCCTACAGTCCATGGGGTCGCAAAGATTTGGACACTGCTGAGCGACTACTTCCACTTTACTTACATTTTTGAATAAAAGGTTGTATATAAATGATTTTAGAAAATAAACTAACTCCTCTGCTCTTAAACAGTATCCAAATCATAGTGTTGCTTAAAATACTCATTCTATTACAACAGAATATAGATTTTCTTCTATCACTGGACATCCTGCCAAGATGTAACTTATTTACTTGTACAACTCACAGCCTCTCTTTTACAAAATGAGGGGAATTGGGGGAGTTTATGGTTTGTATAAGATACGATACTATATGGGGACAGGACTGAGGTTCCCTGGGGGCTCAGACAGTGAGAAACCCAGCTGCAATGCGGGCGACCTGGGTTTGAGACCTGGGTAGGGAAGATTTCCTGGACGAGGGCATGGCAACTCACTCCAGTATTCTTGCCTGGAGAATTCCCACAGACAGATGGTGGCCTCAGAGTCAGATACAACTGAGCAACTAAGCACAGCACACGGCACAGAGACAGGAGTATAGGCAAGTTAATGCATGTAGACCACACCAGAACAGGGCATACAAGGTAAATTAAGCTAACATGCATGCCAGAGGAAATTCCTCGCCAGCCAGGTGGGCTGCTGAAAGTGAAGAAGAGGAGGATATTTTAGAAAATCTGAGAATTCAGGAGAAAATGGCAGAACTTGGGTACACTGACAAACACAGGAAACTGTCATGTGTCATCAGATGCTGGAGATACAGTTCAAGTCAAGAAGGCAACATTTTCAGAAAAATTAGCATTCTGCTGACTATGAGAAAGACACTGCTAGGAGTTGAACTGTATGGTCTCACAATTTGCATGCTGAAGCCCTAATTCCCAGTCCTGGCATCCTTACTGTAGTGTAGTAGTAGTGTTAGTTGCTCAGTCATGTCCAGCTCTTTGCAACTCCATGGACTGTAGCTCACCAGATTCCTCTGTCCATGGAATGCTCCAGGCAAGAACCCTGGAGTCGGTTGCCATTCCCTTCTCCAGGGGATCTTCCCAGCTCAGGGATTGAACCCAGGTATACCCACATTTCAGGCAGATTCTTTAGCATCTGAGCCACTAGGGAAGGTATCCTTGTAAGAAGAAGAGATAAGGACATGGGTAACACAGGCAGCAGAATGACCATGTGAGGACACAGAGAGAAGAAAGCCATCTCCAAGGTGAGGAGAAAGGCCTCAGAAGAAGCCAAACTGCCAACAACTTGATCTTGAACTTCTAGCTTCCAGAACTGTGAGAAAATAAATTTCTGCTGTTTAAGCCACACAGTCTGTGGTATTTTATTATAGCAGCTCTACCAAACTACCACAGGCATGAAATTGGGGGACAGACATGAGACCCAGAAAACACAGTACTGTTGGTTAGGAACCAACTTAGTGAGCAACTTCAATAGGTAGTAAGAGCTAACAAAAAGTACAGTGACCCTAAGGACAGAGGATAATAGAGGATAATGTAGTGCCTGGCGAGGAGAACGAATGAAACTGCCAAGAACACACGGCTGAAAGCACTGAGCCTGTGCCAAACTGAGTGACTGAAGCCTCCCCTAACCTGAACAACGAGGCAGAACACTCTGTCTCATTTAGCTGGGACAAGTGCTAAGTTTTACCACCTTTCAGGTGGTTTGTATGCCAAGATTCCCTTATATAATAATGATAAGAGTGATGATAGTGATGATAAAACCATTTGAATCACATATTACAGAAATTTAGGTAGAAAGTGGTACAGGCACAGAAAAGGAAGAGGCTAAACATTCCAGATGAAAGAAATTGCTTCCACAGGTGGCAGCAAAAAAATGTCCCCAGACTAGAGGAACTGACTATGAGAAAGGAGTGCCCCATTTAATCACAACTAGTGTTCTTGCCTGGAGAATCCCAGGGACGGGGGAGCCTGGTGGGCTGCCGTCTATGGGGTCGCACAGAGTCGGACACGACTAAAGCGACTTAGCAGCAACAGCAGCAGTGGCAACTACAGAGGGCTTCCCTGGTGGCTCAGAAGGTAAAGAATCTGCCTGCAGTGCGGGAGACCTGGGTTCGATCCCTGGGTTGGGCAGATCCCCTGGAGGAGGGCATGGCAACACGCTCTAGTATTCTTGCCTGGAGAATCCCCACGGACAGAGGAGCCTGGAGGGCTACGGTCCCTGGGGTCACAAAGAGTCGGACACAATTGAATGACTATGCACAGCACAGCAAATATATCAAGGTATATATTTCTCCCCTTAGAAGTTTGTCTGCCTTTAAGTGGAGTGTCAGAAAGCCTGACAAACAGTTGGAGATATGTGGATAACACTTAAAAAATCTCCATTATCTTTTTTGGGTTGCTATTCTCATTGATATGTTTCATTTAAAAAGAAAAGACTTTTTCACAGTTGAGAGGGAGAAAAAGGTATAATAGTAAAATAAGTAAGCTCTCCAGAGTATTATTAAATAATTAGATTTGGTCATTTCCTAGCTAAATGCTAAATGGATCCATGAGTTCATGAAACAAGAATATGAATAACTAAGTAAATATAATTATGCTTTATGCACCCCAGAGGAGAGGCACTGGTGTCTGGCACAGCTTTAGTTGAAGTGTTTGAAACACCCCCAAGTTTCAATGGCTCAGCTTTCCTAACCTAACCTATTTTAGACACCTAAGACATTTATAATTTATTTTTATTGCTACCTAAAAAAAACTTAAATTATTATCAATGAGCAGCAACAGGGGCACAGAGAAGTACATTTATTTTCTTGTCTAAATCAGATCCCCAAACACAAACTGTGAAGCCTATTTTAAATATAATCTCAACATGAATTCAAGTTGTTTAAAAACAAAATCAAAGAGGGGGACTTCCCTGGCAGTCCAGTGGTTGAGATTTCACTTTACAATGGTGAGGGGAGTGGGGTACGGGTTCCATTCCTGTTTGGGGACCTAGGATCCCACATGCCTCATGGCCAGGAAACCAAAACACAGAAGCAATACTGTAACAAATTCAACAAAGGAAAACAAAGAGATGTGCGTCTCACTGTAAATAGCTATGGGAAAGTTATTTATTACCACTCCTTCCAGAGAAGGAAGAGGAATTCCAACTTTATTCTCCTACAAAGATCAACATAAATCATAACAACTGGATAAGAGGTAACTGGCGAAGCACTGCAGAAAGATATGAAATATGAAAACTCTCACTTAAGAGCATAACCATTTGTCTTACTAAGTCTGAGAGTGAATTAGCTGCAGGGAAAAAGAATACTTAAAAGTTTAAGAGGAGGGAAACTTCTAGTTGAAAGAGTAGTTCTGAAGCGTCCTTTTTTGTTGTTAATTGAATGTGGAAAGCTCTAGGGACACTGTACCAAGTTTGAGATGCAAGTATTCTTATGATTTAGTATTTTTTTCTGAAAAAAGAGATGCCCACATAAAAATCAATTTTTATATCCATTTATCTTACTTTTCTTGGACTAGGACAATGGAATGCTTTTTATAGATCAGTTCATCATGCAATATGCAGGTTCACCCATCGAGTTAATTTAAAAGTGTTTACATGCTTTCTCCTTAATAAACTGAAAGAGAATGAATGGCAGAAGCAGATATGATGGTAGAATAAAACAGCAGAAGCAACGAAGGATACAAGTGTATTCTAGCTGATTAGGAATGGCCAGTACTTTGGCCACCTCATGCGAAGAGTTGACTCACTGGAAAAGACTCTGATGCTTGGAGGGATTGGGGGCAGGAGGAGAAGGGGACGACCGAGGATGAGATGGCTGGATGGCATCACAGACTCGATGGACGTGAGTCTGAGTGACCTCCGGGAGATGGCCTCCGCCAGGGAGGCCTGGCGTGCTGTGATTCATGGGGTTGCAAAGAGTCGGACATGACTGAGCGACTGAACTGAACTGAGGAATGGCAAGAGCAGAGCTTTCTAAAGATGAAGGGCAGCTGAGGCTTGGGCACCTGGAGCTCTGGCCTGTTTTCTCTATTTGTTATGAACTGTTTCAGAGCATGGCAAATATTAATGCAAGGAATCTTCTCGTTCCTACAATGTGTGCTTTGCGAGAGGCAGGATCAAATTTTATTAATCCCTGTTTGGAGGAAAATAAAACAATGCCCCAAATCTCAAGGCACTCTGAGGGCTATCAGTGTTAACAGCAGCTTCAAAGGAAAAGTGAGGCAAATGTTTTCATATCAAAACTCCTTCACTATTTGTTAATGATCACATCATTGTAGCCTATAACAAAACTAACAGTAACCTGGCAGAACACTATGACAGTTGAAACCAAATAGTCCAAACTGTGGCTGAGAGTAGTCTCTACAGGAAAGGAACACGAAATATGGTCCCATTAAACATGAGCCCTTTCCACAATGCACATAACGGTGCGTATTTTAGATTCATGGAGTCAACAAAAGCCTCTGTGTGGCCTCATTGCTAATTCAAAAAAAGCCTCTATTTGGGAGATTACATTCTTGTTTATACACAGCAACAATCGCCAGAAAGAAATAGTAAATGGCATGAAGAAATGAGAGGTAAATTGCTTTTAATACAAATGTTCTTTATAGTTTTGCTCTAGTGAGAAAGTTATTTTCAAACAGTTAAGTTCAAATCCATGGTTACAGATATGGAGTTCTTAGAGGGAAAAATATTAAATCTCCAGATAAATGAATTTACCTCTACTCCATGAAAAGCGTGATTTGTGAGAGGCAAGATCAAATTGTATTAACCCACTTTGGGAGAATGGATAATGGTCCATCATAGTATAATACATAGGTAACTAAGAGCTGAGAATTTTCAGAGGCAGGTAGTTACCATGGTAACATATGGTCAGTGGTGGCCCCCTCTCTAGCAAGGTTAGGAAGATGATTTTGGTGTGAAAGAGGAAGATGCTAGGGTGGGACTTCGTTTTTGGCCACTAGAGCCCTCCTCTTACTCTTATTTCCCTTACTCTTACAGTCTCTGCCCTTTTTGTTTACTCCTCCTACATTGCATTTCAAATCTCTACGATTAGAGTAAAATGGTAGTGATGGTGGTAGTTTCATTAGGACAGAGAGAAGCAAACTGTATGAACTAGCCATGGATGGCAAAATATTTAGCAACTGGTGTGATTTTGCTGCTACTAAGACACCTGAGCTTTTGTTGTTGTTCAGTTGCTCAGTCGTGTCCAACTCTTAGGGACCCCATGGATTGCAGCACGCCCAACTTCCCTGTCCTTCACCATCTCCCGGAGCTTGCTCAAACTCATATCCATTGAGTAGGTGATGCCATCCAACCATCTCACCCTCTGTCATCCCCTTCTCCTCCTGCCCTCAATCTTTCCCAGCATCAGGGTCTTTTCCAATGAGTCGGCTCTTTGCATCAGGTGGCCAAAGTATTGGAGCTTCACCTTCAGCATCAGTCCTTCCAATGAATATTCAGGGTTGATTTCCTTTAGGATTGACTGGTTTGATCTCCTTGCAGTCCAAGGGACTCTCAAGAGTCTTCTCCAACACCACAGTTCAAAAGCATCAATTCTTCGGCACTTGGCCTTCTTTATGGGTCCAACTCTCACATTCAGACATTACTACTGGAAAAATCATAGCCTGATCTGCCAACTGAAAATTCTGAGCACAGGTCAGTATTATTGTCTAATGTCACTAAACTGTCCTTAAAATAAAAATGTTTTTGGAGAAAAGATGCATTTCTCTTGGGTAATCACCAATAAGACTTTTAATGTCCTCGGCCACCACTCTCTGCGTTCTTAGAGTTCAGTTCTTTGTCCCTCTCCCTCAGCCCCTTGTCCTACAGCCTCACAGTCCCTATCTGTCCTCACTCTCTCTTTCACTGGTTCTATTCCATTATCTATCATGTTAACCACTCTCCTGCTACAAGCCTTCTCTCTCTGACCCTGTGGTGTGCTGGTGATAGAAGCTACCAGTCCAACAGAAATGACTGTTAATAGTTAGAAATTGTGTGCCAGTTGTTAAGTCACTGGTACCTTGAAGCTGGCCATGGTGGAAGTATTCTACCTGGAAACTGGCAAAAGCTACAAATCAGAGATTCACCCTTTACTCCTCCCTCTCATGCCCCCAAAGGTCTGACTTACTAGTGCACCACTGCCCTTCTTTTGTCTAGTGGTGGGAAACCTCAGCTATAGGTGAAACTAACCGCTTTCTTCAGGTGTACATTTGGATTGGTGGGTGTTTCTAGAGAAACTCCCAAACAAGTTGCAGATTTTTGCCATTATGAATTCACAATCTCCAACAATTCAGCCCAAGAATTCTTTTGTGTTTTCTGTTAGTTCTTCCATTCTCTACAATAGCTGAAAGTTTTTCCGTATTCTCTACTACATTCCCTTGATTCTGGATGCCGCTTAACAGAAATAAGAGAAACTTTTAAATGGAATATGAGAATTCAATTTCTTTCATCCTTCCCTTCCCTTCCCTAACCTGCACATTTGCCTTTATTCCCCATCTACTCAGTCCCTCCTGCTGTAATGGAAAAAAAGTACATTCTTTTATCGGAGGTCTGTCTCTGTTGATATATATCGAATCTTTAGCTTTTTCTCTTGTGGACCTTTCCTTCTTATTTGAAGATGAATGGTCTGGCCCCTGGATACCAACCGTCATCATTCCTTGAGCCATCTCCTATTTCTTAAACATACCACACTCCCACCCCACAGCGTCCGCACATTTCCTTCAGTCTGAAGTGCTTTATCATTTTCAGTGCAAGAAAGCTTTACCTAATCCCCTGGGCCAAAGTCAGGTTCCTTTGCTCTCTGCTCTTCATATATCTTTATTATATCCCTTCTGAGCATTTGTCTCACTTTATAATTGCACATCTATTAAGGCATGATTAATTAATATCTTCTGCACAATATAAACTCCATGAGTTCTGGGAGTTTTTTTGCTTTTGTTCAACTTTGCATTCCCTGGGCCTAGCACAGTGCCTGGCACGTAGTAGATACTATATGAAGACATTGATTCATTGAGGGAGTTTTAAGCATTCAAAGCCATCTTCCCCATCCTCCAAAAATTCATCTCAACCTCACACCTTTTGTACTTATGCTCTGGCTTGCTGGCTGTCATCCTCTGTTATCTCCCTACGCTAAACTCCTTAGAAGTTGTCTCATCTTCCCTCTTCCATTGACTCACCTCCCATTTATTCCTTGAACCATTGGTTGTTATACATCATCACCCCACTGAAACTGCTGTCACTAAAGCACCTCTTTATCATTAACTGTTGCATGACATCCACTTCCACTCTCAGTACCTTACGTGAACTCTAAGTATCCTGGTTACTGGTTAGTTGTTCAACTTCTTCCTTCTTGAAAATAGACCTTTTCCCTTAGCTTTCACACTTCACACTGCTCTGGGTGCTACCTTTCCAGTCTCACTAGCTTCTATGCCTCAGCGCATCTCTTATATGTTAATGAATCTATCCTCAACCCTTTTCTCTGCTCCTCTGAAAATTCACCAACTCCCATAGTTCAAATACTGATGACATCCGAATGCCTACTTTCAGCTCAGATCTGACTTCCATTCCAAACCTACTGCCTATTGGATAGTTTTATGTACTTGGATTTGAGATTGTGGATATTCACCAAGAGCTTAGCATGTCCCACACTTAACTCATTATCCTCCATGCTTGTAGTTTGTTCTTTGCTTGCCTTCATAAAGTGATTACTACCAAGTTCCCTAAGTAAGAATCCTTAGAGTCTTTACTGACTCTCCTTCTCTGCCCTAAGCTCTCACTTAATCACAAGAATCTGCTGAATCTATCTCATGAATATTTCTGGAATCTGTCCACATCTCTTTAATACTAGTCTGGTCACTTATTAACTGGATTAATGCAACCACTCTTGAATTGGTCTGTTACCAATATCTAATCTTATCCATTTTAATCCATTTCCCACACATCAGCCAGAAAAGCCTTTCTAAAACGTAAATCTGATCATTTATGTCTCCTATTTAAAACTTCAATCCATTCCCCTCCCCCCAGGATAAAATCCAAGCTGCTTACCACTGGATTACAGGGTTACATGGCTCTGTACCAGCTGACTGGCCCCTGCTTATCTCTCTAGTCTTCCATCTATTCCCCTCATTCCCTCCCTCCTCAAACTCTATTTTCCAGTGAGAAACTGCATTTAGGTTTTGGACAACTCCATCTATTCTTATTACCTCTGAGCCTCTGCATATTCTCTGCATGGAACTTCCCTCCCCCTGCCTCCATGTACTCCTTGCTGTGCTGTGCTGTGCTGTGCTTAGTCACTGCTGCTGCTGCTGCTGCTGCTGCTGCTAAGTCGCTTCGGTCGTGTCCAACTCTGTGCGACCCCAGAGACAGCAGCCTGCCAGGCTCCCCCGTCCCTGGGATTCTCCGGGCAAGAACACTGGAGTGGGTTGCCATTTCCTTCTCCAATGCATGAAAATGAAAGTGAAGTCACTCAGTCGTAACCGACTCTTTGCGACCCCCATGGACTGTAGCCCGCCAGGTTCCTCTGTCCATGAGATTCTCCAGGCAGCAATACCAGAGTGGGTTGCCATGCCCTCCCCAAGGAGATCTTCCCAACTCAAGGATCAAACAGAGGTCTCCTGCATTGCAGGTGGATTCTTTACCATCTAAGCCACCAGGGAAGCCCCCGATGTGCTCCTTAATTCCTGCTAATCCTTAGGTCTCATCTTAATTCCTCTGAGAAGTCTTCTTGCATAGCTCCTGGTACATAGTAGTTATTCAGTAAATGACCTTTTCCCTCTAATGTCCTTCTTTCAGTTTAATGTCAGACCACAGTTTTAACATCATTCAAGTTATTTTGCCAAGAAAATATAAGTAATATAGGCTATTTTACTTTTTCAAACATTTTATTATGATGATTTGCCAAAAGAATATTTTGAATGATATGCTGAACTTTACTGCTAATGGGGCTCATCATAACTGTGCTACTTGTAACACTGTTCCAAACAAAAGTTAACTGGAGAAAAAAAGACGTGTGCTCCCCAGCTTTTGGAGAATAATCCTCAGGAAAGGTTTTCACAGCCATAGAACTAACGTATTATAGTACTCTGACTTCTGTTATATTTTATTCTTCTAATTCATCTTTTTTCCCCCATCTTTTTGTTTTTATCAGAGCAATGACCACTAAATAAACGCCTCTATGTTTAAAAAAGCCAAATTTTTAATATGTCATCACATAAATAGTCTATTTGAAACATAAGGAGGCATGAAATATTGAATTAAGTCATATACAATGTTGAATAATTGGCAGTTTTTGACCAAATGGCGCCAATGGTAAAGAAGCTGCCTGCCAGTGCAGGAGATTCAGGAGACACAGGTTCGAAGCTGGGTTGGGAAGATCCCCTGAAGAAGGAAATAGCAACCCATTTCAGTATTTTTGCCTAGAGAATCCCACGGAGAGAAGTTCTTGGCAGGCTACAGTCTAGAGGGCCGCACAGAGTCAGATACAACTGAAGCAACTTAGCACGCATTTGACCAACGAGAATGGTAATTTACTCAATCTAACCTAATACAATATGTGACTAATGTTGAATAAAAGTATGCAAAAAAAAAAAATTATAAAGGTTATATGTATATTTGGACTGCAAGGAAATCAAACCAGTCAATCCTAAAGGAAATCAGTCCTGAATATTCACTGGAAAGACTGATGCTGAAGCTGAAGCTCCAATACTTTGGCCACCTGATACGAAGAACTGACTCACTGGAAAAAGACCCTGATGCTGGGAAAGACTGAAGGCAGGAGGGGAAGGGGATGACAGAGGATGAGATGACTGGACGGCATCATCGACTCAATGGACAAGAGTTTGAGCAAGCTTAGGGAGTTGGTGATGGACAGGGAAGTCTGTGGCATAGTCCATGGGGTTGCAAAGAGTCGGACACAATTGAGGGATTGAACTGATATATATATACTTGAATATGTATAGGTACATTTATAAATTCTTATGCTGTAAAGAAATATCTATTTTCTTAATATGTTCTTATATTCTTACTATGTTCTTATTTTCTTATATTCTTAAGATGATCCCAAAACACAGAAGTTAACTTCTTTGAGTCACTGAGTTGCCTTTAAGAATCCAATAAAGGCTATATATTGTCTCACTAGGAAACACAGGATGCTTAGAAGGTTATATAAAGAAATTCAAATTTCTAGTGACTCAGAGTCCATGAAGCCAAGATCCAAGTTTAAGAAGTTCTCCATAGCAAAATTTTAAACTATAAGCTAACAACTGAATAATGATTTTCAACAAAATTTGCCTTCTTGTGAAAGTGTAACATATTCATATATTAGTAACCAAATGATTTTTCAAAGTAAAGTCTGATTGGTAAACATATTTTCTCATTTTAGCCTGGCTGGATCATAGGAACAGAAGGAATATCAGAATGATTTAAAGTCATGTTAGTAAATTAAAAAAAAACAAAAAACACCAAAAATATTCCTGATATTTAGTATCACACAGGTTTCAGAAGAATAAAGTTATTTATCCAATCCAATGTGCTTTATCGATAAATTCTCTTATCAACACACAGAGTTCACAAGTTATTTTTTTGCCTATAACTGTTGCGTTTATTTTAAAACCAGTCAGTTGACTGAAATTACTGGTTACCCAGTTTCTTTGAATTAGAGGACTGATTCACTTTGAAGGGTAATTAAATGAGAACATATCCATTTGAAGACTAAATGATCATATACAAATACTATAAAAATAATTAAAATTTTAAAAAATGGATTACTTTCAACAGAAATTCTTTTCTTAATCTTATACAGGTTGTGAATAAGAAATCATGAGTTCAACTTTTTTGCCTATTCCATACTGTAGCTGCCTTTTTCTTTAAATGTTCCATCTACTATGGAGCTTTGGTCTCTAAGTCCATCATGTCCTAACATTTCCAGTTGCCCGCACATGCTGCTATAAAGATGGCATGATGACTCACATCCTTACCAGACTCCCACTTTCATTATTCAGTGTAACACCTCACCCTCCACAACCTCTCACAGTTGCAGTCTATCGGAATCAGGGAAGAGGAGGAGGGACCAGTAGTGGAACAGGCCTGAGTTCTTTTTCAAAACTGTAACCTGCTGTAAAATCCAGTTAGTCGGTTGTGACTAGCTTTTTGGTTTGGGGATTTGGAAGGGGAAGGAGAGAAGTTTAAAATGAAATAGAATATAATACAGTAGAAGAAAGATCAGAGTGCTTCATACATTATAAGCGTTAAGTGTCACTTCAGGTATATATGTACGAGTATGTATGAATGTTTAAGGTCTTGATATAAAGGCTATTTCAAAATGCAGGTGTTGGTTAACAATCTTAAATTTTCATGTTGGAGATCTACCTTCTGGTCCCAGCACAAACCCTGAATACTGTACTATTTATGCCTTCCTTCTTTCAATTAAACCTCACATCTACCTCACAACCATGTTATAAATTAAAATGGTGTTCTGGCTCAGTGGTAAGAATCTGCCTGTTAAGGCAGGAACTATGGGTTTGATCCCTAATCTGGGAAGATCCGTTGGAGAAGGAAATGGTTACCCACTTCAATATTCTTGCCTGGAAAACCCCATGGACAGAGAAGCCTGGTGGGCTACAGTCCATGGAATGGAAAGAGTCACATACAACAGTGACTGACCAACCAACAACCAAACAACCCTGCGGGTACTGTATCTAAGAAAAAGTACTCTCCTTAGAAAAAACAAAAAACTAACAAAATACACAAAACAAAATAACAACTCTTATTATTTTTTAAAGAATTCTTATCTATCTGTTCATGTGCAAATAAACCACTGTGGTTGCACACAGCACTTTCATCCCAGGAACAATCCATTCAGGTCATATTTTGAACTTGTTTTCTGACATTTTATGTTTCAGTGTCTCTCAGATCTCATGTTTCTGGCTTGACAACTGTTAGTTACCTCCATCCTCTGAGGAGCTTCAAAATTATACTGGGCAAAAGTCTTTCCCTGTTACATTTCATATTTTAAAATCACTTTCCTGGGTTTTTTGTTTTCAGTGATTTCCCGATCATTCTAGATTTCCCTTGAAAACATTTACCTGTACCACTTAACTCTCTACTCTCTTATTCTTAGAAATGAATGTTTTATTTTAATAGGTCCCTACAGCATTGCCCCAGGTTATAGTACTTCCTTCTGACAGCTTGGGAACAATCAATTGAATGAAGCCTATCTTTCAAACCTACCACCCACAAAATTCAGTCACCATGACCACTGGAATGTATTTTCAACATTTACAGACAAACGTGGCTTCTGCTTAGTCATCTGATCTTAGTCAAATAAAACAGTCACAAAGGGTTTAAAAGTTTGCATTTCAGGATGAAGACTTTAGAGGTCTATCTTTCTTAATACCTTTGGAAAATGATCTCTTTGAATACAGAGTTCATTTGAAAAACAATGTAATCTTTTTCTCCTGAGTTACTTACATTCAACATTGAGTTGTTATTTTTGAACAGTTAGAATTTAATTTAAAATAACTTAAAATTCAAACACAAGTCTAATGACACACACACAAATGTGTTACAGTGGGCACTGTGATAAAGGGAAGTCTATGTCAAAGCACATTTTCAGTCGTGAGCCTAATAAGCCAATGGCTATTCTATCTTATAATTGCTTCATCTCAAATCTGTGGAATCATTTTGGCTCCTTTTTTCCTCTCACACCCATGTTTGATACATCATGAAGTCCTGTCGGTTCTCTTTCAGAATATGTCCAGGTTCCAACCACTTCCACTCTGTGTCTCTCCCCATTATGATCACCCTGGTCAGTCTATCATCATTTCTCACCAAGATTACTGCAAACCCACATCTGATCTCCCCACTCCTCTTACCTTCCTCTTGTCTGTTTCCAACACAGTAGGCGCCGTGACCCTCCAAAACCTCAGACAGACCTTATTACTCTGCACTCAGAATTCTGTAACGGCTCCTCACTTCATACAAGCACAGCCTACGCCCTTACAGTGGCCTTACGAGTTCCCTAACTTCCTCTCCTATTGCCCTCGTTTTCATTCATTTCTTTCCAGCTCTACACTGGTCTTCTTGCTGTTCCTCAACTTGACTTGGCATGAGTCAGCCTCGGGGATTTTGAATTAGCTGTTGCCTCTGCTGCAATGCTCCTCCCCAGACATGACTAACTCATCTCTTAACCTTCAATGAGATCTACTCTGTCTAACAACTGTAATGCTTCTTCTCCCCATCAACCCAATCTTGCTATTGTGCCCTACTTCTTCTCTTTTCATAGCTATTTATCACCTTCTGACATATTAAGTATATTCTTTATTATGTTCATTGGTTACTGCTGTCTGTTTCCTTCTGCAAGAATGTAAAGTCTACAAGACCTGGGATCTTTGTTCAGAAAACAAATTTATATTTTTGTCATGGTTAGTTTAAGAAGATTTCCTAGAATATGCCAAAGGTACAAGAACTTACATCAGTAAATTGGTTCCAAAAATTTTTTTTGAATGTACTATCTTGGTACTACCCCAGTGGTTAAGACTCTTTCTTCCAGTGAAGGGGATGTGGGTTCAATCCCTGGTGAGGGAACTAAGACCCCACAAGCTGCAGGGCAATCAAGCCCAGGCGCTGCAACTGGAGAGCCTGCATCGCAACAGAGAGCCAGCCCAGCCCAAAAGCAAATACAGATTAAAAAACCTTTCTTGTAAAGGTGAGATAGCACTTTTTCTGCTATCTCACCTTGATACCACAATTCTCTAGATAGGGATTTCAAGTTATTTATGTGTTTAATTTTATCAGACATGTGATAAGGAGCAATATAGCCACATATATCTGTCAGGTGTGGGATGGAAATGGGCAGATCAAGACAGAGCTTTCCAAGTCCCTTAGAGAAAGGAAAGCACAGCCTAAGCAGGGTGCTTTTCTTTTCTTTAACTCATAATCAAATTTATTTAGTTTAGTTTTGTCAAACTCACAATCGAGCTTATTTAACTTAGTTCCGTAAAGGAAGAGAAACAAATTGGTAATATGATGGACTCTGGTGAATTACTGGATTAATTATAAATATAAAAGAAGCCTCAAAATTAATTAAAATTATTATAAAACTTGATTATTGTATAATTTTTCTATATCAACTTTCTGGCTATGATCATCAACAAACACCTCTAAAACTTATTTGATTCTTTCACCTAGTTTTTTTAAGTACTATTTTTGCCCCCACATCAAAAAATAACAATTAGATTAAATAATTCACATCAAACAACAAAACAGAACAAAAACCAGAGAGAAATTAGGTAGCAAACCAAACACCCATGGACAACATCTACCATCAGAGATGGCCACTAAGCATAGCCATAAATTTCAAAATATAAGTAGGTAGGAACAAACACCACCACCGTGAGTCCTGTATACTGTACATTCATTATCTGTGTAGCAGCAGGAAGCAGAAGAAAGCAATGGGACATCTAACAGGAAACTCCTCAATAGACACAGGCATTCACTGGAAAGCATTACACTCCAAATCAAGAACATCCACTGAAAATGAGAATGACTTTACACAACTCAAAATCCAGTTAAGCACAAAAAGCCCATGGAGAGACCTGATGGAGCTGGAGCCACGTAACCCCTTTCGACTTCAGAAACTAATTCACCTAGAAATCCTCCTCTGACAGATTCCCAAGCCAACAGGAAATTGGTGGGAAGGGTGCGTTTCTTGCTTGGCCCTAAATAATCTTAAAATAGAAGGCAAAATCTAAATACTAAGTCTGCTGCTGTGGAAACCACTATCACAGCAGGCTCCTCTAGAGGCCCACTTGTAAGATCAATGTTTGTCTTCCTCTTGTTACAATCCGAACCAGCCAAGGTTCGCTCTAAGTCCTATTAGAAGATACAGCCACTATAGATACAGACCACCTTCACAAAAAATGTCTGAGAGAGACTAGGTCAGATACCACATCGCCTTCAACACAGTCAGAATCCAGCAACAAACAGAGGGTTTTACATAATTTGCCATGGTACTCTGCATTCAGGTTCCACCTTGATTATCTATAAATTCATAAATCATACCTTAATGTTGCAAGCCTGCTCCATTAGCCTTCTTGCATTTTCCTCGGCCCTGTATCTCTTTGGAAGCTGGACTCTGAAGAACTTTAAGGCGCCTTCAAAATCAGCCTGCAGAAGATCTTCCTTTGAGGTCTACAAAACAATCACCAAGAATCGTCCATTACATTTTAACCCACATTCATAACAAATACATTGCAAAAGGAATTTCTATTTTCCTGAATGTAACTTTCATTGGCCAAGATCTAGGTGAGGTCCAAAAGTTTTTAGGAAGAGATTTGTAACCGCTTTAGTATAAACTGAAATAAGTCACCATAAATCCTAGAAGTGACACTGGAATTAATTAACAAGCTAACATATTTAATTTATATAACCTCTAGATTAGAATGATGGATCTTGGCAAAGCTAACCACATTATGGCTCTGGGAAAAGAAAAATGCCAGAAAAAGGAAAAAGTGTGAACTCTAGGACACATCTGTGATTTTAACTTGGTGGGCATTTTAAGGATTTTTTTTTTCCAAGCTGGGAAGACACAGACAGTACAATCAAAGCACAGAAGAGTTACATAACAAGCGCCTAACGAGAGGATGACTTTTCAATTAATGACAACAGCAGCTCAAATGATGAAAATAAGAAATTGTTCCATATTTTAAAGACTTAAAAAATTAAGTAAATGAAGCAAACCACTTAACTACTGAACTTCTTATGAAAGCTACTTTTCCAAAATTTACTTAAGAAATAACAACTACTTACAGGCATGCACAGAAAATATATGCATGCACAGAAAAAAGACTGAAAGGAAATAAACGAAAATGTTTCTCTGAAGAGTGAGGTTATAGTTTTTTTCTTCTTCTTCTTCTTTATATTTTGCTGTATTTCTTGTGGGAAAGATCATATAATAAGAAAGGCAATAAATGTTTTAATAAACAACTACATGTAATCACTGGCAAATACTGAGACACAAATTATGAGACTGAGGCATACTGGGTACACTGAAACAGGCCAAGTCAAAAAGAAATTAGGTGTTAAGAGTCAGCACTTAATTGTCAAAGTCAAAAAACACCTAAGAAATTAGATGTTAAGAGTCAGCACTTAATTGTCAAAAATGGTAGAAAGAAAATGATTAAAACAAAAAAATATGGTAGCTAGAAATCACAGAACTACATGCAAGTTCAAATTTTACTTTATTTAAATTCAAATGTAAAACTGATTAACAACTACATTGAAAGACTAAAAGGAAGTCAGAGGAATTCTGATCATAATGAGTTGTCATCACCACCACCCTGGTCTAAGCCATTGTTGTTTCTCAGCTGAGTCATTCAGTAACTTCCCAACTGGTCTCCCTCTTTCTCCCTCTCCTTACAGCAGCTAGATACTTTTTCGGATCACGCTGCTCTTCTATGTAAAGCTCTTCAATGGTCCCTACTGTGCTCAGAATAAAATCCAAAATCACTACCATTACCTGCAAGACCCTTTATGATCTGGGGCCCTGCCTTCCCCTTCAACGTTATGTTGAATTGCATCTCTCTTCTTGGTCTCAAGCTCCAAGAACACTAGCCTTCTTTCTGGTTTGTTTGGAGGGTTTTTTTTTGTACACACTGAGTTCATTCCTAACTGAAGGCTACTGCCTGTTATCTCTGTCTGGAATATTCTCCCTCATCTTCATTATGATAATAACTTTTTGTGATTTAGATTTTATTAGCACAAATATAAGATTTGAGTTAGACCTTTTCTGAGCATTTAAATTCTTCCTCCTAACCCATCAAGTCATTCTTCATCCAGTCGTTTTCTAGTTTTTCATTTGCTTTCATCCTAAAAAAAGGGGACTTATCTGTCTTGTTCTTTACTGTATTCACAGTGATAAGTCTAATGCCTAGATTATAGGAGGTACTCAACTAAAATTTACTGAATAACTGAATGAATCCTCCTTTCGTCTTTCACTCTACATATATAATTTTTTCTCCCCTTCGCTTCTCTTTTAAATAGAAATGTAAAGTAAAATATTAATTCATACAGCAGGCATTTTCACAGGGGACTAGGTTGGCCCAAGTCTAGATTCATAAACTAGTAATCAGAAAATAGAGCCAGGCTAACAGTGCTAACAAGCTTCAGTACACCTCAGACTTATTTCTTCCCTCATAGATACTGAAAGATGGTGGCAATAAGTAGTGGAGAGAATATTTAGCAGGATAAAGTGCTATCAACTCACCTTAACTGGGAAAGGCAGTTACTGGAAACAAATTCAGCCCAAAAGTGGGCCTCTTCAACTGAAATATCAACTGCTGAATTATTGAGAAAGCACCCACCTACCAGTTACACCAGACATACCACATCCTATTTCACCTGTAACACTGGTTCTGATGATTATCTCTTTGGTAATTGTTGGGAAAATTCAAGACAGGCTGCTTATAGAGTTTGTAGGGAAACAGGACTGGTAGCTTTCTTCATCATTCAAAACCTCTAAGCACACCCTTTCTATTGTCAGTGCAACTAACCTCTAGTTACCTACAAACAGATGACCCAAAATGGTGTGGAACAGTCTATCGCCTGCAGGCAGCATGGTTACCTAATTTTCTAATACTGCCCAAGGTCCACTTTCAAGTCCAGCTTCTGAGATCATACAAAAGAAGAAAGATACAGCCCAACTCAGATGAAGTCTCTGGAAACCAGAATTCAGAGTACTCTGTGGCTGCCCTTTTCAAGACACTGCTGGTGTTAGCGAAGCTCCAGATTGCCTGAAAGTGTGAGTTGCTCATTTGTGTCTGACTCTGCAACCCCGTGGATGGTAGCTCGCCAGGCTATTGTCCATAGGATTCTCCAGGCAAGATACTGGAGAAGATACTGGTAGCCATTCCCTTCTCCAGGGGATTTTCCTGACCCAGGGATTGAACCCATGTCTCCTACATTGTAAGCAGATTCTTTACCATCTGAGCCACCAGGGAGGCTTACTTCAAGCATACCCACTATTAAAAAGTCAAAAGATTATCAGATGCAAATTAGAAAGGAGATGCAGGACTTATTTTGAGGGACAAATTGATTTTTACATTTTGGGGGGGAAATCAGAAGTATTTTCATGACCCAGATAATCACGATGGTGTGATCACTCACCTAGAGCTAGTCATCCTGTAATGTGAAGTCAACTGGGCCTTAGAAAGCATCACTACAAACAAAGCTAGTGGAGGTGATGGAATTCCAGTTGAGCTCTTTCAAATCCTGAAAGATGATGCTGTGGAGGTGCTGCACTCAATATGTCAGCAAATCTGGAAAACTCAGCAGTGGCCACAGGACTGGAAAAGGTCAGTTTTCATTCCAATGAGAGTTAAAAAGTTGGCTTAAAGCTCAACATTCAGAAAACGAAGATCATGGCATCTGGTCCCATCACTTCATGGCGAATGGATGGGGAAACAGTGGAAACAGTGTTAGACTTTATTTTGGGGGGCTCCAAAATCACTGCAGATGGTGATTGCAGCCATGAAATTAAAAGACACTTACTCCTTGGAAGGAAAGTTATGACCAACCTAGATAGCATATTTAAAAGCAGAGACATTACTTTGACAACAAAGGTCCGTCTAGTCAAGGCTATGTTTTTTCCAATAGTCATGTATGGATGTGAGAGTTGGACTGTGAAGAAAGCTGAGCTCCAAAGAATTGATGCTTTTGAACTGTGGTGTTGGAGAAGACTTGAGAGTCCCTTGGACTGCAAGGAGATCCAACCAGTCCATTCTAGAGGAGCTCTGTCCTGGGTTTTCATTGGAAGGACTGATGCTAAAGCTGAAACTCCAATTCTTTGGCCACCTGATGCGAAGAGCTGACTCATTGGAAAAGACCCTGATGCTGGGAGGGATTGGGGGCAGGAGGAGAAGGGGACGACAGAGGATGAGATGACTGGATGGCATCACTGACTCAATGGACATGAGTCTGCGTAAACTCCAGGAGTTGGTGATGGACAGGGAGGCCTGGCGTGCTGTGACTCATGGGGTCGCAAAGGAGTCGAACATGACTGAGTGACTGAACTGAACTGGTCAGAAGTATACATGGGCTTCAGCCCATGGGGTCGTAAAGAGTTGGCCACTACAAAGTGAACAAAAAAAAAATCTTTATTTGTTTATCTGGCTGTTCTGGGTCTTAGCTGTGGCATGCAGCATCTTCAATCTTCATTGTGGCATGTGGCATCTTTAGCTGTGGCGTAGGAGATCTAGTTCCCTGACCACCCAGGTCCCCTGAATTGGGATCATGGAGTCTCAGTCACTGGACCACCAGCAAAGTCCCAACATGGCAACTTTTATACTTGAGTCTTTAACTTCTTTTAAGAGTTACTGAGTTGGCCAAAAGGTTTGTTTGGGTTTATGGAAAAACCTGAATGAACCTTTTGACCAACCCAATATAGTCTCTCTTCAATGAGTAATCAATCCTTGCAGCAGTCAACAACAGAGGTAAAAGTGGGAGAAAAACTTTCTCATCTGCTTTTTCATTCTTTCCTTAAAATCAGTGTTTTAAGGAAGTTTACAAATTAAAAAAAAAAACAACTAGGATACAGTTTGACAGCATTAGAAATCGGATCAAAATTAAACCTTAAATGGCTACTGGAGGGACAGTGGGAGCATTTGGCTATAGATGTATGTCAATCCTCGGCCTGAGAGTCCTCCAGTTTCACCATGCACAGGGCCCAGAGTACCAGTACTGAAACTATAGCCAACACTGACATGTTATATAATGATCTGATAATAATTTCCCATGTCAGGTAAAAGAAGAAAGAAAAATTGAGGAGGACAGGAAGATTTTGAACATGAGTAAAAGCTTCTCTCCTCTTTCTCCAAATTTCACACACTTACAGAGGAGTATGAACTCTGGCTGTGTGCCACTGTTAATACCATTTTGGGAGTGTTTTTCCCACTGAAAAATTCAGTGCAAGAGTATCACATTTTCAAGTGATTAAAAAAACAAGAGAGAGAGAAGAAGGCAGGGTGGGTGGTAATGAACAGTTCTAACATTTGAGTGTTAGCTCCAGATGCTTCTATTCTAAACCTCTCGCTGTTATCCAAAGACAAATCTTTTCTTTAAAGGCCTCTATCAGCAGCAAAATCTAGATTTGATTATTTTAGAGGATTATTTGGAGAAAAAAATGTAGGCACAGTTCTTTTTCTCACCTTCACTATATCCACCACAAATGGCTTTTTTCTTCCTTTAGGCATAGAGTCTAACAGGATTTCCATTCCATTGAGCAAAGTTTCTGGAGGTCTGAGAATCATTTGGAAGTGCGGGCTTTAGAAGAGGACATTATTTAGCTGGTATCTAGGATACCTGTATCCCTTGCTTTGGTATTTTAATTTCACCAAAGAAACATATGCTTGGTGGGTCTGCACACAGAATCTATGTCTTGTGGTAATATCTAAAGTGGAACACTGGTACTTGATTTATTAAAGGGAAATTATTCTTTACTAAGTGTACCTTTGAAGAACCATAAGCAAAAATTCCAAATGTGCTTGGTGTTCCTGTAGTTTGATGGTCCCTCTGTGCCTCAGGGAACAAAATATAAGGCTTAGAGTTCAAATCCACAACACTGTCTTGGTAAATCTTTGTTTAATTTGATCTATTTCATTCAGAAAAGTAACTGGCCTCATAGGAAAAAAATACTACTTGGATCTTAAATGCAAAATAGGGATTTGTATTTGGTTAGCCCCTACATAGTCATATTGAAAACATAACTGAAAACCTACACCTCAGTTTCTTCCCTCACTGGTAATGGAAAGATTACAACATTTGCACGTGGCAGGATTCCTCTTAGGACCAACCTGGGCAGATTAACCATCGATCCCATATCATTAGGCAGTCCAATAACACAAGGCTGAACAACTGGACATCCCCCTGGTACACACTAAACTTTGAGCTATAACTCATTGGATAGCTGATCCCAATTCATTGCTCATTAAAAGGCATGTGATGTGATTTCTCAGAATGCAGAGTACCCTAATTCTATCAACAATCTTTTAAGCTGTGTGACAAAGTCAGAGATTTCCAAATGCCCCTACAGATAACTCAGCATACACTTTTCACATAGACTGTAAGTGGCTCTATGACCTGTAATGTTCGAGCCCAGAACAACGTGAGGGCTGTACCTACTTGGGTACCTAATTTGGCAACCGAGCCAACTTTGTACAGTTGCAACATATAGATATCTATAAGCACCCCCACAGATCTAAACCTTGTGAAGATTATAGCTTTTACTGTTGACAATCATTCTACACTACAGGCAGTTTAAAGTCATCCCTGATGCAGATGTAGGTATGAGAGATATTTCTTGTTATCAATTTTATGTTTCCCCTCAAAATGCTAAAAATGTAAATGCCAAAGAAAGGCAGTACCAGATCACTGTAAAGTTATCCATGGAAGCCTGTGAGACACAAAGTTAAGCAGTCTGTAAGGATATAGAAATGCATTAGATAAAAAACTGATTCCTTAAAGAGAAGCAGATCATTTGTTGAAATACATTTTAGCACTTCTCAGTGTCAAAGCTCCTAAAATGCTGTTTATTTCACTGTTAAAAAAAATTCATTTTTAATAGAATCATTATTCTTCAGCTTTCTCCTTTATTAAGAAAAAAAATGTGACTCAGGGAAACAAAATTCAAGTGAGCACTGATGACCTCACCTGGGCATTGAAACATATATTTTGAGCTCTTCTTCCTTAAATTACAAAGGAACTGTATTTCTCAAAAAATACCATCCCCTTCCCTATAACTGTATGCTGGTCACTGCATCCGACTTCACCTTGCAGTGATAAATAGACTTTCTTCAGGGCGAGAAACCCGTTATGTGCACAGCTACCTAACATGTCTGTTATGATGATATAGGAGAGATCCTATTTATTTGCAAATAGGCACATTAAGACTGAGTTAATACTTGTAAAGATAAGTATAAACAATGATGAACTATACTAGAGGGAGATATGTGACAGAGAGAGTTAAATTCAGTCAAGTCAATCTTGTACTTCTGAAAAGACTCAAATATGAGAGAACCAAATGAAGGAACAGTCTAGAATGGTATTAAACTCCATTGTATAAAATAGACAAAGTGAAATTATTCTTGCCCAATTACCAAATAATGGTATAGGACTACTGTAGACCAATTATATTATAGAACAGTTGCTAGGTATAGTTCTCAAACTGCTAAAAAGAAACCCTGCACCAGTGATTGTGGGTATTTAATTTTAACCCTTGATAGGAAGTGAGGAAGAGTGATTTTTTTCTCTTCTTCAGGAAATTAAATTTTTTTAAAAAAGCAAATCAGACTTCCCAGACTCAGCACAGACCCAACAGCCCTAAGCTGTTTCCAGATAAACAGTTTAAACACTCCAGGAGAGAAATCTGTAATTTCCTAATCAATGATTTTTAGGGAATAAAATTCCCTACGAAAACAATCAAACTGGACATCAAATAGAGAGGTTAGAAAGCAAACCACACATAGTCTAGACAAGTCACAATAATGTCTGTTGTAAAATTTAACCCTTTGGAGACATAAATAACAGAATGCCTCCACCAAGCACTTGGGTATCCTGCTTTATTGCTGAGCCTGACCAGCCATTAGACCTTTTTCTTTTTTGCTGCCAGAGAGATAATGCCACTGATGTGGGCTCAGAGGGGAGAGCCATATCTCCTCCAGTCAATTAAGGAGTGGCGTGGACCAGGCTCGGACAGAGCCCCAGGGCAGTGGCCACTCCGCACTTCCTTCCCAGCAGAGTGGGGAAGGAAATAGGAGACCACAAGCCTCTTCCGGGGATACAAGGAATTCTCACAGAGGATGGCAGATTCTCTACAAATGAAGTTCAATGAAAAATAGTCTCACCGCCAGAAGCCGAGGCACAAACAGACGATGCCCCATCCCCAGAAGTTCCAGCACTCGACACGCATACTCATTCACCAGCTTGCTCCTCTCGTCGTGCATGTCCTGGGACTTTTTGACGGGAGCTGTGAGCTTAGCAGCTGGGGCTGGGCAGGGCACCCCTTCTTCCATGAGCAGTAAGTAGGTATCCAGAATGAGAAAGCGGGATCTCTTATCCACAATTTTGAGAACTGCGGTGGGAGGGGAGCCAGGCTTCGGTCTCCCCGGGAGCACGCACAAGCCAGTCTGTGATGGGAATTGCCAGCTAACGTCTCCACGAGAAAAACATTTTGGCTAAATTATCCACTGTGAGAGAGCCCAGAGAAGACTGGAAATGAAATCAAATGCTGATCTAAATTAAAAACAACAACAAAAACCAACAAACAAAAAAATGGCAAAAGCAATCAAATGCAAGAAAATGGCCAAGAGTGATGCAGGAGAGTTCACATACATGTGTAAAAATGGACAAGATGCTTAGAAGGGTCTAGCATGAGAGAGTGTGTGAGTGTGTGCTGTGCATATGTGTGTGTGAGACGGTGTGTGTGTGAGAGAGAAAGAAGAGACAGCAGCAGCGGTAGCCAGGAAGCCAGGGCAGTTGTGAAGCTGCAAGGAGAAAAGGATGAGCTCATTGCAATCCTTGGTTCGTGACAAGCAGCGCTGCTGTTGCTGCTGCTGCTGCCTCTCGCTGTGAATCAGTAATGAAGGGGTAGGGAAGGAAGGGGAGGGAAGAGAAGGAGGTAGGTGAATGAGCATGCAGACTGTGTCTCGGGGGAGAATGCTGTAATAGGAAGCCAATGGCGAGCCGTTGGGCAGATGCACTTCCCCTCCCAGTCCACCTTCAATCAGTGTTAGGCTGACAGCTTATGCTGTTGAATCCTAAACCCACAGACAGATGAACTAGCTTCTCCCAACATGTGATGCTCACAGAAAAATCAGACAGCCTGCCGGCGAAAAGACTGACCTTTACTCACTCCTGCTTTCTAATAACGATGGATACCAGTCTGATTTTATACCACATATTTAAAGTGGGAGGCTCCAATTCTCGTTAGATCACTGAAATTTCTAACAGAAGAGAGGCTTAGGGGAAGATGACAAAGTATGGACAGAAGAGCAAGGACCGAGCAGCCAAGAAACGACACACCCTCAAGTTGAAGTGTTTATGCAGTAATGACTTTTTGCAGTGCTAGGATATGCAAAAGTAACGCAGCATTCTGGGAAGGCTAGCTGCAACTAAAATGAAGATTTTTTAAAATTATATTTATTATTTATTGAGGTATGGTTGATGTAAAATATAAGTTTCAGGTGTACAACACAGTGAAAATGAAGATTTTTATAACTATACAGTATGATAAAGCATAAAAACTTACATTATAATAAAAGCATACCTTTAAGGAACTATTAAAGTTGAGATTCTCAAAGTAGGAATAACTTTCCTAACCTAAAGACTTTGATAAACACTCAGTTATTAGTTCTAAACATTGTTTTGATATCTTCTGGTCTAGTCCTGCCTTGCAATAAGATAACTGAGAGTTATCCATAGTTTAAAATTTTACAATCTTAGTATTGCAGTTTTACATTAATTTCCTTGGTGTGAACGATCAGTTGTCACAAAATCAAGGCAAAAGGACAAGATCCCCACTCAGTGTAGTTTCTTAACTTTATCCTAACAATTAACTAACACATACCCAGAATCTTGGTGCTAAGTCTCTGGAGTGGGTCATGAATACCAGACCAGCTTCTCCATATAAAACTGTAGCAGGGTAGAGCATAATGGGGCTGGGAGAGCCAGAGCAAGTTCCTTCTCAGTCTTAGTTTCTTAATCTGACAAGGAAGAGTTACGGATCTCATTTATTGACATAAATCACGATCATCTCTGTGATAGTGATTACTAAAATACATTAATTACAGAACCGAAGATTAAGGGAAATGTTGCCTTCTTCAACAGAATATTGTTTGGTTTCTTTTTCCAAAACTTCAGGAGAACATTATTTTGGTTAAACATTTAAAGTATTAATTAACAGAATTCTTAAATAAGATATGTATATATTGCTTCAAGCCTTCTATTTCTTCCAAAAATTATTTCTCAAAAAATATACAGATTATAATGTAAAATTATCAAAGCCATTAAAAAAATATCGCTAAGGATTTGGAAAACTCAGCAGTGGCCACAGGACTGGAAAAGGTCAGTTTTCATTCCAATTCCGAAGAAAGGCAATGCAAAAGAATGCTCCAACTACCGCACAATTGCACTCATCTCACATGCTAGTAAAGGAATGCTCAAAATCCTCCAAGCAATACGTGAACCGTGAACTCCCTGATGTTCAAGCTGGCTTTAGAAAAGGCAGAGGAACCAGAGATCAAATTGCCAACATCCGCTGGATCATGGAAAAAGCAAGAGAGTTCCAGAAAAACATCTACTTCTGCTTTATTGACTATGCCAAAGCCTTTGACTGTGTGGATCACAATTGCAGGAGGAGAAGGGGACGACGAAGGATGAGATGGCTGGATGGCATCACTGACTCGATGGATGTGAGCCTGAGTGAACTCCGAGAGATGGTGATGAACAGGTAGGCCTGGCGTGCTGCAATTCATGGGGTTGCAAAGAGTCGGACACGACTGAGCAACTGAACTGAACTGAACTGAAGGATTTGGAGAAAATGTCTGATAGGTTACCCAGGATGGCAGTTGGTTCAGCCAGAAGGGGAAAGAAGGAAGAGGTTCTGGGCTTCTCATATCCCTAACTGCTGCTGCTGCTGCTGCTAAGTCGCTTCAGTGGTGTCCGACTCTGTGCGACATCACAGATGGCAGTCCATTGGGCTCCGCCATCCCTGGGATTCTCCAGGCAAGAACACTGGAGTGGGTTGCCATTTCCTTCTCCAATGCGTGAAAGTGAAGTCGCTCAGTCGTGTCTGACTCAGCGACCCCATGGACTGCAGCCTACCAGGCTCCTCTATCCATGGGAGTTTCCAGGCAAGAGTACTGGAGTGGGATGCGTTGCCTTCTCAACATATCCCTAACTACTCCCCACCAAAACAAACACACCCCCACCCTCACACATAAGAAACAGCTGCATTTTTATCTTCTTTACATAGTGGAGTTCTGCATGAGCTTTTGTTTGAAAAGACTGTGTTACTGTGTGAAGAGCACTGCCTTGGTAGCTTCACATTTAAGAGCAAGGGGATATTTTGACTTGAACAAGAAGGAAGAATTCAGTGACTCCTTAGCTTAGAGGATTTTTTTTTTAATTGTTGACTTTTTTTTTTTTTAAAGGATAGGGGAGTTGCTCCCATGTATGTGACTTGGTCTCAAAGAACACTAGCAGAAGCATTATTTTAAATTGTCCAAAAGAACTCTGATAAAAAAGAAGTAAAAAGTAATCAAAAGACTTTGGAAAACTAGGGTTTGGCTCTGATGCACACAAAGAAGTTAAAATTATATGTACTAAATATTAAGTGTAATAATTAAAATATGATATTTTAACGAGCAAACCAGGTTACACTTCAAACACGTAGGTACATTTAACAAGATGCTGTGTAAAAGGCACTACAAACAGGTGGTAATATGTTTCAGTTCTCTCAGTCTCTCCATCATTCTTTCCCTAATGTACGTATTATTCTTGAAGAGAGAAAAGGCACAGTCAGCCTGGGGCTCTGGGTGACTCCTGCTGGGATGGCAGATGTATTTATAGCAGGTCAGGTCTTGGGTCCAGGGCACACCTCCTCCAATCAGGTTGAGGAACTGGGGTCACACTGGGGCCCTTGGGAAGGCACAGGGGATTAGAGGAAGGAGCAGGACGACATGGGGGCAGGTCTAGCTGACTCCTCCTACCAGCCCCTGAAGCGAGATCCTGAGCCAGAAGGTGCAGAACTGCCAACAGTGGTGGGTGGAGAAGGTGGAGCTGCTGACAGCCTGGTCGGAACTAGGTCCTAGGGCTTCATTCCCCTACAGGCCAGTGGAGAGTGAGGCTGAAGATGAGGAGGGAGCGACAGCGCCGTGTAGCCACAACACTGCCATGGACCCAGAACGTGGCAAAGTTGGCGGAAAGGGCAAAGGTGGTGATTTCAAATGCCGGGTGGGAAGGTGTGGTACAGAAGGCCCACCAAGCCTGGCAGGTGTCCGCTGTCTGCCAATGACCTCACTGTTTTCAGTTTGGTTGTCCCTTAAGAATAGGCTGTTGATCAGTATCAGGTAAAGTATCACTTGGTAAAAAGAAAGAATGTAACTAGTGATTTCTGAAGCCCTAGAAGAGTGAGTAATCTCAGTGACCATTTCCCCTTATGCCTCCCCAACTCCCCAAGTAAATTATTAATCACTCATCAGATTTAGCAATAAATACAGTAAACTTTGAAAGACATATTTTTGAGTTATATAGTAGGCCAAAAATGAAACTAATGATAGAAAAGAAGCTCTTCTGCATTAACCAGTTAATAATACATGATTTCTCATATTTCCTTACACTAGGAGATCTTTTAGAAAATTCTGTAAAGTTCAAGAGCAAACTGAAAATAATATGGGAAATGAGGATGAGTCATCCTATGAGGCAGAGTGAGAGAGAGGTAAAGAGGGCCAGGCAGTGGTCCCAAAGCCACCGTCTAAAGAACAGCGGCCTCATACTGGAGTGCTGGAAGCAGGTGCATGGTGATGCTGTCCTAATTAGAGCTCTGGGCTTGAGTGCGTTTCCTGAGCCACTCCACTGACTGTGGCCATGTGCAGGACATAAATATATTTCCATTGTAAAATGAAAAGCATACTTGACTTAATTTATGGAACTGTAATTAAGAATGCTGAGTGCATAGTTACTTCAGGGGTTCAGTTCAGTTCAGTCGCTCAGTTGTGTCCGACTCTTTACGACCCCATGAATCGCAGCACGCCAGGCCTCCCTGTCCATCACCAACTCCCAGAGTTCACTCAGACTCACGTCCATCAAGTCAGTGATGCCATCCAGCCATCTCATCCTCGGTCGTCCCCTTCTCCTCCTGGCCCCAATCCCTCCCAGCATCAGAGTCTTTTCCAATGAGTCAACTCTTCGCATGAGGTGGCCAAAGTACTGGGGTTTCAGCCTTAGCATCATTCCTTCCAAAGAAATCCCAGGGCTGATCTCCTTCAGAATGGACTGGTTGGATCTCCTTGCAGTCCAAGGGACTCTCAAGAGTCTTCTCCAACACCACAGTTCAAAAGCAACAATTCTTTGGCGCTCAGCTTTCTTCACAGTCCAACTCTCACATCCATACATGACCACTGGAAAAAACATAGCCTTGACTAGACGGACCTTTGTTGGCAAAGTAATGTCTCTGCTTTTACATTACACAGGTGAAAAAAGGAAAACACTTCCCAATCTGCAGGAGCTTCAAATCAGGGAGGCATTCAAACACAAAGGTAAAGCAGGGTGTGGACACTGTTAGAGAAGGAGGAACACACTGTGTGTTGTGATCTAGTCATGTCTCCATTGTCTGCAACAGATGCAGATAGAAGTGGGTTTAGACTAGTGGGATTGGCCTGGATCCAAATATAAGAGTAATGAGAATTAAACAGATCTCTAAGAGCAAAGCAGGGCATTGCTTACAATATCATCCTTTAGTCACATTTACTAACTGAATGACACAAGTGAGGTACTTAACACTCTCTGAGCCTCTGTGAAAAGGCAGTATCACCTACCTAGTCAAGTCATTCTGAAAATTTAATAAGCTGATGTATAGAAAGAAATTATCTCCTAGTGCCTAACACAGGATGGGCACCAGATAACCCTAGAATTTCTTTCATTCTTCCTAGAAAGTCAAGAAAAGAGGAGAGCAAGTGTAAAATGCATCGTCTTCATCTGATTTAGAGTCTAGAAAGACAAAAGGCTCTGGATGTTTTAACAGAGAGTTACCCAAATACCGATAAAAGATGCTCCTGTAAGACCAACTGCCTCTTTAGTTGAGATTTAGACGGCGAATAATAAGTAGCGAAAGGATCCATGCTCTTCTCAACTAAGACAGGTAAAACTTCAAAAATCAACTCTCTATTTCTTTTTTGTCTTCTAGATTACTTTTAAAAAGCTGAGGCCTCAACAGTTTGGCAAGTTCCTAAGATCGAACAAGAATGGATACTACCCACTCCAGTATTCTTGCCTGGACAATTCCATGGACAGAGAATCCTGGCGGTCTATAGTCCATGGGGTTGGGAAGAGTCAGACACGACTGAGTGACTAACACTTTCACGTTTTGTTTTTTTTTTTAAAAGATCTGACAAAAATAAATAAATAATATCGAGTAGTATGGAACTGTAAAAAACCCACAACTCACTCTGCCATTCAAGTCTTGTTCTGCTTAGCACTGTTCCTCGTGCTTCTGGAGGTAGAAAGAACATCAGAGGCTGCTTCTGTCTTTATGGATTATTCAGGCTACTTGAAGAAAAGGCTAAAATGAAATGTAATGAGACCAAGTATACAACTTGGATCACAGGGAAATGAGTCTCTTTATCTTCTAGCTGGGACTCATACACTGAGGAATTAAGAGTTCAAAGTAAGAAAATACATAATTAGCTAATATCATGGCTGGTATGGGTACTTCAGCTTACAAGATTATTGGAACTCAAAGAAGAAAAAAGATCCTTGTAAAATATTACAGACTTACTTAGTTTTCTAGGAATGTTTAGATTCTTGTGATACTTTAAGCATAGCTATCTTAAAGGAGTTTTCTTTATGTTGTTTTACTTTCTTAGAAGAGAGAACTTTTCCCCACCAAAAGCAATTCAACAACATTCTGAATAGTCATGGCAGTATCACTATTACCTTGTTACCTACTCTTGTGATCAGATTTAAGAGTGATCATAATTTATTAATGCAAGAACTTCTACAGTCTCTTTGGGAGTTGGTCATTTTGCTCTGTTTCCTTATCTTTGTTGGCAGTTAGCTCAAAAGACTGCCTATTTGTATTACTGGACCTTTATATTTGTTTAAAAAGGACTACTTATGGTAAGTGAGAAACCTGAAACTTCCAGGCACTCAGTTGGATCATGTATTTTATAATAATACAGGATACAGGATTTTTTTCCATGTGATGTTAGTGAAAATATCTAAACACAGTCAGTTTCCTTTTCTTCAAGCTAATTATCCTTGTTGATAACTGGGCCTCCTATGAGCTGGTTTCTGGACCATTCTAGACTGTGCTCAGTCCTACCTCCTGCTCCAAGGAGATGATTTTGTTGGACAGTGTATCTCAATAAAGTATTGCCCACACTAATATACTTGATAACTCTAGAATCATGAAATAATGATTTTATGATTAACAGAATCATAAAATAATGCAATGTTTTTAGACCCTAGAAACATCAAAGTCTAACACACACATTCGTCCTACTGATGAAAAGACTGAGGTGGCAGGTAAGTAACTTGCTCACAATCATAACACATGCCTGAAGGTGAGCCAGGAAGCCAGAGCCCCACTGCACTGCAGAGAACCTAGCGTTTCCTGCTCTGTGCCTTGCTCTCTTTTGGTAATGGAGCCCATTAAAAAAAAAGAAACCTCTCAGAAGGAAGACTGTGTTCCACCATTTTAATGGAACTGGTCTGAAGCCTGGTCCTGCCATCTGATATGAACGAACCTAAGAGACTTAAATTTGAGTTGAGAGGAGGCTTCCAAAAGTCCGCCTTGATAATAGACACTTCTAAACACACCCACTTGTGATAATAAAGCACATCTGCCTTCTAGTTTTGAACTGAGAAGCACTCTTTTCTTCAATCATACATAGAAGCTACATCCTTGGCCGCTAGGCCACAGTATCTACACAGCTTTTTTGAAGCCATGTTAGGTGATGAGCTTGAAAATGGAAAATAACTTGGTTCATTCATCCCCTCCTCTGGACAGTTTGTGTGAGGCTCATCTTTATTTTCAAATTGAAGCAGAAGGCATAAATGGTAACAGAGGTCTGTTTTTTTTTTTTTTTATTAATTATTTAATTAATAGGTTGGTGCAAATGTAATTGTGGTTTTGGACCATGAATTTTAAGTCATTATAATAACTAGGCTCAAACACATCTTTATTAATCAAAATAGGTACCACTACAATCAACACATTTTTGTCAACAAGAAATAAGTTTGTTTATTCCTGTAATGTAAAAATGCATCCTTTGGGAGTCCATGAACTCCTGGAAAGCATGTTCTGCCTCCTGCTGGTTGTGGAAGCCTTTTCCCTATGAAGTTGTCAATATGCTTGAGTCAGCAAGAGGTCAGGTGAATATGGTGAACGAGGCAAAACTTCTAGCTCAATCTGTTTATCTTTTGATAAACCAACCTCGTGTTGGTTGTGTGATATGCACTCGGGCGTTGTCATGGAGAAGAACTGGGCCCTTTCTGTTGACCAATGCCAGCTGCAGACCTTGTAGTGTTAAGTGCATCTCACTGATTTGCTGAGCATACTTCTCAGATGTAACGGTTTCGCCAGGATTCAGAAAGCTGAAGTGGATCAGAGGGGCAGCAGACCACCAGTGACCATGACCGCTTTTTGGTACAAGTTTGGCTTTAGGAAGTGCTTTGGAGCTGCTTCTCGGTTCAGCCACTGAGTTGGTCGTCACTGGTTGTCGTACACAATCCACTTTTTGTCACACCTCTCAGTCTCATCGAGAAATGGTTCACTGTTGTTGTGTAGATTAACAGAAGACAACAAAAACTATGATTTTTTTGATCTGTGGTCAGCTCATAAGGCACCCACTTATCAAGCTTTAACACCTTTTTAATTTGCTTCAAATGCTGAATGACAGCAGAACGGTTGATGCTGAGTTCTTTGGCAACTTCTGTGTATTAATAGTTGTAAGAGGATTAGCTTCGATGATTGCTCTCAATTAATCATTGTCAACTTCTGATGGCCAGCTACTACGCTCCTCATCTTCAAGGCTCTCGTCTCCTTTGCAAAACTTCTTAAAGCACCACTGCACTATACATTCATTAGCAGTTTCTGGGCCAAATACATTGTTGATAAAATTTGAGTTGTCTCCGCTGCTTTATGACCCATTTTGAACTCAAATAAGAAAATCGCTCAAATTTGCTTTTTGTCTAATATCATTTCTATAGTCTAAAATAAATACATAATTCACAGCAAGTAATAAGTCATTCGGGGAAGGCAATGGCACCCCACCCCAGTACTCTTGCCTGGAAAATCCCATGGACAGAGGAGCCTGGTAGGCTGCAGTCCGTGGGGTCGCTGGGAGTCGGACACGACTGAGCGACTTCACTTTCACTTTTCGCTTTCATGCATTGGAGAAGGAAATGGCAACCCACTCCAGTATTCTTGCCTGGAGAATCCCAGGGATGGGGGAGCCCGGTGGGCTGCCATCTATGGGGTCGCACAGAGTCGGACACGACTGAAGCGACATAGCAGCAGCAGAAGTAATAAGTCATTAGCAAAAAAACATAAAGTGACAAATGCGCATTAAAATGATGTATAACATAGCCACATTTAGTTATGAATGTACTTCAATATCAAATGGCAAATTTCAACAATGTAAGAGCCGTGATTACTTTTGCACCAACCTAGGGATTTCTTTCTGGCTGCACTGGGCATTCGTTTCTGGCGCAGGTTTTCTCTAGTTGTGGTGAGTGGCGGCAGCTTTCTGGTTGCAGCGCGTGGGCTTCTCATGGCAGCGGCTTCTCTTGCTGCAGAGCACAGACTCTATGCCTGTGGGCCTCAGCAGTTGCCTCCTGCGGGCTCAGTAGTCGTGGCTCATGGACTTAGTTTCTCACGGTATGTGGGATCTTCCCAGACTAGGGATGTAATATGTGTCCCCTGCATTGGCAGGCAAGTTCTTAACCACTGGATCACCAGAGAAACCCCAAGGGTCTGTTTTTAAATTTCAAATAGAGATTAAAATGATGACATATTGAATCTAGACTGTTTCTTGATGATCTCAAGCTAGACCGGCACTTTACTTTTTTTCTGTGTTTTGTCATTGCTGTTGAAAATAATGAGGTGCTACATTCATCTTGATAAGTTGTGAATTGCCTCTTCCTCCTTCTCATGGTCCATCTCCAGTTTCTATTAAATTTTCTATCTCTGGAATCTTTGTGTTACATAGAATGCTAGGTGTAGTTTAACAGCTGTCACTGTGAAAAATAATATTTTCAGTGGAGGAGTTATATGGGTCAGCTCATGTATTAGCAAGTGAATTTGTTTCCACAAAATGAATATGTCAAGATGAGGACATTCAATTTTTTTTTTTTGAACAGCTAAGTCCATGTTGTGAAATCAAGATGCTAATAGACTATGCTAGTTCCCTCTTCCCTGCTTCCCACTCATGACTTCAAATGGATTCAGTAGAATTTCAAAAGTAGTAAGCTGGTGAGAGTGGAGGTGATGTTTTCCTTTACTTTCACTGAAGGTGACTGGCTTTCTCTCCACCTCCCTTGCGTGTTCAGCCCTGTATACACTGAGTGTTGCCACAAGCTGTCTTGCAGGATGACGGTAACAAATGAACAAGTGTGTGAGGGTCTTTCCTGCTTGGTGGGCTCCTTCCCCTTCCTCACACACATATTTGTTTCAAGCAAATCCTAACGAAACAACTTATACCTCACAAATTTTTGATAAACATTTAAGTGACTGAGTTCAGTTCAGTTGCTCAGTCATGTCTGACTATTTGCGACCCCATGAATCGCAGCATGCCAGGCCTCCCTGTTCATCACCATCTCTCGGAGATCACTCAGACTCACGTCCATCGAGTCTGTGATGCCATCCAGCCATCTCATCCTCAGCCGTCCCCTTCTCCTCCTGCCCCCAATCCCTCCCAGCATCAGAGTCTTTTCCAATGAGTCAACTCTTCACATGAGGTGGCCAAAGTACTGAAGTTTCAGCTTTAGCATCATTCCTTCCAAAGGAATCCCAGGGTTGATCTCCTTCAGAATGGACTGGTTGGATCTCCTTGCAGACCAAGGGACTCTCAAGAGTCTTCTCCAACACCACAGTTCAAAAGCATCAATTCTTCGGCGCTCAGC
>SJYT01018088.1:8026-47561 GCA_006410635.1 Cephalophus harveyi | reverse complement strand
AAAGTCCAGTACTTTGGCCACCTCATGCGAAGAGTTGACTCATTGGAAAAGACTCTGATGCTGGGAGGGATTGGGGGCAGGAGGAGAAGGGGACGACCGAGGATGAGATGGCTGGATGGCATCACTGACTCGATGGATGTGAGTCTGAGTGAACTCCGGGAGATGGTGATAAATAGGGAGGCCTGGCGTGCTGCGATTCATGGGGTGGCAAAGAGTCGGACACAACTGAGCGACTGAACTGAACTGAACTGGACAACCCAATCTGAGATCAGCCCTCTCTCCAGAGCTCCCCGTCTATGTATCTCTTCTTCTTGGACAAATGCAGCCTCACATGCAAATTAATCCTGGTATGTCCAAGGTCACCATTTCTTCCCCAATGCAGGTCCTCCTCTTACATTTCCCATCCTAGTGAACAGTATCCTCATTTACCACATCACCCTAGCAGACACCTGGGGGTCATCCTAGAGTCCTCTTTTTAATTCCACGTCTCCCACTCAACCCATCATTCAAGTCTGATTGATATAATCTCCTCATCATCTCTCAAAACTATCCTCTCTTCTTCATTCCCAACGCTTCTGATCTGAGTTCAGCTTTAGTATGACATGCTGGGACTTCTATAACCTGTGATACTCAAGTTACTTGAAGTCACCCTCCCTCTACACAGCAGGTAACTGCATACCTTAATATCTTTGTTCTTGCTCTCTCCTTTTCTTGAGCTGTGCTTCCCCTTTAGTTTCACTTACCTTTTCCTAATTTGTTAAAAGTCAGCTCTTGTGTTACCTCCAGCAGGAACCCTCCCTTGATCCTAGGGTTGGGGTGCATGGCCTTTCTGCTTGGTCTCTTTCCACCTTTGCTATCTCTCTCATAACACTTGTAGTCTTATACTTTAATGAGCTGCTACCTTAAGTATCAAAATCAACACTTAGGGTCCTTCTCCTCTACTGAGACACTTAGAGATAGGTATTGTCTATTAGCCTTCTTTTTGTCCTAAAAACTTAATAGAGGCAATTACTTGAGACACAGTGACTATTCTATAACTATTTGTTGAAATGGTTCAGCATTCGAAATGGACAAAATAATACTATTCATGGGAGGGATAGATCAGCATTTCTCTGGATAGAGATATTGATACTTTAATATTTCTGAGCCTTTTAATTTCTTTTGGTTGTACCACATATCATGTGGGTCTTAGTTCCTTGACCAAGGATCAAACCCACGCCCACTGCATCTGAAGAGCAGAGTCTTAACCACTGGACCACCACGAAGTCCATCTGTGCCTTATAAAGGGTTATTCCCTCTTTCTAGAATGTTTTCCTCCATTATTTTTTCTTTAAAAATTATAACAATCCTGCAAACTGTTGTCACGGAGAAAACAAAAGCTGAGATATCAGAGAGACCTGGCTTTAAAACCATAATTTCAAGTCCAATTAATTGCATGACTTTAGAAAGTTAACCTCTTTGAGTCCCACTTTCCACAGTAATACTATGAAGTTGCTAATGTTTCTTTCTAGCTTGATAAACTGGGATACTGGTAAAAACATTAAGGAATAGGGAAAGTGCTGGGGACAAAGTATGGAGGATGAAATTGGTAGTGAGGAATATGTGGCAATCCATTGGAGATGTCCCATAGGCTATGGGAAATAGAATATGGAGCCAACAGATGGATTTAGGAATCACTGGTAGTCACATGCAAGATGAAACAAGGGAATAAATGAAGTAAATTAGGGAACTATGGAAGTTATGAATAGAATCTGCCTGTAATGCAGGAGACCCAAGTTCACTCCCTGGGTTGGGAAGATACCCTGAAGAAAGGAATGGCTACCCACTCCAGTATTCTGGCCTGGAGAATCCCATGGACAAGGAGCCTAGTGCACTACAGTCCATGGAGTTGCAAAGAGTTGGACACAACTGAGCAACTAACACACATGGAAATTATGAAGAACTGTTCTCACAGTATACTTGGATAGTCTTCTTAATCATTCCAGATGTAATTTAATAACTAACTGTATAATTATACTGTTAGGGAAATGATTAACCCTACCAGACAGAAAAGTTCCATAACTGCATTAGTTTCACTCACCAGGATGTTCCAGCACTCAGTAGAGTAACTGCCTATAGAAGGAGCTCAGGGAACACTTACTGAGTTGATGAATGATTGAATCTCACATCACACTCACCAATGGATATTCTAATCATATGCTTTTGAAATCTGGTGACTAAAATAAATAGTAATGTGAGACTATAAGCTCCTAATAAAAATGTCCTGAGGTGAGGGTAAAAACAAAAACCTTGTGAGTTCCTACTGTGGGCCAGACCTTGTATCATCTGCTTCCATGCATGACCTCACTTCATTCCCGTAATATGTTGTAGTACCATCACTGCTAAAACAAAGGATTTGCTCGTGGTTTGAAAAATCAGTGTGCCCCATCTCTGCAACATCCTTGATTTCTCACTTCCCTTCTGCCTTTTAAACCCAATTTATCTGTAAGTCTTGTCAGCCCTATCCACAAAACTATCTGAAATCTGTCCTCTTTTTCCATCTTAATTGTCACTACCTTGATCTAAGGCACCATCATTTCCTGACTGGGCTTGAAATACATCTTAATTAGTCTCTCTGTTTCTGTTCTTGCCTCTTTTCAACCTACATTCCACACGCTAGAATTCCTCAATCAAAACAATGTCTTAAAACCATAAATCACATCAAATTTCTTCCTGATTAAAACTTACACTGGCTTCCCATGTTACTCAAATGCCAATGTATTTCTGTTCTTTATAGGTCTCTAATGATTCAGCCCCTGCCTAAATCTCTGACCACAACTCCATCCTCTTTACAGCTTGCTCACTCACTCACTGGGCTCCAGTCACACTAGCCTCCTTTCTGTTTCGAACATATAAAGCTTTTCCTGCCTCAGGGCCTTTGCACATGCTGTTGCCTCCAATTTACATACGGTTGGTTCCACAGCAACATTTGACTCAAGCGTTATTTTGCTCCTAAAGGACTTTTCTTACCAGATTATCTAGTGGCAGGTAGTAGTAACACTTAGATTCCTCTGTATTATTTCTTTCATGACATTTATTACTATTTGAAATTGTTTAGTCCTTTCTTATGTATTATCTTTCTCTGGAACTAGAAAGTACCATGGCAAAGCTCACAAGGGAGAAGAGAGAGAGCTTTTAAATCATCTTGATTGACAAGCTATGAGAAAGATATAACCATAAAATAAGGTTCTTGTCTTAGCTTCTTTCATTCACTCACTCATTTTTACTTTAGAAAATTATTATTTTACAGGGCCTTCTGAATCTCTCTTTTCTTTAGCAACCAATAGTCAACGAAAGTGACTCTTTTTGACATTTATAGATTTAATATTTATTGCTTCAGCTCTCTGAGAGACCCCATGAGGCCACAACATAGCACCTTATGAGTTTGCTAAGGAATGAATTTAGCTACTCCCATGTAGCAGATGGTGAGTAACCTTAGCTTATAGTCTCTTTCTTCTTAGTTACTATATGTTCTCAGGGCAAGATAGTTACTTTATCTCAATTTTATTAATAAACTGAATAAAAAAACATAGAGGTATTTTAAAAGTTAGGAAATTTAAGAGCATCTTTAATGTATCCTTTATGAATGCCAAGTTGTTGTTTTTTTCCCCAAACCTATGTCTATACACATTAAAGAAAGAGACGATAGATACTCCAACTAAATTGGTCTACCTGGTTAACTACAGCAATACCATGATTAATAACAAATGTTATGCCTCCAAAAAGCCTACTATTAATCTATAACCATCATAAAGACTGGCCACAGAAAAATGCAGAAACCATTTTAGACATGCAAATAGCTGAGTCACTGTGGTTTTTGGTAAAGGAGAGATTTCTATATTTAAAAACAAAGATATCATAATGGTTTTAAAAGTGTCCTGCAAGCTGTGGATAATATATGCTATACAACTGTTGACTACTTGAGGAAAGAGAAGGAAGTTGAACACAAAACAATCAGAAGTAGCCCTTAAGCCCAGTGGGGATAGAAAGGAATAAATGAACCCAAGGGCAAGGGATGAAAGAGGGAATATTCCATTCTCTGTGTGTATACCATGGTCTCAGAGCTGTGCTAGGTACTAGACAGATGACAAAACTAGCACATAATGTGTCCTCTACCCTCAGTGGCATCATGGACTTTATGGCAGAGATCTTCCCTCACGAGTGAGACAATCAGGATGTCCACACGGAAGTGTGTAGTAACACGCCCAGTGGGTACAGTTGAGGCAGTAGGTACATCTGAGGCTAGATTATGATGAAAATGAAATGCTAGAGAATGTGCATATAGCGGACAACAGATAGGTGAAGATACAGTGAAGAGAATTTTTAGAACAACTAATCTGGTAGCCAAGGGCAAGGGAGTTGAAGAGAGGAAGACATCAAAGGCAGACAAGTTAGAAAGCTCTTGCAGAATGCCAAATGTGAGAAAATGAGAGCCTGGACTGGTGTGGTTGTCATGGAAACAGAGCCATGCTTGTATATGAGAAGCATCGTGAAGAAAAAAACAGCTCTTCGTTATCTTTGTGTAACTTTCCAAATACATGTAGCTTATTATGTCCTCCTTTATATAACTTGCTGATACAAAACTGTCACAGAAAATATTCTTTACCAAGTCAGGGGAAAAGGCACACTACAGAGAAAACAGCCATGATACATGAATACTATGTCTCTTAAAAGTTGCTGACTTTGAGGTACAAAGTTGGTTAAAAGATCGATTGGTTTGGTCACTTTCTCTGAAAGTCTGATTATTAATGGAGTTCAAACCACAATATATTAAGCTGAACTAAGCAGAAGCTGATCCAGTAGCACTATTCAATTGTCTAGGGACACCCTGGTTATCACTAAATGAGCAGTAAGTGAGAATGTATGGTTGAGTAAGTAAGCTGCCTTGTCTACAAAAACAAAGAACACTTCATATGCAGCTCCTTTCCTTCACATTGAAGAACAAACATGGCAGGAATGATAAACAGAGAGAGAGAAAGCAGAGACTAGCGCTGTCTTAGCATCCTACCGAGTCCCCTGAGGGCACCTGGAAGACTGCGCAGTTTGCCACTTCCTTCCCATCTCCATCGCTCCAGCCCTGGTTAAAGAAGCCTTCATTGTTTCTCCCCTTAACCGCATTCTAATTAGTCTCCATATTTATTACCAATCTCCTCACATTTCAGTCTCTCTCACCATCTCCAAAATTATCTTCCAAAACGTCCTATCCAACTCTATACCTGTTTAAGGGTACTGTCTGGCACAGGGTCAAAGGTTAGCACACAACCTTAACCATAAGACATCTTTTAGACAATCTAGACCTAGCCTACCATTCCAGTTACATCTGTTACCTTAACACCTCATGTTCAACGTTCTCATGAAGGTTCTTCTCAAATGTATTACATATCATGATGTTTCTGTTCCTTACATAGGCAGTTCTCTTCACTCCTTGTCTTCTCTTGATAATCTCTCCAAACTCAAATGTCACTTTCCCTTTCAAGTTATCTTTGTCATTACCTCCCTCCTCCACCTTTGTATCCTGTCCCATTTGTTCAGGACCATATTTGTACACTTGTCTGTCTCCTCTGCTTCCCCTGGAGATTGACTACAACATACTCAGCATTGCGTCTTCACTACCCAACAACTCCTAGTCACCATGGTCACAGATCATTTCAGTAAATGTTGAGGAAATGAATGAATGACTGAATCTCAAATGAAGAAGTGAGCTATGGATATGTTAAAATATGAGCTTAATTTTTAAAGGCATGTGTTAAACTAGAGGATGGTAAGTATGTATCTTTTTTACTGAAACTCTGTATTTGTAAGACACTGCTGCACACTAAGTTGCTTCAGTCGTATCCAACTCTGTGACAACATGGACTGCAGCCCTCCAGGCTCCTCTGTCCATAGGAGTCTCCAGGCAAGAATACTCGAGTGGATTGCCATTTCCTTCTCCATTGTAAGACATTAAAATTTGTCAAAATGAAAGCAGGATTTCTAAAAGGAGAGAGGAAAATACATGATAAAACAGTGTAAATACCATAAGAAAATAAATAAAACTCAGTATACTTAGCACTATGCTTATGCTTATTTGGTAGTTTCTTCAGAAACAAGCTTAACTGGGGGAGGGTGGGGGCTCAGTCATCAGGCTGACTAGTTCCCTGGAGGTACATCAACGGACAAATCTACATACTTTGCAGAATGGACACAAATGGAGTCCAGAAGTTATGTTTTTGTTTGAATTTTAATGTGCAAAATATATTGGGAAAGGGCATGTTAAATAAAACAATTGAAATAAATTGATTGGTAGCTTCTTTCAAGGCTCATCCTTTAAAATGGAGTTGGTTCACCCAGTCAAATGTTTGGAGATTCTGTAGAAGCCTAGTAGGAGATCAACACCCCCTCTGCTCCCCACTCCTTCATCCTCTCCTCCCACTTCTCCTCCATCTCTGGGATGCCTTCCTTTACATGTGTTTCAATTGGCATCCTAGCAGGTCTGTCTGTTTTTGGCTTTGTACTTCGGTTCCTAGAACTCACTTTAGGCCAGCCTTATCTGATGGCCCAAGCTTGTTTCAGTTACCCCCTTGAGTTCATTTGCTCAACCTGCTACCTTTCTAGTATAATAATACCACCTCTGGGTAGATGACACCCCACTACCAATCCCACACATGCTGGGGCCAGCCTCACTCACTTCCTACCACAAGAGGAGAAATCTCAAATTGGTGATGTTGAGGTGATGTCAAAGAAAGAAAAGAAATCTGAGATAAGGTAAATACAATAAATGGACCAAGAGCACTAAAGTGAAAGAAGAGAATAAAAGTAGTCAAAATCTACAGTTGCTCAAAAAAAAAAAGAGAGAGAGAAATACTAAAGATGCAAAGATATGCACTCTCCTCTCAATTATCAACAGAGAATGATGGCACTAATATCAAACTGAGGATTAACATACATTTTAATGTGAACTGTAATTCTACTTGAATAGCTCACTTATTAGGAAAAACCTTAGCTTAATGATTGAAGTCATTCAGTGAAGAGCTAACTCAGAAAGCACTAGGAAAGCATTTAGATTTCTTATCTGATATTCCCAAAAGTCCCACTCCCATCTAGAATACCCACAAAAAGTGTAATCCTGCCCATGATGCAAAGTGCCACCGACAAAGACATGCGGAGCTCACCCAGGGAACAGTAACAAATGAATAAGCTCATTTCAAAGAGCTCCCCTCAAGCTCTTGAAAAGGCAGTTAAGTGAAGCAGGTATTTAAAAGCACTTACTTTAGCAAATGCCAACTAAAAATTGTTGCCTGCCATCTGGTTCTACAAGAATGAAGTCACTAGCCACTGCAGCCACTGACCTTCAACACACCCTGAAAGGAGTTCAGGGTGGAGACGGGGAATGCAGCACTCTGTGCTCTGGGGAAAACTGACAGAACAGGCCTTCAGATGGTTAGATTATTTTCAGGAGATTTTATGAGACCGATTTCTTGCATCCTTTCATATCTAGAAAAGCACTAAAATCATTAACAGACACAGCTGTTCCTTGTGACTAGCAGTAACCTTCCTGTGACTAGCAGTAACCTTCTGCCAAAACTGTACTTGACTTCATGTACCCGCCTCTTCACCAAAATCACATATGTACTGACCTCCTCCCTCACCTCTTCGGAGCAGTTTCTCAGAGCTATCAGAGAGACTGTATCCCAGGCTACAGTTCTCATTTTGCCCCAAATAAAGCTTAATTCACAACTCTTATATTGTGCTTTCTTCCCCCACAGTGGACATAAGTAGGCTATAATCCAACAGTATCTCTTAAGTTATCTCTATTTAGGATTGTAATGTAAAAATGGAGGAAGGTAAACAATAACAGAGGTCAGATGTGAGCCTGACCTGCAAAACACGTAGATCTACAAAGAGTAAAAGGGTATGCTCAGAGAGAAAGCAGACAAGTCCAAGGAGCATGAGGCTAATCTGAGTCTACTTCTGTTTAGCCAGAGTAGAGACAGGTAATGAGAACCACCCATGTGAAGAGTGTAAAAGGTTTTTAGGAATAAACTAAGGTATCTGAACTCCATTTTCAATCTTTAGGAGTCAGAGAAGTCCTATTAAATATAGGAGAAAAGGATGTAAACAGTGTCTGAGCCCTGTACTTGACACTAGTAAAGTTAACTGAGGGAAATTTTAATCAGTGAGTTATTATTTAAATTAAAAATACTTAATTTGGGAAACATGAGACTTTTGTATTCAAAAGAAAGGAGTTTTTAACATATATAGTCTACGTGAAAAGATCTGTACTTACTGGATAAACAATCAACAAATATTAAACAAAAGAAGCAAGGGTTAGTGTGGTTTCCCTCTCTCCAATGTAACACCTGAAAACAAAGCATAGATCTTTAGGGGAAAAACAAAACTACTTCAAATATTGCTTTCGAGGAGGTGCAATCTACTTAAATACAACAACTGCAAAAAGGATGAGGTAAATCCTGTGGCCCTTTGCTGCTCTGTGCATCAATCCTGGAATGAGAATGCTTACTGAACATGCAGAAACTCGGGTGCCACTCTGGGGGATAAAAAGTAAGCTTCAGACCATCTCTAAGAAATAAACAGTCTAACTGGAGAATGCAAAACAATTACATATGAAATAGCTAAATAAAACAAAAGAGTGAATGATGCATTTTGTAATTGCAGTAGATGCTCATTTCATGCGGAAAGAGTCAGGAACCATTCTTTAAAGGGGGTAGGACTTAAGCTAGAACATAGGGGCTAAGAAGGCTCTGTATAAACAGAGCAAAAGGGACATGATACGTGAAATAAAGATGGTTTCAGGATACAGTGCTAGAGTTTAGCTCAAAGACTTTCAATGAAAGAATAACAATCAGGGACATGGCAGACGTGCAGGTCATTATCTATGTAAATGGCGCTCCCTGAGGTTGTGTGTACATAGTTGCCTTACTCACACATGAATAATGATCAGGACAGGAGTCAGATGGGGTGGGAGGGAGGTTTAACAGAGAAGGGACTTATGTATACCTATGTATACCCAGTCCATTCTGAAGATCAACCCTGGGATTTCTTTGGAAGGAATGATGCTAAAGCTGAAACTCCAGTACTTTGGCCACCTCATGTGAAGAGTTGACTCATTGGAAAAGACTTTGATGCTGGGAGGGATTGGGGGCAGGAGAAGATGGGGACGACCGAGGATGAGACGGCTGGATGGCATCACTGACTCGACGGACGCGAGTCTGAGTGAACTCCGGGAGTTGGTGATGGACAGGGAGGCCTGGAGTGCTGCGATTCATAGGGTTGCAAAGAGTCAGACACGACTGAGCGACTGAACTGAACTGAATTGAATGAATGACTCACGTTGATGTATGTCAGAAACCAACACAATATTGTAAAGCAATTATCCTCCAAAAATAAACTTTAAACAATAATGATAAAGATAATAATGAAAAAGAAATGTCAAGGGACTCTGAAAACACTATACAAGGTGGCTCAAGATTTAAAACTGGAACTTGAGCTAGGACAAAATTTAGGAATTATCTTCTTTGGAAATTGAATTTATGCAATTCCAAAATTCAGAAGGCCCAAAGACAAATCTATTGCTAAAAGCTGAGGAAAAAGAGGAACCCACCAAAGGAGTGAGCAGAGAAGTAACGGTCCTGAAGAATAGAAAACTGGGGAAGAATCAATGGTACCATCTTTGCAGAATGCCTTTTTTTCTCTCGATCAGTCTAACTAGAGAGTTATGACTAAGTGGGAAGTAAATAATGAAATCTTCTGATCATATATTCAACCAGCTGCTTTTCTGAGCAGCTTCTCCATCTTAAGACACAAAATTGCATGCACGTGTGCTCAGTTGTGTCTGACTCTTTGCAACCCCATGGACTATAGCCTGCGAGGCTCCTCTGTCCCTGGAATTTTCCAGGTAAGAATACTGGAGTGGGTTGGCATTCCCTCCTCAGGGGATCTTACTCATCCAGGGATCGAACTTGCGTCTCCTGTGTTTCCTGCACTGGCAGGCAGTTTCTTTACCACTAAGCCACCAGGGAAGCCCATGTTGGAATCCAGTACCCATGTGTACATGCTTCAATTTCTACAGTTACTAAAAATTTCAAGTTTCAAAATTAAATGTATTACGTAAAGAGTACTCCTTAATAGATACAGGGCTATTCAGGTGATTGCTTTCTTCTTCAATGAGCTTTGGCAGTTTGTATTTTTTGAGGAATTTGTCCATTTCATCAAGCTGTCAAATTTACTGTCATAAAGTAGTTCATAATCTTTTACTATCCTTTTTAATGTTTGTAAAATCTGCAGTGACATCATCTTCCTCATTTCTGTTCTTGGTAATTTTGTCTTCTCTAGTTTTCTTCCCTGGTCAGTCTGCTGAGAAGTCTTCATTAGGTGCATAAACGTTTATCATCTTGACATGTGTTCTGTTTGCCTGATCTACTCTTTCCCCCTTTTCTTTTCCTGCTTTTTATTTATTTTGTCTGCACTGGGTCTTCGTTGCAGCATGTGGACTGTAGAGTGCAAGGGCTCAGTAGTTGTGGTGTCCGGACTTGGTTGCCTCAGAGCACATGGGATCTTAGTTCCCCAACCAGGGATCGAATCTGCGTCCCTTGCACTGGAAGGCAGATTCCTTTTTTTTTTTTTTTTTTAATTTTTTATTTTTACTTTATTTTGCTTTACAATATTGTATTGGTTTTGCCATACATTGACATGAATCTGCCACGGGTGTATATGAGTTCCCAATCTTGAACCCCCCTCCCACCTCCCATCCCATATCATCTCTCTGGATCATTCCCGTGCACCAGCCCCAAGCATCCTGTATCGAACATAGACTGGCGATTCTTTTTTTTTTCCTAATTTTATTTTATTTTTTTACTTTACAATACTGTATTGGTTTTGACATAGAAAGGCAGATTCTTAACCACTGGACCACCAGGGAAGTCCTTCCTGTTTCTTTTAGATTAAATTTTTTTTGGTTTTATTTCTTTTGTTGGCTTACTAGTTGTAATTCTTTGTTTTGTTATTTTAGTAGGGTTTCCCTTGTGGCTCAGCTGGTAAAGAATCTACCCACAATGAGGGAGACATGGGTTTGATCCCTGGGTTGGGAAGATCCTCTGGAGAAGGGAACGGTTACCCACTCCAGTGGGTAATTTTGGCCTAGAGAATTCCATGGACTATCCAATGGGGTCACAGAGAGTCAGACACAACTGAGCAACTTTCACTTCACTTAGGATTTCTTTAACTTATGATATTGTACACTTCACATACAGTATACATGTTCTTACCTCCTGGCTTTTATTCTATTCCAGGTAGCCCGTGCTTTCTGCAAGTTCACTCATAGCACTTTTATGAAAGACTCACATTAGCATCTGTTTTCACTAACTAAAGAAACCCAAAGAGGACTTTCATTTTTACAACAACAAAAAAAAAGTCAAAAAGCAAAACCAACATTAAGCATTTGTTTTGCAGCAAGCTGAGCAGTTATGGAGGCAACACACACCCCAAGGAGAGAGACTGGCATCGCCAAAGCTCCTTATCTGGGAACTGGACTCAGCATCCAGTCACCATAGCTCTGAACTCTGTCGGTGAGTGTCTGCTTCATCTCAATTACTGCACAATACAGAGTTATTCCTTTTGTTTAAACAGTGAATTATATTTTAGAGATAATTAATCAGGAAAAGGTTTTATATATTCACTCCTCAGCCAAAGGACTTCCTTTAACATTTTCAGCAATTCATATTTGCTAGTGATGAATTCATTCAGGTTTTGCGTATCTGTAAAAGTATTTTGCCTCAGTTTTAAAAAAATAAGTTTCCCTTTCTTGTTTATACTTTAAAGATGCTGTTCTAGTGTCTTACTGCTAGCACTGTTTCTAAAGAGAAATCTGCTAAATATTGATCTTTGTTCTTTTGTAGATATTATGTCTTTTTTCTTTGGCAATTTAAAGATTTTCTTTATCACTGGTTTTGAGCAATTTGATTATGACATGCTTTGGTGCATTTTTCTTCATGTTCCTTTTGCTTGGAATTTAACTGAACTTGAATGTGTGGATTTTATAGCTTCCATCAAATTTGGAAAAACATCAGGCATCATTTTTTCAAATGTTTTTCTGCCCTTTTTCCCTTCTTTCTTCTTCAGGGACCCCAATTACACACCCAGGAGGCTTTTGCAGTGTCTAACAATTCATTATTCTTTTCTTTTTAAAAATCCCATCTTTACTTTATATTTTGCATAGTTTCAACTGTAAAGTCTTTAAGTTCATTAATCTTTTCTTCTATAATATCACATCTACCATTAATCTCATTTACTATTTCTTAATTCTATTAAACGTAGTAATTTTTATCTCCTGAAATTCAATTTGGGTCTATTTTTTAATATCCTCAATTTCCTTGCTTAACTTTTTGAACCTATAAAATAAAGTCATAATTACCATGTTAATGTCACTGCTAATTATAACACCTGGGCACATCTTGATCAGTTGGTTTTTCTCTTCACTATGGATCAAATTCTGCTTTGGCCATATTCATAAAGGTGATTCTAAGATGTTATAAATCAACATTTCACAACCGTGGGTGATTCTACTCCCCAGGGGACATTTGGTACTATCTGGAGACATTTTGTCTTCACTGGTGAAGTGCCACGTGTCACTCTAGAGAAAGTGGATGGAAAGTGGTCTATACACTGAACTGACCAAGTACAGTTGGAAACTCTAGCCTGTCCCCCCAATAGAAGGATACACAGGGTCTATATTTTCCCATAAGTATCTCTCATTAAGACTTCTCAGCCAAAATATGCAGACAGTCAAGAGGCAAAGATCAAATAAAGGATGTTGCCTTCCCACCCAAACTTGTGGTTTTAGAGCTGGCCTCCCTGAAACCATTAATAAAATGGGGTAAGATGAGGATGGACCACTAAAAATAAGCCAACAAATACTACAAGACTTAAGAATTATGTTTAAAAGAAAGATTTGGGTTTTTATTAGTTTATTCATAATGAACTGACTGGAAGCAAAAATCCCAAAGCCTACAAAAATACTGAGGAGATTAATTTCCAAAAGGCTGGCCTAAATAAAACCAGCTTATTTGTTTGATCACTAAAACAACTCTCAAGCTTCCAAATCTCCACAAGGAGGAGGTCACCTCTGAAAACTGTACAATCCCCAAGGAGAGTATACTCTTGAACGCTTAGATGTCGGCACAGAGGACAGTGGATAAGGGCATGGCTGTTGGAGATGAGAGCCAGCGGGCGGCCAGGAAGGCTCCTCTAACTGCTGGAGGAGGGAACCTCGGATGTTTCTGTGGACCACTGATTACAATGGGTTTCCCATTTCTCCCTTTTCAAAATGAGAGTTTTTACTGCACTTAGACTTTTCCCTATCACGTCTGCACACTGGATGTGAGATGAAAAAGACACCTTGTCACTGGATTGTGAGGAACCATCCCAGACCTGACAGTCAGGACTGTGCATCACCCAGGGACGCTTGCCTCTGGGCAGATAAAGTAACTGAATGGGAGCCTTTGAATGTCTCGCTTGGGAGGCAGGGAGGGAGTGTCTACATGTGGGAAAAAAGGTGATTGCAGACATTGAATGGCCAAAGGGCAGGCAAACTATGATTGATTTTGTTAACTGTTCTCTAAAACATTTCCCCCTTCTTCCACAGACATAATTGCTTTAACAGGATACGTGGCTGCTGTGGTACAGACTGTATTTCTTTGTTCCCTTGCAGCTCAGTGTGGCGTGGACAAACATTTTGTAATTGAAACATGAGCAAAAGTAATATATTCAAATTACTCACTATTTGCTTAAAATAAAAATTCTTGTTCTTCATTTGCTTAAAATTTCCCCCTCTCTCTGAATCGGAACTTGGATATGGCACTGATCTAGTTTTAACCATGTATATGAGAACAACACCCTAGGAGACAGCAGAGCTGTAACATTATCTAAGTCATCTATAGAGCCGGTTGCCTGCCTTTCTGGGCCAGTCTTTCTCTTTTTGGACTGGTACGTATGTGTGAGAGAAATAAACTATCTTATTTAAACCACCATAGTTTTCATGGTTTCTCTTTCATGTGCTCTTCTGCTTTCTAAATAGCAGCTTAGCTTACACCCTAATTAATCAAAGCTACCTAGGCCACAAGTAACTGATTTTGTTATAAATTCATTTGGCTATGCCAAACCCAGATTTCCTTAGTCAAAGGAAAACAGCAAAGGAGAAAAAAGACCAAGACTATGAAGTTTTTGGTGATTGTATTTCCAGTAAAGAGAGTATATTTTAACCTTTTTTCAACCTGCATAAACCAAGTATCAAATTTTTATATGCTTCAGTTGAATCTCCTCTGACTGATTCTCCTATTGTGATAATATCTATCGATTTCCACAGTGAGTCATCAACCCTGTCAGTACCTTAATGAACAAAATTAGTCTATTTCATGCTGAAAAGCAATGCCAGCAACTCTTGCAGATAAAAAGGGTCATAAAAACTTATTGGGCAGTGACATCCTCTCACAAAATCTCTTGGTAGTATCTCCCTATGACCAGCCCACACACAATGATTGGTCAGAGTGAAACAGAGTTTGAGTAGGGCATTAAACAGCATTCAGGGATGACTCTATACATCTTAATGGCCATGAAAGAAGAAATGGATAGGCTGAGTTTAGGAATCAAATATTATTCTAGCCAGTCAACAGTAGAGAATATTTTAATTTCATGACCATTCTTCTTTAAAAAAAAAAAATTATTTATATGGCTGTGCTGGGTCTTTGTTGTGGCATGAAAGCTCTCTAGTTGCGGCTAGCAGGCTTAGCTGCAGCATGTGGGACCTCAGTCCCCCGACCAGGAATCAAACCCGCATCCCTTACACTGGAAGGTGGATTCTTAACCACTCAACAACCAAGGAAGCCCTCATGATCATTCTTGATAGCTAGCTGGTTTTCATTAGCCTAAATTCAATTATTTGTTGACACAACAATTGCTCCTAGTTTTCCTGGCTCTGTTTCTGTCCTATTCAACCAGTGACGTTTCAAAATTGGGATGACTATCTCTAAACATGCAGTTGAAGGAGTTCAAAACACACTACCCCAAAACACGGCATCTTGGAATGCTGAATACTTTAAGCTGAAGGAGTCTGAGAAAGTGGCCTTTTCCCACCCTCCCCCAGACCTTCCCCCATCTTTCTCCTCTGAAGCAGATCATAAAACCCTCATGTGAGAGGTATCCTTCTACACCTGGACGGAAAAACATCCTTATCTCCCAGAGAGAAAGATGCTGCAAAGAATTCAGACAAACAGGTCTTATAGTATTTTTCTCAGTTAATCATACTTCTTCATAACTGTTCACTTTTCAGGAAATCTAGCATGAAAACACTCGTTTAACTGGTTCTTCAGGTCTTCACTTTCTTTTGAAGGCTCCTATGTCACGTAAAACACATTAAATAAAATTGTAAGCTTTCTTCTGGTAATCTGTCTTTGTCAATTTGGTATTCAGATCCAGGCACAGATTCTATGAGGGTCGAGGAAAACTCTTCCACCCCTACTTAGTCTTCAAACAATACGGATAGAAAACTTTTTCATTCACAGTACAATGTCAACATAGATTTGAGAAACGGAAGTTGATTTTACTACAATTTAATAATCCCCTGCTATGCAATGTGAAAAAGCATGGAATTTAGGGTGGGAGCTCTGGGATTGAGTATCAAATGGGAGTGATAATCTCTTCTTCACAGGGTAACTGTAAAGTGTAAAATACCTACACATCTATAGTTTAATGATTAAGAATTAATTCAATAGTTTATGACAGGCCCAGTTCTGAGGCTGGTGTGTCATTCACCTAAAGGAACAACTCGAGCCAAGTTATTCAATTTCTCAAAGCCTTTGTTTCCGCATCTGTAAATGAGGATATGGCCTCAACAATCTTTGTAAGATCACTATTGAAATGAAAGGTTATACATTATGATAAGTGAAATAAGCCAGTTACAGGAAGACATATACTGTATAATTCTACTTATATGGGGTACCTAAAGTAGCCACATTTGCAGAGAAACAGTAGAATGGTGGCTGCTAGCTGATTGGGGCAGGGAGAAATAGGCAGTAATTATTTAATGGGCTCAGAGTTACAACTTGGGAAGATGAGAAAGCTCTGGAAATGGACACTAATGACGACTGCACAACAGTGTGGATGTGTGAACGTCACTGCACTACATGCTTAGAAATAGTACAAGTGGCCAACTTTATGTTATGCGTATTTCACTACAATTTTTTAAAAAAGACAAGACACTGGGCTTCCCTGGTGGCTCAGTGATAAAGAATCTGCCTGCCAACGCAGGAGACACAGGTTCGATCCCTGGTCTGAAAAGATCCCACAGGCCACAGAGCAACTAAGCCGGGCACCACAACTACTGACCCTGTGCTCTAGAGCCTGGGAACTGCAGCTACCGAGCCCACGCGCCACAGCTACTGAAGCCCGCATGCCCTAGAGCCTGTGCTCTGCAGTAAGTGAGGCCACTGCGACGAGAAGCCCACATGCTACAACCAGAGTAGCTCCCACTCGGCAAAACTAGAAAAAAGCCTGTGCAGCAACGAAGACCCAGCACAGCCAAAGATAAATAAACAAAATTATTTTTTAAAAAAGAAAAAAAATTAAAAGTCACAAAGATTAGTTTAAAAGTATAGCATCAGGTATATTTTAAGTGCTTTACAAATAATAAGTGTGTAACAATTAATTTTATTATTTAGTTTTGAAGTGAATTTAAGAGTTCATCATAAATGATAAATGTACAATTAGAGAATTTCAGATGACAGTCATTAGACTTGCTAAAATATGGATCCAACATTTTACTTGGGTGTCTGGAAACACCTGGCAAGAATAATGGAAATACAGAGGTGTGTCCTGACTCATTTGAAAAGACCCTGATGCTGGGAAAGACTGAGGGCAGGAGAAGGGGACAACAGAGGATGAGATGGTTGGATGGCATCACCGACTCAATGGACATGAGTTTGGGTAGGCTCTGGAGTTGGTGATGGACAGGGAGGCCTGGTGTGCTGCAGTTCATGGAGTCGCAAAGAGTCGGACACGACTGAACGGCTGAACTGAACTGATGCACTAAACATACACCCTCACATTTACACATGCATACAATGACGTTTCACTGGTTTAGTACAAATGAATTGTTCACATTCAAGGATGCTGCTAAAAGGGACTTTTAAGTAAGATTATAAGCAATTTGTTGGTATTCATTCCTAATTATAATAGATTGATTATTCTTTTGCATCTAACTTTATTATATTGCTCTCAAACCTCTTTTTTGTAAGAGAGACAAACATCAACTTCAGCCAAAGAGTTAAACAACAATGTGGTAATAATTCCTATCTATTCACTAAAGGACTGAGATGATTGTGTATAGCATATATAGTGGTTGTATATGTATATACATAGATATGGGTACAGACACATTCACTTATACACACATACACACATATATATATACATATAGCAAAGATTAGCAGTCAGCAAGACAAAATTTAGAGCCTTAGAAACAATATTTTCTTATCCTCTTACCTGTAAATAAGGAAATTAATTAGATTATTTGATTAAGACCCACATTAAATGGATGGCAGAAATGTAATCAAAGCCCTTCAGAACCTCATCCCATGCATCCCTAAAATGCACCAGAGCAAAGAGCCTGCCTCAGCCCTTCCTCCTCATGCCTCTTTTACATGCTGCTCATGCTGCCTAAAATGCTCGCCTCAAAATTCAGTCATCTTTGGAAAATCTTTCCTGGTTCCCCTGGAGCAAACACGGAGCCCTGCCTTTAGGCTCCCGAAGCTCCCCTTTAAAACCCCAGGACAATCATGCTGAATGATAACGGTCTATTCATCTGCCATCTTCATTAGACTTAGGACAACCAGAGGACACACACTGGCGTCTCTGGATGCTCCACCTGACCTGGACCTGTCAACAGCAGGCACTCACTGAGTGTCCGTTGGATAGGTGACCTAATGAAGCACCACAGCTTCTCCAAAAGGAGACAGGATAGCTGGCATTAAGACTGTAAATGGCAAGTTAGCTTTGGAATGAAGGCAGAGCACACCTTTGTTAAAGGCAGAAGCACAGCAGAGGATGAAGACGGAGAGGGATTCTTCTTTTAAGTAAAAGAAAAGAAGGCTTGAGTGTGCTAAAAGTACTCATAGAAGGACGCTGAATTTTATTGTTCTTAACTTCTGTCAAGTGATCCCATATTTCCTAGGATACAACAAGATCATATTAATTACTGACAACTTGGAATGTAGCATGTTTAATCAACTATCCTCCCTCCCTGGCAGTTTGGACTGTCTCATGAGAAATAATGAGAAATCACCTCGAGAAATTTGCTGTGCTACACAATATATACATAGTACTACATTGTACAGGAGACAGGGATCAAGACCATCCCCATGGAAAAGAATGCAAAAAACCAAAATGGCTGTCTGGGAAGGCCTTACAAATAGCTGTGAAAAGAAGAGAAGAGAAAAGCAAAGGAGAAAAGAAAAGATATAAGCGTCTGAATGCAGAGTTCCAAAGAATAGCAAGGAGAGATAAGAAAGCCTTCTTCAGTGATCAATGCAAGAAACAGAGGAAAACAATAGAATGGGAAAGACTAGAGATCTCTTCAAGAAAATTAGAGATACCAAGGGAACATTTCATGCAAAGATGGGCTCGAGAAAGAATAGAAATGGTATGGACCTAACAGAAGCAGAAGATATTAAGAAGAGGTGGCTGGAATACACAGAAGAACTGTACAAAAAAGATCTTCACGACCAAGATAATCATGATGGTGTGATCACTCAGCCAGAGCCAGACATCCTGGAATGTGAAGTCAAGTGGGCCTTAGAAAGCATCACTACAAATAAAACTAGTGGAGGTGATGGAATTCCAGTTGAGCTATTTCAAATCCTGAAAGATGATGCTGTGAAAGTGCTGCTCTCAATATGCCAGCAAATGTGGAAAACTCAGCAGTGGCCACAGGACTGGAAAAGGTCAGTTTTCATTCCAATCCCAAAGAAAGGCAATGCAAAAGAATGCTCAAACTACAGCACAATTGCACTCATCTCACACACTAGTAAAGTAATGCTCAAAATTCTCCAAGCCAGGCTTCAGCAATACGTGAACCGTGAACTTCCAGATGTTCAAGCTGGTTTCAGAAAAGGCAGAGGAACCAGAGATCAAATTGCCAACATCCGCTGGATCGTGGAAAAAGCAAGAGAGTTCCAGAAAAACATCTATTTCTGCTTTATTGACTATGGCAAAGCCTTTGACTGTGTGGATCACAATGAACTGTGGAAAATTCAACAAAGATCCGTCTAGTCAAGGCTATGGTTTTTCCAGTAGTCATGTATGGATGTGAGAGTTGGACTGTGAAGAAAGCTGAGTGCCGAAAAAATTGATGCCTTTGAACTGTGGTGTTGGAGAAGACTCTTGAGAGTCCCTTGGACTGCAAGGAGATGCAACCAGTCCATTCTAAAGGAGCTCAGTCCTGGGTGTTCATTGGAAGGACTGATGCTGAAGCTGAAACTCCAATACTTTGGCTACCTGACGCGAAGAGCTAACTCATTGGAAAAGACCCTGATTATGGGAGGGATTGGGGGCAGGAGGAGAAGGGGACGACAGAAGAAGAGATGGCTGGATGGTATCACCGACTCGATGGATGTGAGTCTGAGTGAACTCCAGGAGTTGGTGATGGACAGGCTGGCCTGGGGTGCTGCGATTCATGGGGTCGCAAAGAGTCGGACACAACTGAGCGACTGAACTGAACTGAACTGACTGATGATGATATATTTTTTCTTATATAAATCCCTCATCCATTAAATGTACTATTTATAAAACTCTAAAACTTTAAAATTCCTTGAGTATCTTGCACTAGTTAGAAGCCCAATTTGTGTTTGTTAGCAGTTTTAGCATTCATTGGATAGCATACTAAACCAATCTATTTGCAAAGTGAAATACAGTACAGAAAAAATTAAAAACAAACTAAACCCTCACATGCAAATTATGTTGGAAGGGGAAACCAATACAAAGGAACAGCAATGTCACCGAATTGCAAGACAGTTCAGTTGTATGAAGTTTCTATTTCAAAAGGAGCAGTGTTTTGCTGCCACCTACAGGGCAACAGGCATTCCTTCATGAAAGTTACAAAACAAATTAACTAAAGGTGTAAAAACCATTGCAAAACCCATTACTTCATATTTTCAGGTCTTTATCTTCTAATTTTGTAACCTAAATAACCGCTGCCGAAACTACAGCCTTAATTTCAGTTCTTCATTAGGTCACCAACTTCAAGCTCAGAAACAATTTTTTTTTTTAAACCCAATTTGGTAAACCAAAGACTCTCTAGAGAGAACTAAAATCCATTTTCTATTTTCAAGTTGTTTTGCTCTTCACGTTTTCTAACCCTGTGTGGTATTCAAATATGGTCTTGCAAGGAGAGAGCCTCTGGAATATGAATTGATCCTTCTTTCTGGTGTCAACAGAAAGGAAAAGGGGAATTGCATTTTGAAAGGTCAAAGGAATACTTAACCAGCCAGCACAGTGCTGAATAAAAACTGACCTTTTTACTTTCAAATAAACAAGGCCCTATTTTATTTATGGGTTACATCAGAGAGTTCTCAGGTACTTTAAAAAAAATGTTTATTGGTAATTTGTGTTTTTATTTTGTAAATTTTTATTAAGATATAATTGACTTACAATGTTGTGTTAGTTTTCATGTATGTAGCAAGATGATTCAGTTAAGCATATATATATGTATGTATTCTTTGTTAACATTCTCTTCCACTATATATTATTACAAGATATTGAGTATAGTTCCCTATACTCTACAGTAGGTCCCTGTTGTTTATCTATTTTATATATAGTAGCTTTATATATAGTAGTGTGCATATTTTAATCCCAAACTCCTAATTTATCTCTGCGCCTCCCTCATTTCCCCTTTGGTAACCATAAGTTTATTTTCTACATCTGCGAGTCTATTTTTTTTTTTTTTAATTTCACATGTAAATTCAGTTCAATTCAGTCGCTCAGTTGTGTCCTACTCTTTGTGACCCCACAGACTGCAGCATGCCAGGCTTTCCTGACCAGCGCCAACTCCCGAAGCTTGCTCAAACTCATGTCCGTCAAGTCAGTGATGCCATTCAACCATCTTATCCTCTGTCATCCCCTTTTCCTCCTGCTTTCAATCTTTCTGAGCATCAAGGTCTTTTCCAATGAGTCAGTTCTTTGCATCAGGTGGCCAAAGTATTGGAGTTTCAGCTTCAACATCAGTCCTTCCAATGAATATTCAGGGCTGATTTCCTTTAGGATTGACTGGTTGGATCTCCTTGCAGTCCAAGGGACTCTCAAGAGTCTTCTCCAAAACCACAGTTCAAAACCATCAATTCTTCAGAGCTCAGGTTTCTTTATAGTCCAACTCTCACATCCATACATGACTACTGGAAAAACATAGCTGTGACTACACGGACTTTTGCTGGCAAAGTAATGTCTCTGCTTTTTAATATGCTGTCTAGGTTGGTCATGACTTTTCTTCCAAGGAGAAAGTGTCTTTTAATTTCATGGCTGCAGTCACCATCTGCAGTGATCCTGGAGCCCAAGAAAATAAGGTCTGTCACTGTTTCCATTGTTTCCCCATCTATTTGCCATGAAGTGATGGGACCAGATTCCATGATCTTAGTTTTCTGAATGTTGAGCTTTCACTCTCCCCTTTCACTTTCATCAAGAGGCTCTTTTTCTGTCTTATTTCACTTAGTATGATATCTCTAGGTCCATCCATATTGCTACAAGTGGTATTATTTTTTCTTTTTATGGCTGAGCAATAGTCCATTATGTGTATTCTAAACATATACATATATTCTACATTTTCTTTATCCATTCATCTGTCAATGAACACTTAGGTTACTTCCATGTTTGACTACTGTATAACTGTATATTTGGCTATTTGTATAATAAATAGTGCTGAAATGAACATTGGGGTGCATGTAAATTTTTTTCAAATTATGGTTTTCTCCAGATACATGAACAAGGCCAAACTTTAGACTCTTGGGGTTCTCTATTAAGACTCTTTTCTTGATCTGAAGATACTAACAGTAGATGAGCTTTGCTTTATAAATTAGGTTTTATGGTTCAAGCAACAACCTTGATAATCCAACATGAATTAGCTGAAGCACAATCCACACCTCAACCCAGGTACTTCTTTTGTCTCCCTTTTAAAGGCGCTCCTATAATATACTCCTCAGGAACCTACCAGTAATTCTCATGGCCCCACTGAGCAGATGCTACAACCCTACAGATGGGCATTGCGACAGAGGAACGTGGAGACAAAACAGACACATTAGCAACTGCTAACAATGAAAATAAGGACCATCCGTTTTCTAAGTGTGACTGTGAATGTTTCTTCTAATTGCACATGTGTTTTCTTTTCCTCAAGTTCCCTCACTATCACTTTTAGATAATTTAATTTTGAATGTTTGACCACAGTGTAGTAGATGCTTAGCACCACACTGGGGTCACCAGGGGAGTTTTTAAAAATACTGATGCTTGGGGTCCCTTGATGTTCAAATGAAACTGTTCTATACAACTCAGAATCAGAAAATGTTTAAAGCTGACTCTAGTTACAGGAGATTCTGATGTAGAGTTAAGACTGAGGATCTTTGTTCTGTACATTAATAACTCAATGTTTGGCAGGCAATGGCCCATGGGGTCGCAGAGAGTCGGACACGACTGAAGCGACTAGGCACGCGTGTACTTCTTACCCTCCTGGTTCTGGAGCTGCCTGCATCAGATCTAGAGGGTAGGGGGATGGCTGAGAGGAAGAATTTGGAAATGTTCAATTTAAACAAATTACTTGGGATTTAGGTGGTTCCAAAGTACACTAATGATTAACAATCACTTTGAGTTCTATTGTTGTTGCTGTTCAGTCGCTAAGTCGCGGCTGACTCTTTGCAACTTCATGGACTACAGCACACCAGGCCTCCTTGTCTCTCACCATCTCCAGAAGTTCACCCACGTTCATGTCCAGTGAATCAGTGATCTATTGCTGAAGGGACTCACAATACTGTGATATAGCTAAAATAAATTGGGATAGTCTCTTACTGAAAATTGGTAGGAAGATTTTTTTTTTCTTTGAAGGAGGAGAAGGAAAAGCAAGAAAAAGAGATTTGCTTCTATACATTAAGAGGACTGTCAGACACTACTTCAAACAACTTAAAGAAAGGGACTGTGTGTCCACTGTTGTATCCATATCATTAAGCACATTGTCTGGCTCACAACAGGTGTTCAAAAGTCATTTGCTGAATGAACACATAAATGAACGAATGTTATTAGTATACAACGTGTTTTACTGGGTCTATTCCCAGAGGGAATGGTAGATGAGTTGGTAGGTAACAAGTGGAAGATTACAAAATGACAGGTTGTTATAGGTGAGAAAACAAGGGTGTTCAAATGGTATAGGAAGAGCTTATTTTAGCTGTAGAAGGGTACTGGATAAGGAAGCAGGTTGACACACACAGGACATGACGTATTAGAGAATTCCCAGCCTACTGACAGCAGGGTAACCTGGAAGGTTTAGAAGGAGGACAAAATATGAAATACAAAAGATTATTTCTCCTATGAAATACCAGAAAGATTTCTGGAAAGATGATTCCATGATATAAAAATCAGGCTTACTGCAGCAGGCTACTGACAGGAGAGAAGTTTGGTTAAAGAAAGAGATGCTTCAGTTCAGCATGTAGATTCTGTTTGATCCAAATCAGAATCACACAAGCTAAACTGGGGAAAAAAAAGTACTGTAACACAAATATATTTTCTATTTCTCATGTAATGTGAAATATTTCTTTCTAAAAGTTAAACACTGAAGTAAACAGAGTAAGCAGGGACAAATGAATAAGCTCTGAGAGAAAAAAATTTCAATTAAGCAAGTAGACTACATAAACCCAGAGACGTACACAAAGATACTTTAAAAAAAAAATAGTAAAATCTGCCCTCAAAGTCAACTATATTTCATTATAGCTGAAAAAAAAAAGTGCTAGGGTTTCCTGTAAATCTAGTCTGAATCACAGTGATGACAAATAAAAAATTCACATGTATGAGTAAAATGATGTTTTTCTCAGAATAAGGGGAAGAGTTTTATTATTCCTTATGTATAGTGATTCTGATTTTTTGCAATCAATTTATCATTCTACAGAAATGGAGATGCAAGTAATAAAAGTCTTCTGAAAGAAGGTAAACGAGATCAAGAATAAGACAAAGATATGGGCTCTTTCCACTTTTATTCAATGTTGTACTAGAGTGTTGTACTGAGCCCGGTCCTCCCCATGAAGCATCTAGGTCATAGCTGGTGTAGGTAAGTGCCCTGAGCTTCACCCAGCCTTTGCAGAGGCTGAGCCACAACCAGAACGGTAGAGCTTCCCAAGCCCCAACTGAGCAGAGGAGCGATGGAGCTGCAACCGGGTTAGACCAGCACCGTAAGCCTGGTCCTCCTCACACAGCAAATGAGTCACAACATGGTTGAGTGAGTGCTCTTAACCCTGCCTACTCCACACAGAGCTGGGACAGGTGAGCACCCTGGGTCCTGCCCTCCCTACACGCAGCCCAGCAGAAACTAAGCCTGGCCAGCGCCCTGAGCCACACTCCCCCTGTCAGCAGATGGGCCACAATTGAGCAGATGAGCGCCTAGAGTTCCATTCTCCCCTCACTGCATCTCAGCCTTTTCATAAGCAGTGGGTGCACGCAGCCCACGTGACAGATACCCACAGAAGGCCTGGCTCTAGTGACCACGGGAGACCGTGCTTCTAGGCCACAGGGAACATCTCCTTCCCAAGTCTTTCAAGACTGAGGGAGACAGTCATTTTACCTATACATACAGACAAACACAGAGAGACAGGCAAAATGGGGAGATGGAGGAGTGTTCTAGACCAGAGAATGTGGCAAACCTCCAGAAAAAAAGACCTTAATGAAATGGAGATAAGCAAGCTATTTGATAAAGAGTTCAAAATAATGATCTTAAAGATGCTCATTGATCTTGGGAGGAGAATGGAAGAACATAGAGAGAATTCAACAAAGAAGTAGAAAATATAAGAAAGACTCAAACAGAAATTACAGTCAACTGAAAAACACACTAAAAGGGTTCAACAGCAGAACAGATGAAATAAATGTAAGCACAAATCACCAAGCTAAAAGAGCAATGGCAAACACCCCCACAGAACAGCAAAATAAAAAAAGAATTAAAAGAGGTGAGGAAATGTTAGGGGCCTCTGGGTACAAGATCAAGTGGAATAACAGTCACATGAGAAGAAAGAATAAGCCAGAAGGATTATTTGATGAAATAATGGCTGAAAACTTCTCTAATCTGGGGAAGCAAACAGTCATCTAGACCCAGGAAGCCCTGAGAGTTCTAAACAGGATGAATCCAAAGAGAAACACACTGAGACACATTATGGTTAAAATGGTAAAAGTTAAGGATAAACAGAGACTCTTAAAATCAGCATGAGAAAAGCCATTAATTACTTAAGGAAAACCCCATAAGGCCATCAGTAGACTTTTTTCATCAGAAATTTTACATGCCATAAAGGAGTGACATAACATATTAAAAAAGCTGGGAAAAAACAAACACACACACCAACAACCTGCCAACCAAGAATTCTCTACTGGCAAAGTTACCATTCAGAATTAAGGAGATATTACGAGTTTTCCAGATAAGCAAAAGCTAAAGGAATTCATCACCACTAAATTGGCCTTATTAGAGATATTAAAGGGACTCGCTTCAGTCGTGTCCGACTCTGTGCGACCCCAGAGACGGCAGCCCACCAGGCTCCCCTGTCCCTGGGATTCTCCAGGCAAGAACACTGGAGTGGGTTGCCATTTCCTTCTCCAATGCATGAAAGTGAAAAGCGAAAGTGAAGTCGCTCAGTCGTGTCCGACTCTTAGCGACCCCATGGACTGCAGACTACCAGGCTCCTCCGTCCATGGGATTTTCCAGGCAAGAGTACTGGAGTGGGGTGCCATTGCCTTCTCCTCTCTAAACTTAAAAAGTGCTAATTAATAATGAGAACATATAAAATTAAAAATCAATCTAAAGGCAAATAAATACTAAAGGTAGTGGATCAGTCACTTAGATAGCACATACGAAGGCTGAGACAAAATTATTAAATAAAATTAAAGTACAATAACTAAGATATACATAGTAAACTAAAAAGGTATAAAATGTGTCATTAAAAATATAAGATGTATGGAGAGTATACATATATAAGATGTTGTATGTAAACCTTATAGTAACCACAAAGAAAAATATTATTAATAAATACACAGAAGAAAATGAGAAAGAAATCTAATACTGAAGAAAATCACCAAAAAATCAAGGGAAAGAGAAGAAAAGAACAGAGAGGAGCTACAAAAATGACCTGAAAAAATTAACAAAATGACAGTAAGTCAATCGTTGTTGTTTAGTCACTCAGTCATGGCCAACTCTTTTGCAACCCCATGGACTGTAGCCTGCCAGGCTACTCTGTCCATGGAATTTTCCAGGCAAGTTTACTGGAGGGGGTTGCCATTTTCTCTGTCAGGGGATCTTCCCAACCCAGGGCTAGAACCCACGTCTCCATGTCTCCTGCATTGCAGGCGGATTCTTTACCAAGGGGTAGAGAGAGGAGAATTTCTAATAATAGCACATAGATGTACTGTAGTACTTACTAAGTTATAGGCACCAATCTTATATAAACTCGTTAGACTCTAATTACAATCCTATGTGATGGGCGTTACTAATATCCCCATTTTAAAGATAGGGAAAATGTAAGTTACCTAAAATGTTACTATTAGTTGCTCAGTTATGTCTGACTCTTCATGATCCCATGGACTGTATAGCCTGTCAGGCTTCTCTGTCCATGGAATTCTCCAGGCAAGAATACTGGAGTGGGTTGCCATTTCCTTCTCCAGGGGATCTTCCCAATCCAGGGATTGAACCTGCGTCTCCTGCATTGCACACAGTTTCTCTGCCATCTGAGCCACCAGGGAAGCCAATAAGTTACCTAAGATCACTGGATAAACTGTTGAAGATGGGATCTGTTCTCAGGAGGCAGAAGAAGAGTAGCAAGAAAAGCAAGTACTATGCTAACGCTGCTTTGAGAACTATTGAGAGATCAAGTTAGATAAAAAATAGAAAAGATGTCAACGAGATTTCATTAATGACTTGATCAAAAAAGATATAATAGCATGGTAAGGAAACATACCATAGTAGAGACCACTGAAAAGCCAATAATATAAAAGATATACTTAATAACTTTTACATAATATATACAGCCCCTCCAAGACAAGGCTCAGTCTTCTAAAATTTAACCAGAATCAACAGACTTCCCATAAAAACATGCCAGATATTTCCAAACAAAAGTACATAACATTGGAATCTTCAAAACTGAGGCATTTCATTTGTTTACAACAACAATTATTATAATAATTACTTTTTAAGTTGCTTTGTTTTTCTGCCTGCTTTAAGGATCTATAAAGGTACGTATCTAGAAATTTTGATTTTTCAAGAGTATGACTGCTAACAGAAAGCAGTTTTGCAATATGGATGAAAAATTAAAATGTGATTACAGTTTGAGCAACAATTACATTCTTAGGAATTTATTCTAAAGATACCATAAGTATGCAAAGATGGAATTTAAGGATGTTTGTTACAGTTCTGTTTAACAGGGAAGTCTAAAAACAATTTTAATGTCCATAAAAGTTAAATATAAAATTGGTTAAATAAATTATGATATATACAATAGAAAAATAAGCAGTCATTTAAAAGACTAAGAAAGTTCTACGTGTAATAATAGCTCCTGGGTGACTGTGCTGCTGCTGCTGCTAAGTCGCCTCAGTCGTGTCCGACTCTGTGCGACCCCATAGACAGGAGCCCAACAGGCTCCCCCGTCCCTGGGATTCTCCAGGCAAGAACACTGGAGTGGGTTGCCATTTCCTTCTCCATTGTGTGAAAGCGAAAAGTGAAAGTGAAGTCGCTCAGTCGCATCCGACTTCTAGCGACCCCATGGACTGCAGCCTACCAGGCTCCTCCATCCATGGGATTTTCTAGGCAAGAGTACTGGAGTGGCTTGCCATTGCCTTCTCCGCCTGGGTGACTGTAGTGCTTACTAAGTTACAGGCACCAATCATATTAAACCTTAACATACTCATTAAACCTTAACAACAATCCTATGGAACAGGTATTTCTAATATTCCCATTTTAAAGATGAGGAAACTGTAATTTGCCTAAGATCACTGGACAAATTGTGTAAGATGGGATTTAAACTCAACCAGTCTGACCCCATGCTTTTAACCACTACATGTGTATTATAACACAGAAGGATATTTATAATATATTATTATATTAAAAGTCTTGTTTAACAGTATTTTTAAAAGAAAATAAATATATGTACATCCTTTCACATTTTACTTCAAGATTTACTTACTACCTCCCCATCATCTTATCTGTAAGCCTCAAACCCATATTAAAACATATTTATTTATCTACACATGTATATGTATATATGTATGTAGGTAATACATGCTTACATATTCAATAGACTAAAGCATGGGAGAAAGATTTTATACCCAATTTTATTATGGTTTCCCCTAAGGTAGGGTTATAAATGGGCTTTAGCTCTGTAATGTTTATATGCTTGTGGTCAGGGTGGAGGGGAACGTTCTGTCATTTACTTTTAATCCTTGTCAGAAAGCAAAGAATCTATTCTGATTAGAAGTTTTCTCTGCCAACATGAAGTCACTCAGATTAATTCTCACTGATCTCCCATCTACTGTAATGTACTATGCTATGACTACTGGATGCATCATATGATCATTAAATTAGATTTTTAGGAATATACCTAGCCTACCTAATGGATTCTGCCAACAGCCTAAATAATTTAATGATGCTACTATAAGGAATCATTCTTTTAGCTGAGTAGCTTTCTAGCCACCTGGTAGACTGTTTCTAACCCAAAAGCAAATAGCTCCCATTCAGAAAACAGATGTTATAAACCATACTGAGCAACAGAGACACTCACCTATGTTTATGTTGTTTAAAAATGTTATTAATTCAGCTTTAGCTTTGCTAAGTCAAAAGATTTCAAACAATCTGGGGCCTTGGTTCTATCAATTATCATCTGGGGGAGAGAATTATTAAATGGTTTTCTCTGATACAGTTTATGGTTTTCCTACAAATAACATCTGTATATTTAATATATGCTAATGAGATGATCAAGTGTTAGCATTGAGTGCTCAAGTAATGTTAAGTAATTGCTCAAGTAATGTTACTTACCTTTCTGATTCCCCTCATCATAAGAAATAGAGAGAAATCCCTCTGCAGCTATACTGAAAATTGGTTAGGCTAGGGTCATAAGCACTTTCGACTATCCCTAAGTTTATTATTTTTATATAAACAAGTTTACATTCTTTTATCTGACAGATTAGAAGCTAAAAATTAATCACTGTCAAATGTGTTTCAGGGTATTCTTTTTCTAGGCGGGAGCAGTCAGATCAGTTAAGTACACTTAGGTACAGCTTATGTGTACTGATTCTATGTGGGGTCAGCTCCAAAATTCAAACAAGAACTCCTAAAGTAACTTTGTCAAATGAATTGTTCATATCTAAACTCAAAATGAAAAATATGAAATACACTGTATGTACATTTAACACAATAAGAGATAAGGAGCAGTAGCCCATGTCTTGAGTTATATAAGGCCCATGCAATGTGATGCCTTTGCTTTGGATAAAAGTATTTAATGGTTAAGCAGAAAAGCTCTCCTAAAATATCAAGAGGTTCGCTGAAGCTTCAAGTTACGATCTTTGGGGAAATGTGGAAGACTTATGGGGAATCTAGTAATAAATTCTGAGTAACTTCATGAATATAACAGTAATCACAATAATGACAGCTACCATTTATTAGGCAATACAACTTTCCATTATGTTAAGGGATTTTATGGATTCTATTATTTAGCAATCATATGAATTAGTTTTCATTATTATCTCAAAACTCAGGGTCTGAGCACTATGAGTAATTTGCCCAAGGTCATACACTAGAGCTGAAATTAGAACCAAGTCTATCTGAGTCTGGTGTCCGCAATTTTAACTACATTTTACTAGGAAAATTGTAGAGCACTGATTGGTGGCTCAGAGGTTAAAGCGTCTGCCTGGAATTCAGGAGACCCGGGTTCGATCCCTGGGTCAGGAAGATCTCCTGGAGAAGGAAATGGCAACCCACTCCAGTACTCTTGCCTGGAGAATCCCATGGAGGGAGGAGCCTGGTAGGCTACAGTCCATGGGGTCGCAAAGAGTCAGACACGACTGAGCGACTTCACTTTCACTTACTAGGAAAAGGGTGAGCCTGCATCTTTTTATAAACAAGGCAATTTTCACCTTCAATAATAGAACTTCATTTTTAACCAAAGGACAAGAACCAATCAGGTTATTTTCATAAACTCTGCAGCAAATGTCTTGCTGTTACCACACTTTTAAAGTTGCATTGATATGTTGATATAAATCCAAAGAGGTAATTATAATTGAATTCTGACATGTCATATAAATTTCTAGCTATCAGAGAAAGAAACACAAATTGCAAGTAGCAGTTTCTTTTTCAGTCAGCATATTACAGAAGCTTTCTAATAATTCAATTGTATGTTTAGCTACCTTTAGAGATGTTATTATGGTTAAGAAGCATTTTAAGAAAAAAGCTGGCATCATTTTGACAGGGAACAGATTTTAACTTTTTCTCATATCATCCAACTCAAATGAATGGAAATATTTTTATATGCTACTGAAAAGAGTGTTATGATAGCAAGATTAAATGGATCATAAGAAAATAAAACTTAAAATACACAACAACAAAAGATGGGAGAGGGAGAGAAGAGCACAGTTCCTCAGAGAAGTCGTTTTTGTGTTCAAGAATCTAGAATGAGTCAAAGGTTGTAAACTGAATGATGCTCAGTTCCAAGGGCAGAGAGATAAGATAGTTTGGTTAAACATAAAAATGGACTTACCTTTAGGAGAGCCAAGGCTACATGAAAGATTATGTTCAAACCCTGAAACAGAAAAAGAGAGTCAAAATCAATAATCACATCTATCACTATTTTGTTATTTTCCCAAGACCTCCACATATCATTAATAAAATCTGATTGTTTTCATTTCCACATACAATAATAATTAAATGAGATTTTTAAAGGTATTTTTCTTCTCTGAGAGGCTTATTATAAATTTTAGGTCCTTTTTAATTGGTGCTCACATAAAATTATTGTTTTTACAGTAAATTACTTTTTCTTCAGTCTATTTCTGGTTCAAGGCCTGGAAAAGTCAAGTTCCTTGATCAAAATGGCAGTGACACTGAAGTCTAAAATTATTAAGTGAAATTTCTAAGTCCTGTCTGTGTTATATGGTTACACTGCCCATGGAAAACAAAACAGAGAACAAAAAGTGTTGCTGGTAACCGAGGCAGACTATATGAGGGGAGTTGTAAGCATCACACTGGATTTCCACTACCTACCATTCTAATTGTTTTTTTGTTTTAGTGTTTGTTTTCAAGAAGTATTTGTATAACTAGAGGTTGTAATTAGTGGCTATCTGCTAGACTTTCTTGTCTTTTTCTTCCTGAAAACCAGAGCAACATTTCTTCAGGAATAAAAAAAAATTAAATAGCTTGCTAAGAAGCCACAATGGAGCTGAATTTTGACTCTGAGTGAGATACTGAGATATAAAAGTCAAGAGAAAGGAATCTTAAATGCTCAAGATGACAGAGGCAGAAACAAAATTGCACAGAATATGCTGCTTCTTTGCCATGCAAGTCATCATTCATGAGAAAAAAGACCTTTCAAATTTCAGCTGATATCTCCCATAAGTTCATATCTTCCCATAACTATGTGGTATGCCCTCTTCAGCTTGGTCACAAGTATAATCTAAACTACCTTTTGGACATGGAATTGTACTAGATGTGCTATGCAAAGAACTCCTAATGAACCATCCTTTTATTATCTCCAAAATCAGAAGCAAGGATTAGGACTAGGAAATTAGAGTATATTCCTGTTATAATATGGGACTCTCTCACATTCAACTACCAAACATATGATGTAATGACAGAAGAGATGAATGATAAATGCAAAATATTTGGTTGAAAGTTTTGAATGTACTGAGTTAATTCTTTAAGAAACCAAAGCAGTAAAATGCATAATCTGGCCAGGAGACAAAATCAAATTGACAAAGAGTTCATTACCACACCAAGCAATGATTCTAGACTAGTTTTGATCACCATTTGAACAAAGAGAGAGATACTACTATAATAATAACAATAATAATAATTTTAAAACAACTTGGATTACAATTAAGTGGAATTTGCTTTCCTAATCTAAATTTGGATCCTCGCCCTCTAGCTGCTGCCTACTTGTAGGCCCTGCTCCACATTCCCTCCATCCCCCACACCACAACCACTAGGCATAGTCCAACCAGAGTGCTGTGCTGATCAACCTGCCATGAAGACCAAATCCACAGTGTCTCTGATTCTTAGTTGTTTTTTTTTTTCAATCGCTGTTACTATATAAGCACCTCTTATCTCTACTTCTCTTATCCCCATAAAGCTCTGCCACGTCTCCACCCTTCCATCTCCTTCCCAGACCCCTTCAGACTATTCCATTCCATGTTCAGTCAACTTTGGTAGGCTCTTGACCTCCCTGCCAAACATTTCCCCCACATCCATGCTTTCACAGAAACAGAGAAATCTAGGGATCCATATAGCAACCTGTATTATGATTCTCATTTTTCAGAATATGAACTTGATTACCTAATTCATATATGCATTTAGTAGTTGCAGGCTAGGATCATTTTCCAAAGCCTCCCAAATGAGTAGTCTAATGGCATTTTCACCTCACAGTGTTGGTGTAATATATATAATAAGTGCTTATTTGATGACCAAATGATTTAACTATAGTAGGTATCTCCAAGTTTTCTGGGATTTATTCTTTTCCATATGGACCCAACTAGACCAATCTGTAGAGTCACCATTAAATAATAGTAAGAAACATTCTCTTCAATGATCTCAAATTATTGGACAACTGAGCTATGGAACACACAAAGAATAATTTAGGGAAAAAAAGAATCTGTAAATAACCAAAACAGCTCTTGCTAACAGCAAGGAAAAAACTTATTCAAATCTTAATTTCACTCACACTTAGAATTAGTAAAGAATCTGCCTGCAATGCAGGAGACCTGGGTTTGACCCCTGGGTCAGGAAGATCCTCTGGAGAAGGAAATGGCAATCCACCCCAGTATTCTTGCCAAAGAATCCTATGAACAGAGGAGCCTGGCAGACTATGGTCCATGGGGTCCCAAAGAGTCGGTACAACTGAAGCAACTAACAACATGCTTTAATTGTTTATAGATATCAGAAGTAGCAAGCTAAAAGACAAAGTATGTGCTAGATGGGATTAGGGACATAGCCTATAGAAACAGTTACCAGAATCAAAATATTATACTTGATAGAAGGTAAACTTAAAAAAATATATATATAGCTATCTGGGCTCATCTAATGACGTCAAGAGCCCTTCAGTAGCTAACAGTTTACTGTGATAATCTCAGAAATATTAATGAATGCTTCTGTTATATTTGAAACACTGTGCTTAAGAAGAAAGCATAGTCTGTGTTTCAAATAGAAAGTAGTTTAAAAGTTTGGGCAGCTAAAGAGGTAACTTTCATTTATTAGAAAATTTTATACAAATAAATTCTTTAAATAAGTTCATAATGTACCTGCTTATGTGAAACCCTAGATGTTATCATAAAACATGAAGAAAAGTAAAGACTTCATAAGCTTTAAACTGAAGTAGAATAGTGTGGCCAGACTATACAAACAAAGGCACAATATTTTCAGAGCTCTAGATTGCTGGAAATTAGAATAAACATGCTATTCTGCCAAGTTCTTTATTTCACTACAAAATGTATCCTGATTTCCTAATAGAATAAAAAACGCAACTTTAGTTAGATATTTTAAATTATATATTTTTCTCTTTTAGATAAGACTTATTCCCATTTAGGAATATAATTAGAGGTATCATTAAATGATAGTAACCTCCATAGACCAGCATTCAGGCAGCACAAGCAGGTTTCTTTTAAGATGACAATGTCAGTGGAAGCTTTGGTCCTCAGCCTGCTAGCCAACAATGAAGTACATTGTAAGCAAACAACCATTCACTCTTCCAAGCCACCAAATGAACTAAATGCCCCATTATTTCATTGTCCACTTACTCTTACATGGTCCAACATTTGTCTAATTAAGCTGAAATATATTAAAAAAATTTTTTTTTTTAAAGAAAAGACGTCCTACAATTTCAAGATGCCTCCCTCTTCAGAAATATGTAATCTATAACCATTTGCTTTTCATTGAGGGGTAAACAAAATCACTGCAGATGGTGATTGCAGCCATGAAATTAAAAGACGCTTACTCCTTGGAAGAAAAGTTATGACCAACCTGGATAGTATATTCAAAAGCAGAGACATTACTTTGCCGACTAAGGTCCGTCTAGTCAAGGCTATGGTTTTTCCTGTGGTCATGTATGGATGTGAGAGTTGGACTGTGAAGAAGGCAGAGTGCCGAAGAATTGATGCTTTTGAACTGTGGTGTTGGAGAAGACTCTTGAGAGTCCCTTGGACTGCAAGGAGATCCAATCAGTCCATTCTGAAGGAGATCAACCCTAGGATTTCTTTGGAAGGAATGATGCTAAAGCTGAAACTCTAGTACTTTGGCCACCTCATGTGAAGAGTTGACTCATTGGAAAAGACTCTGATGCTGGGAGGGATTGGGGGCAGGAGGAGAAGGGGACGACAGAGGATGAGATGGCTGGATGGCATCACTGACTCGATGGACGTGAGTCTGAGTGAACTCCAGGAGTTGGTGATGGACAGGGAGGCCTGGCGTTCTGCGATTTAGGGGGTTGCAAAGAGTCGGACACGACTGAGCAACTGAACTGAACTGAGTAAGACTGAAAGGGCTAAGGTACTTAAAGAATTATTAAGAGTAAAAATAACAGGTAAATACACTGTCATGGCTACTTACCATTTATATGCAAAGTCTAACTCCAAGGCCAAGATAATAAATGAGTCAATATCCATTGACTATTTCCTACATCTCAAGATCTAAATTAATTACACCATAAACACGTCCTTACTTAGTCCCACAACAACCTGAAATTCCATTTTACCCACAAAAATTAGATTTAGAGAAGTCAAATTATATTTCCTAAGGTCATACAGCTCTTAAGTGGATTTTAACCTATACAGTATAACTCTAGAAGTCATACTCATAACCACTGTTAAGAGAAGATGGCTGAATGAATGAATGAATACCTTAGCTGAGTATTATTTAATGTGGCTTCTAATTCTTAAAGGATTAAAGTGATTCTTCCTATTTAAAGGCAAGAATATTTTGAGAGCAAGGAGGAGAAAGATTAATAATAGCTGACCTCTATCAAAACCAAATTTTATTGTCTCCATATTAAAAACACAAAAATCATCTGACTGCTTGCAGGACGTGAAGCAATAGAAACTCAGCTTGCTGTGAAAATAAAGGGTCACCACCTTTATCCAGTGACAACAGACTGAGTGACAACCTTCTGGGTATGAAGTAGCTCCTTAACTGCCTGGGAAGCTGCTGTATCAAAATTCAGTCACTGCCTGCAAAAATCTTCACTTTAAAGAACACCTACAAGTAATTGCCTCAAATTAAATAATTGCTCCAAAGTGCAGATCGTCGTGTTCCTGGGTAGGCCAACAACTGAGCACCCACCACCCTGTATCAACGGAGGCTGACAGCAGAGCACTCACTGAAACGAAGACACGAGTGTCTGGGCTCTGATGAGCAGGCAATCGCGGGCTCAGAGGGGGCTGACAGATTGGGTGAGAAGCTGTCAAGAACCGCACTGACAGCACTGAGAACGAACGCAGAGAAGGCAGTGTCAAAAAAGTGCCAAACGTGCATCAGCACTCGAGTCCTTGGAGAGCAACATAAATGGGAAATAAACAGCATGTGGAAATGGAGATCCAAGCAACAAGGCAGTGAAAAATGATCAGACAGGTAAACGGAGCAGACTCAAGGACGAACACAACCGAAGCTGGAGGAAATGGGTGCTGCTCTTTCTGAACCATCCAGTGTGGGCCACGTCACTCCAGGAAGGGGCAACGACTCACTGAGACAGCATTTAGAAAGCATATTAAATGAACTGAGCACTTACCAAGTATTCAATAAACACTAGCAATTATTATTAGGTTTGCATATTTATTGCCTGCCATATCTTACATTTTGTATATTGTTTTCACTAGGTCTCTCAATACTCTAGGGCATTTATGTTATGCCACAATTTTAGAGATAAGGAAACTGAAGATCATAGACATCACACTGTTCAGTTCAGTTCGGTCACTCAGTCATGTCCTTCTCTTTGCGACCCCATGAATTGCAGCACGCCAGGCCTCCCTGTCCATCACCAACTCCTGGAGTTCACTCAAACTCATGTCCATTGAGTCAGTGATGCCATCCAGCCATCTCATCCTCTGTCGTCCCCTTCTCCTCCTGCCCCCAATCCCTCCCAGCATCAGAGTCTTTTCCAATGAGTCAACTCATCACACTGTTACTAAATGGTAAAGCCAGGGTTAGAATTTATGTATGCTGGACAAAAAAATGTCCATGCTTTTTTTTCACCAGTTCCATCTCTATTGCGAAGCCAGTGAGATTTTGGTGAAATATCTGTTATGAATGAAAGGTGATCACAATTCTCAGACACTTTTCCCATTGAGAGGCAGAGTCTTGGTCCTTTTCTCTTGAATCTGGTAAGACTATATTATTGCTCAGACCAACAGAATATGATAGAAGTGAAGCTATACCAATATTCTGGGCTCAGGTCTCGTAAGACACTGATTGATGGCTTCCATATCCTATTTCTTGGAGTGCCCTCTTGGAAGCCAGTCACCAAGTAAGAAGTGCAATTACACTTAGACTCCCATGCTCCAACAGGCTGAACACAGAGGAAAGAGCATGCAGGACACATGCCATGCACAGAAAGAGGCCAAGGAACACCCTGGTGAGTGAAGATGTGAGTAAAGATGTCATCTTGAAAGTGAATCCTCTAGCCTCAGGTGCCCCAGCTGATGACAAGTGGATCAGAGATGAAGCACACAGATAAAGTCTTCCCAAATTCTTGAGTTATGAAATTGTCAATAAAATAAACAGATGTTCTCAATTTTTTAAAAAAACGTTCACTTTGAAATAATTTATAACTTGGAAAAAATTTGCAAAAATAGTGTCAAGAGTTTGCTCACCCTTCACCCAGCTTCATCAAATGTTAACATCTTACAAAACCACACTACAATCACCAAAATCAAGAAAGTTGTGTTCAAATTTTGTTAAATGTCCCACTAACAATTTTTTTTCCTGGTCCAGGAGCTAATCCTGATCGTACATTGAATTTAGTTGTCATGTCTCTTTAGTTTTTCTTCTGGGATAGTTTTCAGTCTTTATCTTTCACAAACTTGACTCTTGTCAACAGTACTGGCCAGTTATTTTGTAGAATGCCCCTCAATTTGATCTGTCTGATGTTTCTTTATGATTAAACTTAGATTCTGTATTCTCAGTATAAATACTTCAGAATCAATGCTGTGTCAGCCCATTTTATCAGGAAGCTACATAACATCAATAATGTCTTGCTCCAAAATTTTTGTTTTAAAGTCATTCAGATTTGGCACAGTGTGTAACATCTGGTAACCAGAAAGAATCCCTTTGGCTTCTCTTTGATAAATTTCTTACTTCTGTGATCTGCACTGAAATTCTTTTTTGCCCCCCACAGAAAAGAGAAAGTGACAGACAATTACCATGCAAATACAAAGAAGTCAATACTGGGTGCTCTTAAATATAGGTCCTATAGCAAGAACACCATGCAAATACAAAGTAAATACTGGGTGCTCTTAAATATAGGTCCTATAGCAAGAACACTGTAAATGTTAGCCAAAAAAGTATTTTACTTTATTCTGTGCTGCTTGTATTATAAGTACTTTACAAGTTCAATTTCTTTAGAATGACTAAACAATGGACTTTGATGGAGTAGTAAGTAAAATGATGCAGTGTTCTGGCCTTCGGTTTGTTTCTGGATATCCACTAGAGGGCAGGATTGTAGCGCTGAAAACCAAGAAGCAGCTTTACACACACACACAAAAAAGATTTCTGAGACTCATAGAAGCTTTGCATACAAATTCATTTAAGTCCTAATGTGTTAAAACCCTCATGGCTAAGTCCTCCCTTATGTCTACAACTAATTTACTAAAATAATATAAAATACGAAAAAACTTGGGAGGATTCGCACCCTTCCTTCCCCCAGTTTTATTAAATATTCTCCATTTTTGTTATAGACTTATTTGTTAATTTTTTCCTAAGTAGAGTAGTGAAGAAGAGTTCGAGAAGGGGAAGGGATGAGAAGTAAATGTAACATGAATGCGTCAGTTTAGTCTTTGCTTAACTTAGATCTGTTTGTTTTTAATATTCTATTTATTTACTTTAGTTCTGGCTGCCTCAGGTCTTAGTTGCAGCATACAGGATCTTTCCTTGTGGTACATGGGCTTCTCTCTACTTGTGGCCTGCAAGCTCAGTTGCCCTGCCACACATATGATCCTAGTTTCCAGACCAGGGATAGAACCTGCGTCCCCTGCATTAGAAGACAGAATCCAGTGGATTCTCAACCACTGGACCAAAAGGTAAGTCAACCAATTCCTGGACCACCAGGGATTCGTTTTTTCAGTGAACTCAACATTCAAAAAACTAAGATCATGGCATCTGGTTCCGTCACCTCATGGTAAATAGATGGGGAAACAATGGAAACAGTGGCAGACTTGCCGGGAGCCAGCATGAGGAACTCCACCCATGGCAAAGGTCATGAGGAAGGAGGCTTGGCATACGCAAAGGCGTGATCAAGCCTCAGGAAACCCCCTGTTCCTGAGCATCTACCCCCAAAACCAGAGTTTACCTACTTTACTGTTTCATGCTCTCACCTCACCTCTGACTTTACAGGGGCCTGTTCCCCGCCGGTTCTCTCGGAGAAGGAGTAAACGTGCAGCTCCAAGTCAATAAAGATTCCTGGGCGTGACAAGAGTGTTTCAGCTTACAAACTCCTCTGAAGGTTATCTAGCCTGCCTGTATAGGTTCGTCCGGCCACATGTGATTGTTTACAGCTTCCCAACCGTGAGAGGCACGAGATGTTTTAGACTTACTAAAGGCAAATTCTTTTGGGAAGTTAGAAATTATTAGTATAGTGGGTTGGTTAGGAATTATATTGGTGAAGGGTTTTTCATTTGTTGTGCCAATAATTGCTGCTAATTCCCTGCCCTGGGTGTGACAAGGGTGTCTCAGGTCAAACCTCTCTGCTGACAGACTAGCTTGTGTGACAACCTCTCAACCATAAACAGCACAGAGAGTTTGGAGTATTTTGAGAGTCTTAATTAGCATAGGGCTTTT
>SJYT01018080.1:134200-230417 GCA_006410635.1 Cephalophus harveyi | reverse complement strand
ATTTGATTTAGGTCATACCTGAATGGTCTAGCAGTTTTCCCTACTTTCTTCAATTTGAGTCTGAATTTGGTAATAAGGAGTTCATGATCTGAGCCACAGTCAGCTCCTGGTCTTGTTTTTGTTGACTGTATAGAGCTTCTCCATCTTTGGCTGCATAGAATATAATCAATCTGATTTTGGTGTTGACCATCTGGTGATGTCCATGTGTAGAGTCTTCTCTTGTGTTGTTGGAAGAGGGTGTTTGCTATGACCAGTGCATTTTCTTGGCAAACTCTATAAGAACTGTGGACCGTCTCATTTCAAGTCTGGGTTTATATGAACATTTCAGCTCAGCAGAAATGAGACATTTGTTCTTTAAAAAATTCTTCCCGTGTCCTCTGTCATTTTTATTTTCCATTTTAGTTTCCGTTTTACAGATATGAGTGTGTGCACCATCGTTGAGTCATGTCTGACTCTTGGTGACCCGGTGGACTGGGGCCCGCCAGGCTCCTCTGTCCATGGGACTTTTCAAGCAAGAACACGAGAGTAATTCCAGATCTCCAGGAGATCTTCCAGACCCAGGGATGGAGCCTGTGTCTCCTGTGTACAGATACTGACAATAAATGCACACTTGCTCCCCCTCTGTCTTCCTTCTGTCTCTCTTTCTCCCCTCCCTCCCTTAAACACGCCCTCATCTCCCTTGTTGGGTCTCTGCCATGGATATTCTGAAGCCGGCAAGGTCCTGCACGGTCACACAACCGAGTGTTTCCCATCAGGCTGGAAAGTTTTATCTGCCTAGCTCCGGCCCTGAGAAGAGCCGTGTAGGAAGCATGAGGTGTGAGCCGCTTCCAGGGCGTCCGCTGGGACGCCTGAGCTCAGATTAAAGAGGACAGTCCCGGGGCCTCATCTCCATCAGCGGGCTGGGCTTGGCCCAGCTGAACTCAGCAGCATCGGGCCCGACTCCTGCGTTTCAACTTCATTTCCAAATATGAAGCCTTCAGCTGTGTCGGGCACTTTGATTTCTCTGGATGTCGGGCTGGGTTTTCAGATGCAAACGTGCCCCAGGTGAGCCCTCCCGAGCTGCCTGGCCCCGGCCCAGGAGCGCACCTGACAGCTGCAGCCCCGTCCGGCCCCCTCGTGTAATCCTGCGTGTCTCGTATCAAAGACACCCTCCCGCCCAGCGCTGAAAGCAAAATTATTCTCAAAGGAATTTATGACAAATACAATAATTCCTTTTAATGCAGGGATGTTTTATCTACCAGCACAGTAAGTACATATGCTACCAGGAAACAACCATTATGTCTACAGTTACCATATTATATTTAGAGAACACAATTAATCCTTTAATTGGAGCCAGAAATATACGGTTTCCTCCACACAGCTCCTCTGATGCTCATCCGTGGATACCCAAGCCTTCCTCCACGAGGCTGCAGCACCTCGCGGGAGCCAGTTCACCTCTAGGAGGAGCCCACCGGGCTGTTCCCACCTTGAAGGGGTGTGCTGGGGTGGAGATGCCTTCCCCGAGCCCTGGCTGGGCTCTCTGCTCTTTGTAACTTTCAGGCCCCGCCAGCCTGTTTTCCTCTTTGGGAAGCTAGAAAGATCTCAGGTTCAGTGTTTTACTAACAGGATCGCAGAAGCCTGGCTCACCCTGGCCGTCCCAGGCACAGGAAGGCCTCAGGCTTGGCTTGCAGTGTTTAAAGTCCCCAAACCAGCTGTTAAAACGAGGCTGGGAACTCAGAGGCTCATTTAAAGAAGACGCTGTGAGTCAGACACCGCTGACGGCAGGCGGGCGCCGTGTAGCGGTCCCCGGGTCTTCCCGCGTCACGGGCCTTCTCCAGCACCTCCCCGAGGGTCTGCAGGGTGTCCCCAGCACAATCGTGGCCTGCCTGCCAGACTTTCAGGCTCTTCCCCTTTTCCTCATCATCGTGAGAGTTGGTCCAGTGGGCATGGGAGCTTCTTTTTCGGTCCATAATCTATGGGGAACATTTTTCCTGGCCATATATTTTATATGAATATATGAATTTAAGTGTCCTGACTATGAAATCAGCAACTGAGAAAGTAGTTAAAAAAAAAAGATCATTTTAAAAAGAAAAGAATAACCTGTAATCATACTTCCTAGATCTATTTTAAATGCATCAGGATAGTTTTACACTCAGATCTTTATTTTTCACCCTCCCCACCACTCACCAAAAAAGCTATTTTAAGATCCTGTTGCTTCACGGGGGAACTTCTGGGTGAGTGTCTGGTGGCCATGATTCATAACGTTCAAAAGTGTGTGTCTGTTTTCCCAGACTTATTTTTCAACAGAATATTCTGCATATTATTTTTTATTCAATTGATTTTTTAAAATTGTATTGAAACATAATTGTTTACAATATTGTGTTAGTTTCAGATGTACAGCACAGAGGCATGGAGCTATCTCCAGTCTTTTCTTAATGTATATGTTGTTGCTGTTGCTTACTTGCTAAGTTGTGTCTGACTTTTTGCAACCCCACGGACTGCAGCATGCCAAGCTTCTTTGTCTTTTACTATCTCCCAAGTGCGCTCAAACTCATGTCTATTGAGTCAGTGATGCTATCCAACCATCTAGTCTTCTGTCATCCCCTTCTGCTCCTGCCCTCAATCTTTCCCGGCATCCGGGTCTTTTCAAATGAGTAGGCTCTTCCCATGAGGTGGCCAAAGTATTGGAGCGTCAGCTTTAACATCAGTCCATCCAATGAACACCCAGGACTGATCTCCTTTAGGATGGACTTGTTTGAGCTACTTGCAGTCCAAGGGACTCTCAAGAGTCTTCTCCAACACCACAGTTCAAAAGCATCAATTCTTCGGTGCTCAGCCTTCTTTATGGTCCAACTCTCACATCCATACATGACCACAGGAAAAACCATAGCCTTGACTATACAGAGACTGGACTGCAAGGAGATGAAACCACTCAATCTTAAAGGAAATCAGTCCTGAATATTCACTGGAAGGACTGATGCTGAAGCTGAAACTCCAATACTTTGGCCACCCTATGTGAAGAACTGACTCACTGGAAAAGACCTTGATGCTGGAAAGACTGAAGGCAGGAGGAGAAGGGGACGACAGAGGATGAGATGGTTGGATGGCATCACTGACTCCATGGACATGAGTTTGAGTAAACTCCGGGAGTTGGTGATGGACACGGAGGCCTGGTGTGCTGCAGTCCATGGGGTCACAAAGAGTCAGACGCGGCTGAGTGACTGATCTGAACTGAGCTGACCTGATAGATGTGTATATTTTCCTCTTTTAAGTTTGGACCCGTTACGTGTCTGCCTTTAGAGCAGAGGCGCGTTGGAAGGTTCATAACCTGAGACGTACGGCGCAGCGTCACGGCGGGGTTAGTGCGTGGCTGCCCTGTAGGCATCAATCCTCGCCCCACAGGCGGGCTTCCACGCCACCTCCTGCTGCTGCTCTGTAGGGTTAGGGCTAATTCGTGTGCTGAGTTGCACAGCAATGTACACATATGTGCATCAACACACTTGGCATTTCTTCTGTTTTCATAGGCCGTAAGTCACAGGAGATGATCCCAAACAACCAAACCATGTGCCATAAGGACATGTTCGACGTGGGGGTTGGGTTTCATCCTCCAAGGAGAATGGGGTTCGGAGGAGCCAACACTGCTGAATGCGGCTTCGGGAAGACCTCCTGCAGCTGAAGGGTCAACGCGTCTTGTCTCACTCTCCAGGCACCTGAGTGTTAGCCTCCCAGTCGTGTCCGACGCTCTGTGACCCCATGGCCTGTAGCCCCCAGGCTCCTCTCTCCATGGGAGTCTCCAGGCAAGAACACTGGAGTGGGTTGCCATGCCCTTCTCCAGGGGATCTTCCCGACCCAGGGATCGAAGCCGGGTCTCCTGCTCTGCAGGCAGATGCTTTACCATCTGAGCCATGAAGGGTGCTTTACAATCAAAGCAAAATAACTGGAATCTGATTATTCAGTAAAATAACCTGATCCAGGTAAACATTTCATCCTTCTCACGGGGGCTGAGCAGTCGAGCCAAATCAAACCAACCAATAAAAATGAAAATGTCGCGGTTCTGCCTTCGCTTTGGGACACTGTGAACTTTGTAAGGCGTGGTGACTGGGTGAACACCAGGAGGAAACAGAATCAGAAACAAACCCAGGTGAGGTGCAAGCAGGGCTTTGTGTGGGAATTTATAAGAAAGTCGCTAACTCAGGGCAAGCTTTGGGGGAAATTTTTGCTGTGAGTTGTGTTTCCACTTAGCCCTCCTGCATGTGTACATTCAAGGCTGTGTCCTTTGGGCCAGTCACGACAATAACTGTTGCAAACACTCACAACTCCACACTCATTTTCATCTGCTGTTGGTGAGGAGAAGTCAAGAATCAGGAGGTAACTTACGTGGTCATTTGTTCAATTTTTAAAGAATTTTAAGGATTCTTTTCTGTATAGCAGACAGAACTGGAGCCAGCCATTGGCTGCTGGGTTTGGACAAGGAGAGGGCTTGGATGACGCAGGTGCGTGGGAAAGGCGTGCTTTCACTCCTGGGAAATGTCCCGAGGGGCGGGGGGGGAGGGGGGGGACGTTAGTAGTTTCTCCCAGAAGCCGCTCGCAGGGTAGGTGCTGGGGCCACACGGAGCTGTGATCCCCGATAAGCATCTACACCTTGAAAGGTTTGATGAATGTCTGTTTCTCTTCATTGTGCAACTGCGAAGTCAAGTCTACGTGAAAATAGAGCATCTCTTTGAAGATGTTCAAAGAGATTCCTCCCATTTTCTGAAGCTGTTTGTGAAAAGATCTCTATTAACATGTTCTTATGGGAATGGCACGCTACCAGTGGCTTTGTGTTAAAGATTTCAAATATGTATGAGAAATGTTAAAAGGCAGATGGTCTGAGAGTGTGTTAGGTATTCCAGGAGGTTGAACTTTAAAGGGTCCTGCATTGGCGTGAGAGTCTGAGGTTCACGGGACAGCGTGGCCTGGGGGCTTGGGAGCAGAAATATTAAGGGATTTTGTGATTTGTAGCACCATCTGTGTTAAGGGTTCTTGACTGTACCAGAATTGTTTTCACCTCTAAGTGTGGCCAGGGCTTATTCGGACCTGTGATTTTATTGAAAGAATCTGTGGATATTATTTCACATGCAGCAACGGGGACAAGTCTGTGCTGGCCGAGTATGCAATTCCATGCGATTCCAATCTTTCTCATTAGCTGGGTTACCACCAGAGCAAAAGAAATGTTGCAAAAATATGTTGTGTGGGTGGCGTTCCCTTTGGCAAAGTAACAAGCACACAAGATGAAACCACCGCCAAGAAAGAAAGAAGCATTTAACCAACACTAAGACAAAATATTGTGTTGTTGTTTCTGGAGGGAAAAGAAGGTCCTAGAGGGCTGGCGTTCTCTGCAGGCGTGTCCGTGTTCTCTGGTGTGACTTTGCTTGGAGTCATTTCAAATATGAGTTCTGTCTGACCGAGGCCTTTTTCCGGGTCTCCTCGCCTGTGACCTCAGAGCCCCAGCCAGCTCACAGCGCCTCTGGATCAGCCTGGCGAAGCGCCCCGCTGCCCTTCCCCTGGAATCAAGTGCACACCAGCTGGGTTTCACCTCACAGCCACATTCCTCATAGAAAAGGCCCTGTGTGAACACAGTAACCGCCTACGTGCCGACGGTTTTCTGAGCTTGCTTTTGTTAACGTGAACCTGTTGTTGGCAAGAGAAGGCCCTTGGGGAATGTTTATTTTTTATTTCATGTATTTGTTTGCTTATTCGGTGAGTTTTATACCACATTCCAGACGCCACTGAAAGATCTTCGGAAAGGATCAGTTTATAGTTGCTAAGCGAGGGGACGGGCAGGCTTGGAGCGCCCCCCGTGTGTGTTTGTGGAAACGGTGTTTGGGGAGGTGACGGGCATCGTGCGTTCACCGCTGCCCTGGCGTGGGCTGCGGGCCCGCTGCCAGCTTCGAGCTTGCTCGTCTCTGGGGTGGGCGCCCTGATCACGGCTCTGTTTACGGGGGAGGAAACAGAGGCCTCTAGAGGCTAGTGAGTCTTCCAGGGCCCAGGAACCAGGGTCCCAGATCCCGGTGTGGCCCAGAGCCGGGGTCCCAGCTGCCCATCCAGCCGAGTTCCGCCGAGCTCCGCTGACTCATGGGGCCGCCTGACCTGAGGGCTGGGCCTTGCCCCCTGTCAGGACATTCGGTGGCCATCTCTGGCCCTTGAAGCTCAGTCAGTAAAGAATCTGCCTGCAATGCAGGAGACCCAGGTTCAATTCCTGGGTGGGGAAGATCCCATGGAGAAGGAAATGGCAACCCAGCCCAGTATTCTTGCCTGGAGAATCCCATGGACAGAGGAACCTGGAGGGCCATAGTCCATGGGGTGGCAAGAGTCAGATACGACTTAGCGATTAAACCGCCGCTGGCCTCCGTTCCTGGTCCTGACACCACGCGTGTCTGTGGCACCAGATGTCCCCTGATTGAGGCCCGTGCCCTCCCCTGAGGCAGCCCCCTCTGTCTTCCTCCCCGCCCTGGGCTCCCAGCCCCGGACCAGAGCGTTCTTGTCCTTCAGTGCTGTGACGTCCTAGAGCCCATGACTGTCCAGGGCCCTGCCCACAGTAGCCGGCAGCGTGGCAGAGCCCGCAGAGCGCCCACCCACCCAGGGCAGCTCAGGGCGGCAGGTGATCCCCACCACTCTGCTTTGTGGGCAAGCGCAGCCAGGAGAATGTGGGCCCCGGACCCCACAGACGGAGAAGCGATGCAGGATGCATAACGACTCCACAGGACGGAGGCCGAGCAGCGGACTCCGGGAAGGCGGACCCAGGGCCCCACGCAGGAGGCAGGGAGACGGGCGGAGCCAGCCTCCCCCGGACGGCCGTGCCCTCGGCCTGGAAGGCAGCCCCGGGTGTCCACGTCTCCAGCCACGGGGGCCCGGCCTCTTGGACTCTTCCTGAAGATCCACGAGAAAGCCTAGGAGCCCCAGGCTTCTGCGAGGGCGCGCGGAGCCCGGGGACCCCCACGGCGTCCGTGTGGGTGCGCGGAGCCTGGGGACCCCCGCAGCATCTGTATCCCTGGGGAAGGGCTCGTGTGCCACAGACACCACGGACGTCTGGGGCGGGAGACGGTGCAGCAGGGAGAAAGGCATCTGTACGCAGGCTACGGACACGAGGCACACCCGCCACTCACAGTGGTGGATCAGGAGGAGCAGCTGAGGACCAGGACCCAGAGCAGGGGTGAGGTGGCGAGGGGGGCAGGAAGGAAGGGGCAGGGCTGGCTGTGGGGATTGGGTTAGGGCGGGAACCCTAGAGGACCAGGACCGGGGGTGGGGGGCAGGAAGGAGGGGGCAGGGCCGACTGTAGGTACCAGGTAGGGGGGCGGGAGCCCCTCTCCCCACGAGGGGAGGACCCTTGTTGCCACTCTCCGTGATATTAATAAGGGAAACGCAGTACAGCGGCAGGACCTGATGCACATTTCACCTTGAAGACGTCCTTTTCCCTCTTTTACCCCCGCACACCACGTTGAGAGGCCCAGCTACCTCTGTCTTACTGTTTCACTTGCTGGTTCCCACTTCCTCTTCCTCATTGCCCGATTACAGGGCAATCTGCGCTCGAGAACCACGACTGGGACCCCAGGCTTCCGCGCAGGGCCCTCCCCGCGCCGGGCGGGACGGGGGTTGGTACCTACGGCAGCTGGGCGATCGCACAGGGCAGCCCCGGGCCCTGGCCCCAGCTGCTCCTCCCGCCGAAGCTCAGCTCACGACATCACCTGAATCAATGATTTTTAAAACATACATTTCCATTTAGTGATTCATGCTGAGTCTAATTCACTCACCGTTTAATGTCACTTAGACTCATCCAGGGACTAAAAGAGGCCCACAGAGAACAGACTGTAAGCGTATATTTTAAAGATAAAAGTGGGCCTTTAATATTCTACGGGTTTCAAATCCCTGGACAAAGAGTGTCAGCTTAAATTTAAAGGAAGCTCTCGCATATTGGTCTTTGAAAAAAAAAAGGAAAAGGCGGCCAGGCCTTCTCTAAAGCAGAGGACTCGTCTCTTTCAAATTACAGTTTTCAAGTCTGATACAGCCAGATAATCATCGGCGGCTCAAATAAAATCATTATTTTGTCTGAGAGAGAAGGCTCATTCGAGGGGGAAGTTAATGACAGCAGAGATGGAGCACGGCTGAGCCCTAATCCAGAGACTCTGGCCGACATTAAAGGCGTGCAGGCCCTGCCTTTTGCTTCGGTGGGACTCAAGACTTGGCTGAAAGGCGGCAGCGAAGTCTCGCCTTGAATGCAGGGATCAGAAGGCGCTTTCAGCAGAAATGAGGATTAACTCCTGCCCACGTCACGACCTCAGCCATCGGGGGAAATCTTCTCTTCCACGGGTTCCTTTTATCCTGGATATCGCAGTGTGGTTTTAACTTCAGGGCCAAAGCAGATGTGGAAACATCGGTGACGCTCACCAGCATGCCCTCCTGGGGAAGAAAAAGGTTCATTCTTGGTGACTCAGAAGGACACGTAAAGGCTCACCTAACCTTCTGAATCATCTAGACTCCAAGTGCAAACTCTGGGAAGTCGTGAGGCTGTGTTCCGGCAACCAGCTCTTTAACATAAGCATCATCCAATTTCAGCTGGGAGACTGAGGTCTGAGAGGGAGGAGGGTCACGTATCTCAAGGGTCACGTTCCTGGAGTCTTCCCACAAGACCCGGTACAGGATGGGTCTGGCCAGGGCTGGGCGACCAGGAGCTCACTGCCCAGAGCAGATCTGCAGGTTCAAAGCCCTCCCCTGCCACCCACAGTTCCCTTCTCTCAGCTCTGACGGAAGCTTCACTTGACCCTACAACAACGCTGGTCCCGTCAGCACTTTCGGCTCCCAGGGAGCCGAAAGTGCTGGAGATGTGAAAGTGATGGAGCTGAAAGTGATGGAGATCCAGCAATGGGCCTGGCCGTTGCCTGGACGGCTGGGGCAGGTGCAGGGCTTTGAGGCTGGCAGAGGAGGGTGGGAAGGACAAGAAAGCCAAGGGCGACAGCGGCCCAAGTGTCCACATCACTCGGAGCCGCTGGGACGCCGTCCTGTCCTCCCAGAGGCCGACTCAGAACCTCCCGGGGGGCTGCTCTCCGCGGGCTGGACTGGGCCCCTTCCTTCTGTTCTTGTCCTCCGGCGGGCACGCACAGGTGCAGAGGAGGGAAGCTTTGGACCCAGCCAGGTCGCAGCTGCCTTGCTCCTAATCCCGACCCCTCCGCTGTTTCAAGACGCTCCTGGTCCAGTGGGGATTCCTGAGAGAGAGTAGCGTCACTCCTTGTTAGTTACTGGGATTGGGAGAAGCAGGAGTCCCTGACGTCAGGAGTGGCCAGGGCACGTCACGGGAGTCACAGTAAAAACAGCAGTTTTTGCAGAGGTGGCAGAGCCTGTCAAACCTAAAGGAAACCGACCCTGAATCCTCACTGGAAGGACGGATGCTGAAGCTGAAGCTCCAATACTTGGCCCATCTGGTGCGAAAAACTGATTCACTGGAAAAGACCCTGATGCTGGGAAAGACTGAAGGCGGGAGGAGAAGGGGATGACAGGATGAGAGGGTTGGATGGCATCACCACCTCGATGGACATGAGTTCGAGCACGCTCCAGGAGATGGTGAAGGACAGGGAAGCCCGGCGTGCTCGCAAAGTTTCCGACAAGACTGAGCGACTGAACAGCCGCAACAAGCCGGACGTAGTGTGAATTTTGTCCCATTTTCCTCCTGAGTTAGTCACCAACACGAACAGCACCCGGCTCTCCTGAGGCAGAGATGTTTCCTCGGCCTCCATTTCCAAACTTTTGACATTGAATAGAAATGTTTATCCTAAGCCATTTCTAGAGAGATCTGGGTCTATGGGGCTGAATGAGCATGTGAGAAGTTCTGTTTCTCCAGCCCTTGAAGACCTGCCCGGCACCCCTCCACCGACTAACGTCCAGTTGAGTCCCTCAGAGCAGGAACCCAGAGGAGATGAGGCCGTCAGTACCAGCACCCCGAGCGCTCGGCCCGAGGGTCCCTTAGAGCTGCTGTGCGGCAGGGCAGACCCTCACAATCCCACCAGAGGGATGTGCTGCTGGTTCCCTCGTGAGGGTCACTGTTCGCGTTCAGGCCTTAACAAGAGCAGTGGGGTCTGGATGGCTGTTTTGCCCCGATGTGTGGGCCCAGCGCTGGGCACAGCACCAGGGTCTTACTGGCCAACCAGGCTGGGGAAGCCTGAGCCTCATGCAGCCATCCTGACCCGACGCTCCAGGAGCTGGGGATCTGAGGGGCCGCCCCGATGTCCCGACCGATTGCTTGTCGGGAAGAACAGACACGTTCACTGGCATTTCACATCTTTCAAGTTTCTTCTTGAATGAAAAAAAAAAAAAAAGAAGCATCAAGTTCAAACCCGGCCTGGAATCTAGCCCCCCTGGCGTAGGCTTTACTCAAGCGCTAACAGGAGAGCTGGAGCTGAGTGTCGGCCTGCAGGACACAGGCTTCCTCTTGAGACATTTCACTTCCCATGAAAACCGCTGCCTTTACAGAGAGCGGGAGCGCGGGCTCGCATCTCGCAGACACGTAATGGGCTTGAAACGGACAGAGAGATCAGGGGTATGCAAACAAGAGGCCTCGTCCCGCCTGGACCCCGGGGCCGCCCTGCCTGGGCCTTGGAGCACTCACCTGGGACCTGCGCCGCTCAGCTTCTCATATCTGCCGTGGAAACAGCTTTTCTAACCCGCTGAGTCTGAGAAGGGGAGCGCAGGGGAGATGCCACTGGTTCATCCCTCCGTCTGCTCTCGGAATTCCAAATAAACAGGGTGGGGGTGGGCTACAGATGTGGATCCCGCGAGGCCGCAGGCACCCGCAGGGAGGAGCGCCAGGAAGTGTCTGCTGCACTTCCCCCGCGACGGGGCAGGGACTGCAGCCGAAGTGGCTGAGAGTCACCTGGAACACGGCCCAGCCCCAGGGTGCGAAGTGCGTCCAAACGGGAGGGCCTGGGCCCTGCGGGACCCGACCGACAGACTGGTGCCAGCTCGTTGTGTTGTTTAGTCACTCCCTGAGTGAGGGACAGGGAGGCCTGGCCTGCCGCAGCCCATGGGGTCGCAAAGAGCTGGACGCAGCTGAGTGACTGACCTGAACTGAAGTATTGTCTGACTCTGTGCGACCGCATGGACTGCAACCCGCCGGGCTCCTCTGTCCACGAGACCTCCCAGGCAAAAATCCCGGAGTGGGTCGCCACTTCCTCCTCCAGGGGATCTTCCTGACCCAGGGATCGAGCCCACATTTCCTGTGTCTCCTGCACTGGCACGTGGAATCTTTACCTCTGAGCCACCCTATGCGTGGTGCCGTGTTTAGAGACGCACGCGGCTATCTTGCCTGGTGCCGTGTTTGGAGACGCATGCAGCTATATTTAAAAGAGATAACAACAAAGACTTACTGGACAGCACAGGGACTTGGGTCCAGGATGAGGTAACCACTCAACTGGGAAAAGAATTGGAAAAGGACTGGCTGCATGTCCATGTTTGGTGGACTCGCTGTGCTGAATGCCTGAAGCTTCCACAACACGCTGCACCGAGCATTCTCCAATATAAAACAGAAAGTTAGAAAAAACGCATGGTGGCTCAGACGCTGAAGAATCTGCCTGCAGCGTAGGAGGCCAGGGTTCCATCAAGGTCCCTGGAGGAGGGAATTCTTGCCTGGAGAATCCCATGGACAGAGGAAGCCAGGAGGATACTGTCCGTGCGGCCGCACAGGGCTGGACACGACTGAGTGGCCGACACACGTGCACACACGCATTAGCACAGAGCCTCAGTTTCCCTTGGATCTTAACAGCGTATGACGCCTAATTCAATGCACGGAACTTAGTGCAATAAGCCTATAGAATGACACTGGTTCAGAGTGGTGCTGGCCTGTTCTCTGTGAGCACGCTTTCTGCTGGGAGATTGCCACGAGCCCTCACGGCATGCATCCAGGCTAAGTCAGCAGGGCTTCCTCAGCACCCTGGGGGATATTTCGCTTGGAGCTCGTGCATACCGGAGGCCTCAGAGTGGTGTGTGTTGAACGCCACTCTGCTTTTGAAAAGAAGCCACGATTGTCACCGGTTCCGACTGGATGACGGATACGCTTAAGGCACTTAGGCAGGCTTTGGCAGCGCTGTTTACTTTTGGGGTGAGCACAAACATTACGATGCTGTTAGGCTGTGAATGGAGCTTTTGTTAGGGTATTATGGGAATTACAGTATTTACAGAGCACATCTCACCAAAGATAACTTTGAAGGCTCTTAAAGTGCACCTCTTGACAGACCGTTATTGTGAGGGATCTGGTTAAATCGCCCGCACTTCTAGGAATGCTGCCACACGAGCGGTGGCCCGGCCCCGTGACCCTGCTGGTGCAGGAGCCCAAGAAAACGGGGACGGCGAGAGGCGCCCCGCAGCTGCAGCACGGCCCACCCAGGACCGCGCCCCGCAGCTGCTTCAGGGCCGCTCACCGGCTCACATCCAGCAGACCGCACCTGGCGCGGGCAGCAGTAGCCGCGGGAGCGCCCGCGGGAGCATGCCCCAGTGGGAGTGGAAGGCAAGGCGGAGGCTGGAGAAACCCACACGACGCCCGGCTCGCGAGAAGGCTGTGCTGCCTCAGACAAGGAGAATACTGTGTAAATTCTCCAAAGGGACGCTGGACGATTAAAGGATCGAGAGGCAGAATAAGAACGTGGAGAAAAGCTTTAGAAACCTGCATTTTAGCCTGGAGAGAAGAGAGTCATCGCCTGTCCCCTCTTCCAGAAAAGACCAAGAAGGACTGACAGCCAAGGACTGCATTTCCAAGGTAGGTTTTAGGGAAATGTAAAAGGTCCCGCTGACTCACGGGAGTCCTGGGATCATCGAGCTGTGTGTCCGTCAGGGCACATGAGTGGCCTTGGGGCCTCTGCCTGCCTCCGAGTTCCTCACTTCCTGGTGTCATGAGCATGGATTTCACCAGGCAGGGATTTGCTGGGCATCAGCCGCGGGTCCCTGTCATAGGCAGAGCTGGGAAACAGAGCGAAGACGAACGCACAGCAGGCATGCGGCTCCAGGGGAGCTGGCGTGGACTCAGAGGCGGATGCGAAGGTGCAAGATACACCACCATTTCAAGCCATCAATCCTAAAGGAGGTCATCCCTGGATATTCATTGGAAGGACTGATGCTGAAACTGAAGCTCTAATACCTTGGCCACCTGATGCAAAGAGCTGACTCATTGGAAAAGACCCTGATGCTGGGAAAGTTTGAGGGCAGGAGGAGAGGGGGATGACAGAGGATGAGATAGTTAGACAGCGTCACTGACTCAATGGACGTGAGCTTGAGCAAACTCTGGGAGGCAGTTAAGGACGGGGCAGCCTGGCTTGCTGCAGTCTATAGGATCACAAAGAGTCAGACACAACTTAGGGGCTGACAAAAAACAGCCATTTACCCTGCAAATACCGAAGATCTGAGTGATCGAGAAAGGCACGCTGCTGGCCTGGTATGCAAGGTCGGCCCACATCTACACAAGTGCCCAGCCCTTCAAGGACAGCATGCCAGGCCAGCTGGCCCATCTGCCCCTTACTCACACTCACCTCCTGGCCCAGTTGTGCCATCTAACCTCCCTGCTGCCTGTTTGTATTACAAGCTTTAAAATATTTATCCTATATGGTTATGGAAATTTGATACTGGTATAAAACATTTGATCTTGTTCCTTAAAAAAAAAAAACCAAAGGACGAGAGAGGAATGGAATTGCATCTCGGCGATGAAGACTTCCTCCAGAAGAGCAGCTCGGGGGTCATTTCCACAGCCCTCGGGATCCCCTCCCCCCTACCTCACCTTATCCAGCTCCTGTGACACAGATCAGGTTAATGAGCAAAGCTCCCAGGTCCAAGTCTGAAATTAATGCGCTGGCAGCTGAATGTCAAGGTCAAAAAAGCCCTTTTCAGAGCTTAGGGCTCAAGACGAGAGGCAGTGAGGACAGCTGGAAATGACCAGATTAAGAGTTTGCCACCAAATGTACAAATTCAGTTTGATTCCTAAATGGGAGGAATAACTGCATAATCCAGCTGGTGAAGCAAAATTAGGCTTAAGCTTTTCCAAGGGCCAATTGGCTTCTCTGGTACAGATGGTAATAAGAGCGCTGGCACAGCAGGAGAGCCGGCCGTGACCCCCGGGTCGGGAAGATGCCCTGGAGAAGACTGGCCACCCACTCCAGTGTTCCTGCCTGGAGAATCCCATGGACAGAGGGGCCTGGCGGGCTACAGGCCACGGGGTCACCATGAGTTGGATGCGACTGAGTGACTAACCCATTGAGTGTGGTTGTGGCAAACAAGCCGAGACCTCGAGTCTGTGTGACGACTTCAGGCCTGATGGGGACTAACGCCTCGGTGGGCAGATTGCTGTCTCTCTCTCACCCCTGACAGGGGCGCTACGTCCGGATCCTCCCGCAGTTGTGAACCTGAACTAAGCTCTGCACACCTCCCTGCTCTGATCCCCAGGCAGGAAAGCCCATAATGCAGAGATGAGGGAGGACCCTGAGCATCTTCTGACAGCGGACGTCCTGAACCAGCAGCCAGACTGCTGAAATCTGGCAATGATGACACTTTCAGATTTTATGTACGGTTTGGACGCTGTCCCCGGGAGGAGGAAATGGCGACCCACTCGTGTTCTTGCCTGAGAAATCCCACGGACAGAGGCGCCCGGCAGGTTACTGGAGTCGCAAAGAGTCGGACAGGACTGAGTGACTGGGCCCGTCCAGGGAGGCTGCCGGGGCCGGTTCTGGGGGGAGACGAGTCGGGGGGGCCCAGTCATCCTGGGCTTATACTCTCCCCTTGGGCTCCCCTGGGGGCTCAGACAGTGGAGAGTCTGCCTGCCGTGCAGGAGACCAGGGCTCGACCCCTGGGCGGGGAAGATCCGCTGGAGAAGGGCACGGCCACCCACTCCAGTGTTCCTGCCTGGAGAATCCCCTGGACAGAGGGGCCTGGCGGGCTGCAGTCCCTGGGGTCGCAGAGTCGGACACGGCACTTTCACTTATCCTCTCCTCCATAATCCAAGGTCATGTCAGGGGTCTTGACCCCAGAGTGGAAACAGAGTGGCAGGTCCGTTGGGGTGGGGGGCAGCAGTCTGGCCGAGGGGCGGCCCCAGGGCCTCCGAGGGGGGCTCCGGCTGGCCTGGATGAGCCTTACACCCCGGAGCCTCCTCCAGAAAAGGCCACCTGGCCCCGACCCTCTGTGCCCAGACGACCTTCTGCCACCTCTGGGCCTCGGGACCCACCGGGCAGCTCTGAGCGGCTCAGGGGCTGGGCTGAACCCTGTGCTGTCTCTTCAACCCCTTTGTGACCCAGGAGAGCCTGGTCAAGGGAGTCTGGGGAGAAGGGTGTCCCCGTGGAGAAGGAAGGACTCTCCGAGACCCGGACCAGCCGGGGCTGCTCCCCGGCTCCCTCGCTCCACAAAGCCACCCCTTCTCTGCAGTCCAAGTGGCCTGAGAGCACAGCAATGCTTCCCCGACTGCCCCCGGGCTGGGCTGCAGGAGCATCGCAGGCGCGGTGATCCGGGTGGGGTCCCGCCCCGGCCTCGGAGCTCGTGTGTCCCAGAGCCGCTTCCTCCGCGTTCGGGGCTCTGCTGACCACGCCGCCCCCGGTCCTCACGTCCGAGGGCCTCCATGTGCCCCCGGCCGAGCCTCACATCCCGTGTAGCTGCGGGCACCTGCACCCGCCCGCAGGGAGGAGGAGCCTGCCCACCTGGACCCCCCGGAGCCGGCCTCCTGTGTTCCCCCGCAGCCCCGTTCACCCGCCTCGGCCGCTCCAGGGAGAAGGGTGCTGATGCTGGCCCAGGGGGGGCAACAGCCCTCCCGCGGCTGGCGCAGGGCGCCTGGGCTTCCCCGCAGACGGGGCAACAGCCCTCCCGCGGCTGGGCTGGCTCGGAGCCTCGGCACCGCGTACCGGGGATGGGCAGGAGGCTGCGGGGTCTGAGGAAGTGCCAGGGTCCCTGGCAGAGCAGCGGCAGGCCTGCGGTGCCCACTGGGCATCACCGCAGCTTGCACCCGTGTCACGCCGGTGGCCACCCTCAGGGCCCTCAGGTTTCCCCTGGATCCAGGTCAGTGGGGGTCAGCGGCACTTGGGCAAGACGCGGACTGGAGAGGCAGGCACGGGCGCGGAGGACCCGTGTCCCCGGCTGCCCTGACAAAGTTGCCCAGAGCAGGCAGCTTGAAACGCCAAGGGTGCTCTCCGGTCCTGCCGGTGAGAAGCCCCGATCTAGGCATCTGGCAGTCCTGAATGCGTCCCAGGTGCCCCCCCCCACCTCCCGGCGGGGCCCTGTCCCTGGCTTCTGGAAGCATCCCTGCGGCTCGGCCATCAGGGCCACAGGTGTCTTGCTGTGTGTCTGTATCCAAGTTTCTGCTTCTTTCCTACACCTGTCCTGTGGATTAGGGGTCCACTAACCCCAGGGTTAATTCAAAGATGGTTGCCCCTTGGAAGAAAAGCTATGACCAGCCTAGACAGCATATTAAAAAGCAGAGACATCACTCTGCCAACAAAGTTCTGAATAGTCAAACCTATGGTTTTTCCAGTAGTCATGTATGGATGTGAGAGTTGGACTATAAGGAAGGCTGAGTGCTGAAGAATTGATGCTTTTGAACTATGGTGCTGGAGAGTCCCTTGGACTGCAAGGAGATCAAACCAGTCAATCCTAAAGGAAATTAACCCTGAATATTCATTGGAAAGCTGAGACTGAAGCGGAAGCTCCAATAATTTGGCCACCTGATGTGAAGAGGTGATTCACTGGAAAAGACCCTGATGCTAGGAAAGATTGGAGGCAGAAGAAGGGGATGACAGAGGATGAGATGGTTGGATGGCATCACCGACTCCATGGACGTGAGTCTGAGCCAGCTCCGGGAGTTGGTGATGGACGGGGAGGCCTGGCGGGCTGCCGTCCACGGGGTCGCAACACAGTTTAGCAACTGAAGAGCGGAACTCCAGTGAGGCGTCGCTGTAGCCCTTTCCATCAGCCGTGACCCTGATCCAGACAAGGTTCTGAGATCCTGGGTTGAGTCTCCATCGTAGGAGCTGGAGGAGGGGACACAGTTTGCCCCCCAGCACCTGGGCACAGCATCTAGGGGTGCCCGACGGTCATCAGGATCAATAAGACCACAGCTGGGGAGCATCACGGTCCCTGTGACGGCTGCATGGTGCTCGCAGCTCGGGGGGCTCGCGCAGGGTCTGCTGGCGTTCCCTTTCGCCGGGGCTCAGGGGTGGCTCGGCTCAGCTCAGCCTTTGGGACTCGGCTCTTTGTTAGCATGCCTTCTGTTAGCGTCCATCTGCGTTTCTGTAATCGCTCGTTACGTATCATCTGTCTGGTGAGTGAGGTTGCTGGTGCCCCTCCTGCGTCGTGGGCAAGGGCCGCGCGTCCCCTCCCCAGGCTGAGTCCCGGAGGCCCTGCCAGGGAGGAAGGTTCAGCCCAGGGCTGTGGGGGCCTGCCTGTGGATGAGGGTCCTCCCAGGGTGCCCCTGGATGCGCGTGCCTCCGCTTAGGGTCGGGGCTGCCCTCTGAGACCCTGGTAGAGCAACGCCAGGGAAGGGAGATGCTGCATTTTCCCCACTGACTCACCCCGTCCCAGACCGTCCTTCCCGCGTAGAGATCAAGGAGACTGCGCCTGCGGAGGGGGTGGCCCCAGGCATCGTAGGGAGGCAAGAGTCCCCTCCTCAAGTATCCCTGAAGGGGGATCTTCTTCCTGGCAGGGGCGGGGAGCAGGAGGCGTACCTGTAGCCTTCTCAGCACACCGAGCTGATCCCAGCGACCCCAGCCATTCAGCATCTTCTCCTCCAAGTGCCTCCCCCACCGCACCCCCAGCCAGGACCCCAGGGTCCCCAGGTGAACGGGGGATGGGGGGCCGTTGCTGTGAAGTAGGAGGTGCTGCCGGCGCGAGGCTGGCCTGCCCCTGACCCCAGCCCCGCTCGGCCTGAACCCTCGCCTCCCCCCCGGCCTCTGGGGAGTAATCATAGACTCCCTGCTGCACTGAGCTGACCCTCCAGCCTGTATCGCTCCATCCATGACCCCAGGTCACTGATCTCCCCAGAACGACGTGAGCTCTGGGCTGGGAGAAAGTCTACCCTCCCCTTTGTGTAACGGGTAATAAAACGTGGACGATGATTAGGAGAACAATCGCATCTCCAGCCAGGCCCTCCTCATGCATTAGTGATGCGGGTTTGCAGTAAAGCCTCATCCGCTTCCTGCTGACAAGTGTTTAACTTCTCCTAACACTCCTCAGCTCTGGCTCCTTTAGCCACAAGACGAAGTTGAGCGCCAGGGCTGGGAGATGCTTCCAGGGCGCAAGGTTTAATTATGGGTGTCCTGTGCGAGCCAACCATCACAGCGCCTCCCTTCCAAGGACAGCAGCGTAAGTCATCGACCGAGGCAGGTGGGGAGAAAAGCCTTGCGTTCACAGCCCCAGCCTGAGCTGGCCTTGTCCTGTGTCACTGACTTGGTGTCCTGTCCTCCCATCGAACTCACTCAGAGACTGGTCACCGCGTGCCCAAGGCCTGCGCTGGGCGTCTCAGCAGGTCATCTTTCCTAAGCGGCTGCAGGCCACGGGCTAGAGCTGCACTCGGCTCTCTGAGTCCACCGAGCAGGGGCAGGGCCTCAGACGGGCTGGCAGAGAGCTGCGGAGGGACCCTCTCGGCCCTTGCCTGTCCTCTGTGACCCTCAGGAGGTAAAGCAGATGGACAGGTTCAGAGGGGGCTTCTGGAAAGAAGGGGAGTGTCCCGGGCTTCCCGAGATCTCTTCCACCTGCTTTAATTGTGTGTTTAAATGACATTAATCGATTGAGTTGCCTGGTGCTGAAAATGCCCAGTGGAATAGGGACCCAGCAAAGCTAAACTCTGCCTTCACTAGGAAGACTTGGTCGGGTGGTCGTTCCAAAGTCTCTAAGAGATGCTTGGCTAGGCGGCTCTGCCCTCTGAGCTCAGCTCTGAGCTTAGCATAAAGACTGTGATTTCAGTCTGCTCCTTGAGAGTGGCTGAGGGTGGATTAGATTATGCATTTGGGTCTTGACTTGGAATTGTTGTTCAGTCCCTAAGTAATTTCCAACTCTTTGTGACTCCATGGACTGCAACTTTCCAGGCTTCCCCATCCTTCACTATTTCCCAGAGTTTGCTCAAGCTCATGTCTACTGAGCAGGTGTTGCCATCCAATCATCTCATCCTCTGTCGTCCCCTTCTCCTCCTGCCCTCAATCTTTCCCAGCATCAGCGTCTTTTCCAATGAGTTGGCTTTTTGCATTAGGTGGCCAAAGTATTACAGTTTCAACTTCAGCATCAGTCCTTCCAATGAATATTCAGGGTTGATTTCCTTTAGGATTGACTGGTCTGATCTCCCTGAAGTTCAAGGGACTCTCAAGAGTCTTCTCCAACACCACAATTTGAAAACATCAATCTTTGTTGCTCAGCCTTCTTTATGGTCCAGCTCTCACATCTGTACATGAATCTGTACATGAATACAACTATAGCTTTGACAATATAGGCGTTTGTTGGCAAAACGATGTCTCTGCTTTTTAATATGCTGTCTAGGTTTGTCCACCTGATGTGAACAGCCAACTCATTGGAAAAGAACCTGATGCTGGGAAAGACTGAAGGCAGAAGGAGAAGAGGGCAACAGAGCCTGAGACGGCTGGATGGCAGAGCTGATGCAGCAGACATGAACTTGGGCAAACCCCAGGAGATGGTGAGGGACAGGGAGGCCTGGCGCGCGGCCGTCCGTGGGGTCTCGCAGAGTCGGTAGGACTTGGCAGCTGGACAACAGCAGCAACTAGGCTTGTCACAGCTTTGGTTTCAAGGAGCAAGCTTATTTTAATTTTGTGGCTGCAGTCACCATCTGCAGTGATTTTGAAGCTCAAGAAAATAAAGTCTGCCACTGTTTCCACTTTTCCCCATCTATTTGCCATGAAGTGACGGGACTGGAGCTATGATCTTAGCTTTTTGAATTTTGAGTTTTAAGCTGGCTTCTGGGTGAAACGGGCAAGATAGGTTATTAGGGCCCACCACACTGGCCATTTCTCTGGGCTTGGGTTGGAGGGTCCCCACCCTCTGTGTTGGCAGTGGACGGCCCCTGAGTCTGCAGGTCAGGGCTGGACCCCGGACATCTGCCCCTCGAGCCAGATGAAGCAGGCCGTGGAAATGAAGGAAGTGCTTGTTCATCCAACGTGGGGTGAGGGGATGGAGGCTTCATATTCTTTTCCTAACCTGTGTGGACTCCCATCCTGGGAGAGGACCCCAGTGACCCGGTGCCTGAAGGTGCCCTGAGGGTCAGCCTCATGCCAGCTGTGCTCTGCCAGCACACGCACGTGCACACACACAGACACACACTCACTGTCTCCTGAAAGCGTTTCGCTCCACGATCTCAAGGTTCCTGAGCCCAAGGTTCTTGCCAGCGCTCATTCCACGGTGCTCCCCCCGCACCCCCCCGCCCAGAGACTGCGTCTAGCCCACGGCTGCTGACATATTTGTCTCTCTGAAGAAGCGCTGTTGCACATTGTGTAAGACAAACACACGCCTCTACATTTGTGTAAGTGTCTGAAGTTTTTAAATGAAAATACGCCTGCTAATTTGAGACACAGAACGATCCCCACACGTCCTCTTTGGTGTGTATTTTCTAAGTGCTTCCGGGCGGCTGTGTGAGTCCCCTTTGTTTCCAGAATGTCCGGTGGATGAGTTTCAAAGCAGCAGTGAGAGCAGCGGCTGGCAGATTCCGGGCTTTTCATGGTGGAACCTGAGGTCCAGGAGCAACGCGCCTGCTCCTGGGGGCAGCAATCTGGAGCATAACTCCTCGCCCTCCGTGTTGGAAGCATATCCCCCTACGCAGCTGTACCAGAGCAAACTGCACACATCTTGGAAAACTTTGCCAGCATTACTCAAAATAGGCAGATGGGCTTTTTTTTTTTATCATTTCCAGGTGCATTTGAGGGCGAGGAGAGTTCTAACAGATCTCAGTGGGCTGTGTGATCCAAACCCCAGAGTTGTACCCATGTATTTCATAGAGATGTTGCTTTAGAGATGGGAAGGGGGAGAATGTGCCCCCAAATCATGCCTTTGAAGCGGCATCACCCTTCAGCACGTTTACAGTAGGTGCTTCGGCAACCACATCCCCCAGATATTCTTTTCTCAGGTACTACGTTCTGATCCCACCTTCTGGGCAGGGCTTGGCCCGGGGGCTGGCCAGGGGAACATGCCGTGTGTGGCTGTGCGCATGCGCAGGTGAGCTAAGGACTCAAGATCAGATCCGAGAACCTGAGACAAATGTCAGTTGTCACCTCCAGACCCTGAAGCTCCCCATCGCACGTGTGTCCTGGAACTCAGACCCTCCTGGAGGGCAATTCCATGTCCTCCTCCAGCAAACAGGCTGTGCTGAGTCCCTGCTTTGGAGACAACGCTTTGTCCCAAGTCCTCTGTGCAGGGCCGGAATTTGATAAGAAATTCACTTCTTACCAAGAGTTGCCTGTTCAGGTCCATCGACGTGAAAGCATGGCTTATGCTTTATTTATTATTCTTATTTAGTCCATCAAGTTTAGGTGCTTTAATTTTGGACCTGGGGTAGATTTCATCCACCACTCAGTGTTGTACCTTTCACCCTGGGTCTTCAGAGCTTGACTTTTGGGACAAAAAGTTTCAGTGAGGAGACTCGGGTAGCAGTCACCTGTCTGGTGACAATAGGGCCACCCTGGGGCCGCAGGCCCTGAGCAGCGGACCCCCTGGGCCCCCACGGGCCACCCTGGGGCCGTCCTCGACAGCCTTGTCCCCAGGAGCCACCCCGCACCCTGAGCCCTGAGCACAGCCATCTGCTCCTCCTCGAAGCCCTTCCCAAAGCCCTGATCATTGAAAGTGCACATATTCAGGCCCCAAGCCTGCTCTCCCTGCCCTCTGTTTACTAAGTACATTTCAAGACCCCCACCCCACCCCTGGCCACCGAACCCTGTTTCCTAAGGTGGTTCTGGGGCCCGCTGTCCCAGAGTGTCCCAGCGTGGTCCCGATGCCTTCTCATCTGGGGCATCCGGCTTGGTGAGTGCATCCTGTCCAGACTCATGGGTACAAGGTCACACACATCTACACCCATCTCCAGACAGCGGCACCCAGTCATTACCTACCCCAGCTGCAGCCCCTCTGCGTCCTGCATGGATTCAGGGACTGTCAGAGACGACCGGGCCTCGTTGGAGCCCGCAGTGCCCGTGCAGGTCTGGGGGCACTGGCCTGTCCATCTGCTTGAAGTCCACCTGGTGAGCGCGCCACCCCGGCCCCTCACCGGCTCAGGCTCCCGCGTCTTCCCACGTGACGAGGGCTCGGCCACGAGGGGTAGGACTCAGAGGTGTTGGGGCCCCGGGGCTCCAGACTCAGCCGTCGAGACGAGTGGCATTGGAATCGAGGGCCAGCACCATCCTGCCAGGACTCCACCGTGGACCCAGCGCAGAGAGTCCCCGTATGCAGAGGTCAGCGCTGCCGACGTCCACTCTCCCAGCCCTTCCCCAGCAGGGCCTGAGATGCTGAGACAGCCGCTCATCGTCTGGAGGTGACGTAGGGACACTGGTGGGTGCGGGGCCTGGGCAGAGCAGGCTGGCCCGGAAAGGCCCAGAGGGACCCGGTTCCACTTCACGTTTCCTCCCAGTGCAGCCTCAGGAGTGGCTTATAACTCTCGACTCTTGAACCCTGCCAGCAGCCTCTGTTGACCGTGAAGACGTCAGAACCTGAATTAGGACCCTGCACTACTGGGTCTCCCTCATACACCATGTTGGACAGTTAAGGATTCTTCCAGACACGCCCGGGGCTCGTTGGTGGACTTCTGCATCTTGTCTCCAGGTCCAGCTGAGAATTAAAGTTGATGCTCATGGGACGTTGATCTGGTCCCTTTAGGTCACAAGCCAACGGTGCTTTGCACCTGGTCTTTGTGGTAGCTCCCGAGTCCCTCACTCCTTTTAATACATATTTTCTAAAAAATGTTATTACAAGAATATCTGTATTTATTGCAAGAATATTTGATAAGTGTAAGCAACCTGCCGATGGCTTTCATTGAAGGACCTTGTAAATGAACGAGCCTCTCTGGCTGGATAATCATCCACGAGATGCTTCTTAGATTCACAATGTCATTAAAAGCACAAATCCTTTTTCTTCTAAATTTCATCCTGTTGAGAGGAACAATCACTGCCTCTGAAGTACTTGAAAAGGACTGTGAATGAAGACGGATGGAAATGGATGCATTCGTGTTAACTCATCCCAGTGTTTATGGCGGCAGAATTACTGATTTAATTTGTGAAACTGAATGAATTTAGTGCAAGATAAATTTGTACAGATTCCTGAAAAAGAGCTTTCTGGGAGAGAATGGAGGTGAATTCCGCTGTTTTGAGAGGGCAGGGTACGGTGGTTGGGCAGACAGGATGAATGCTCTGCAGAAAAGCCCCACAGTGGACCATCCACGCCAGGTTGTCCACTCGTCTGGAGGGCAAGATGCCCTCAGGACTCAAGGCAAGCAAAGTCTTTTCTCGGACATGCAGTGTATCTCACAGCACGAGAGACGTGCTCAGCGCACAAGCAGTAGAGCGCGTGCACCCAGGTGAGCCCATCGCCTGGTCTGTACCGGGGTGGGGACGACTCGGGATGACATCTGGTGCAGCGTCTTAAAGGGAGGGACCGGGGGGCCCAGGGTGGGGGAGGAGGCCTCACCGGGTGGCCGAGGTGCAGGGCTCAGGAGGCCCGGGTGGGCTGTGGGCGGTGGGGCGTCCTCACGAATCTGCGTGCTCCTCCTTCAGCCTGGCGTGTGAGGCATCCTTCTGCGTGACGAGTGCTCCCACCGCTGGGAAGGATCGGCTGCCTCGGAGAGTGTCTGGATTTCTACACCCTTCTTCCAGGCACACCGAGGGCTCCTTGCTGGAGTTTTACAGCTGCATCCAGATCCAGCTGGAAAGTGGCCTTGGCACTTGTGAGAAGATGGTCCAGTCCCTTTAAGCCACAGATCCACAGGACTTGGCACCTGGTCTTAACTGAAGTTCTTGGGACTTTACTCCATTGGATACACACTTTCTTCTGTTTTTATTATTATTATTTTTAAATCACAAGATGCAAACACAACAGCGATATCATGACCAGGTGTTGCTGTGCTCTGTAAGAGACTGTTTTAGTCGATGCTGTAACCCAACACCTCGTTTTCTGCCCTGAGCTGGGGAGGGACGTCCAGGGAGGAGCACAAGCCTTCCAAGCTCCCGGCGAGGAGCCCAGCGTGCTGCCTGCTGGTCACAAAGTCTGTGCTTTGAGCCTCCCGTGACCCCCTGCCCAGCAGGCCGGTCTTCTGCTCCCACCTGAGTGATCGGGAGCAGAGAGCCCACTGGGACCACGCGCTCCAGGCTCCTCCCAGCTCCTGGCAGGAGCCTCTGTTCGGGGAAATGGTGCTGGACACGGGGGTGGGCAGCCGGACACGGGGGTGGGCAGGCAGTCCTGCCCTCAGAGCTTTTCTGGTAAAAGACAAGAGGTTGGGGGGTGGGGGCGTGTTGAGCCTGTGTCCCGTGGGGCCCCTGCCTCGGCCACGCAAGGGCTCATCAGGCCGAGTGCAGGCAGGGCGATGGTCCCCCTGTATCTGTAACCCTTCCTTCCAACCCCATAACCTGGGGGCTGGAGGCCCTGCGGGCTGTCCTGGGTGGACTCAGAATGTCATGAAGGGACTGGGCACCAGCGTAAGTACCTACGGTCTAACTGTTGATGCTCAAAAGTTTGACAATCAATTCAGCCCGCCTCTTAAAGAAGCGTTCTACAGTGATCGTATGTCTTTTCATGAGGACAGCAAAGTAGCTTATGAATATGACATCAAAAGGAAATTTTAAACTTGATTGTTTCCAGGATTTGCCCAAAGAAAGAATGTTTGGAGAATGATGCTCAGACAATGGGGCTTCCCAGGTGTCTCAGTCGTAAAGAACCTGCCCGCCCCCGCGGGAGGCACAGGAGACGCAGGGTTGATCCCTGGGTCAGAAAGATTCCCTGGAGGAGGGCAGGCAACCCGCCCCAGTATTCTTGCCTGGAGAATCCCACGGACAGAGGCGCCTGGTGGGCTACAGTCCACGAGGTGGTAACGAGTCGGACGCGACTGAGTGACTGAGCGCGCTGAGACAGTGATGCTGCTTGAGTTTCCAAGGCATTATCCATGAGCTCTGCTCAGAGTCAAGTGTTGGAAGGAAAACACGGACGGCATTTGTGTGTATGAGTGTGCGTGTGAGAGGTGTGCACGTGTGTACACGCATGTGTACGTGATGTGTGTGTGATGTGCATGATGCATGCGTGCATTTCTTTTCCTCTCAGTCACAGACTTTCCTGCCTTCACCACTCTGGTCCAAACCCATGTTTAAAATCAGCAGGCGTGTGGTCTCTGGACGGGCCCTCGGCCTTGCCCCTGCGTCTTGCCCACCCACCGAGGTGAGGGGGGAGGCGTGTGCCCGCTGTCTCCACTTCAGACACCCACACCCTCCTGATCTCCATGATGGAGACCACCAGTGAGGGAACCTTCCCCCGGGACCCCGTGCTGACCCATGCAGTGCGGCCCAGAGGCAGACGGTGACTGCCCACTGGCGGTGCCACACCCCAGAATTCCATCTGGACGCTTTGCGCCCACGTCCTTCTCAGCTGAATTTATTGCACATAAAGAAGAGGGATTTTACTTGACTGGATCTCATTTGACTGGATTTCTAGTCAATACTGAGATGCCGAATTGGCCTCTTGCTCTCACTTGTGGGTGAGAGAACACCCCTTTGTGGAAAGACTCTTTCTCGGTTCTGGGGGAGAGTTTCTGCCAGCCAGTGACTGGCTGCCAGAGGATGGGTGTGCCCGGAACCAGCGCCCCGCCCTCTCCTCCGCCCTCCATGCTATGGCCTCGTCCCCCGGTCCGTGTCGTTGATGGACCCAGGAAACAGTGGAAGGCTGGCCCGGCAGGGTGAGTTACAAGGGAAATCCCGCATTAGTCAGTATAGGCTGGACAGGATCCCATGGAAACCAAATACTCCATTGACAAAATGATCTCATTAGGGGTAGATTGAGCTACGAGGTGGTCCCTAACGTGGCTTCCTAAGGAGATTATTCCAGAGTTGTTAGAGTGTATTCTGTGTCTGGGAAAATCGAGTTAATCATGTAGTAATAATGTGCTTATTAGAAATGAGCTCCAGTTATTACAAACATTCAGCAAGGATTTGTGGAGCCCTGATCACATGCCAGGTGCGTCTGGGCCCCAGGATGCAGCGGCGACGATGCCAGTGTGGCCCAGACCGCCCATCCTTATCATCCCCCTCACTGAGCTCCCGTTTAGGGTAACTCGTTGCCTCAACTCCTTTGCTGCTGGTTCTTTGCTGTGTTCCTATGGTTATTATTTTTTAACTTATAAAAAGGGCTTCCCTGGTGTCTCAGAAGGTGAAGAATCAGCCTGCCATGGGAGAGACCTGGGTTCAGTGTCTGGGCTGGGAAGATTCCCTGGAGAAGGGAACAGCCACCCACTCCAGCGTTCTGGCCTGGAGAATTCCGCAGACAGAGGAGCCTGGCAGGTTTACGGCCCATGGGGTCACAAAGAGCTGGACTCGGCTTATAAAAAGCGATGAGGTGACACCAGCTCATTTGTCGTTACCACCTGGTGGATGGCTTCTAAAGACAGTCTGTGTACTGGCGACAAAGATGGAAATCCACCCTGCTTCTTAGCACAATTACTCTTCTAAGAAAATCTCACTTCACCTTATAAAACTGTTGAGGTGTACAATCCCCCTTGTTTTATCGATGCAGAGCACGTAGAATCTCTTTAAGTGGCAATGCCATAGTAAGGGTCCGATTGTGAATCGCTTCCTCAAATTCCACAGCAGAGACTGTGTCGGGGCTGTGTGCCATCTCATTTGGGTCATAATCTGGGTCTGTGCCCCCACAGGAGAGCTTAGGAAATGGGAATATCTCATGGGCATGAGCTTTCCCAATTTCGCAGCCTGGGGTGGCCACACAGCTTATTGCCAAAGACCTCTGATCACCGGAAATCTCGTGATCTGGTCTTGGGAGCCCCTGGGATGTTCACTGTCCCTGGGTATGGAGGACAGCGTCCTGGAACACTGGCTTCAGCGCTAAAGTTCAGGGAGGCCAGACAAAGGGGACAGGCTGGTCACTCCCTGCCCACCTTAGACTGTTGGTCAAGCCGGTCACTAAAACCACTCAGAGTCCAGACGAGACGGGCTGGGACTCTGCCCCACGCCACAGGAAGGACAGACTGGCCGCGTGGAAAAGACACTTTCTGGAGAGAGACTTGTCACCGAAAAGATAGCATTCCCTCCAAATCCCCAGGATGCACTGGCGTGGCTTCCACCATTTTTCTATTTCTTTTAAAAACACAGCTAACTGGAGCAAAAGACAGGATTTGAGATGGAAATGTGTGGGTATAACGTGCTTTCCAGATCTTTCTCTGGACTTCTCATAAGCAAATGGCCAGAGGATGTGATGTCCAGACATGAGCCAGGAGCAAACCATGGTGGTGTGTCCAGTCCACTCTGGGAGGGAGTATCCGTCACCTGTCACCTGTTAACAGCCCCCAAAGTTCCCACTAGGCTTGGTTTTTTTCCTTTATTTTAGCCGAGTTGTCAAGTTGTCAAAGATCTTTCAAAGGCAATAGATGTACAGAAACAGGTAACTGAATAGAAGCAGAAATAACTTGGATTAAATAAAACAGCTTCTGAAATTCCTGGTACGCTCCACTGGGAAGGGCCGTGAGTGCTGTGGGCAATTTCCCCTGGATTTTCCATCTACTCGCGGGTCATCTCCATCCACAATTGGCGCGGGTTGGTGAGAAGTGACTTGTCCTTTAATCCACATGACAACGTGGATTTCACTTCGAGCAACTCCTTGCGCTGCGAGGTCAGTAGGTTGCATGACAACTTTAGAGCGGAAGACCCTGGGTGTCTCAGTAACCACTTGTCTAGGTTGGGTTTCCCTCAGCGTTTCAGGCTAAAGCAGAGACGGGTTCCGGCTGTCGGGGGTGCTCTTGGAGCCGTGGGAGTTGGAGAACGCATGGTCAGATTGTCTCCACAAAGGTCGTGGCTGAGCCTGTGGTCAGCTCTGAAAAGAGATGCTTGGGATGGTGACCGCTGCTCTGGGAAGGATGTGTGACTTCGGGGGACAGTGTCCTGCCCTGAGGGGATCCTGCAGACGGCCAGCTGCTGAGACCCACCTGCTGACCTCTTCCCAGCAGCTGGGGAGACCAGCTCTGCATCCACCTACCCTGAAGGGACACCTGGGTGACACCTCCAGTGTCAACCCTGCTAGGGTTATTGTGTAAGCGGTGGAGCTCTGGGTTCACGTAGAATCCAAAAGCACTTTCCACTTTCAAACATCAGAGTGATGATTCTCAGTGAAGCTGGAGTTCCATAAACCAAGCCTCCGATAGTTCAGCCTGTCTCCTAGATGTTTTATTAGGGGTTCAATTTTGTTTTATTGAGTTTTATTGGGTAAGTTGTTGTTGGGAAGTAATTTCGCTTATGAGAGAAGTTATATGGAGTTCATATCTTCCTTCCTTGAGGGTCCACAATGTTCGATTGCACTCAGACCCATCCGGCTCCAGCCCCGAGTTCTGTGCAAGATCCCCCAGCCTCACGCACGACCCCCTTCCATCCCTGAGCCCACACCCAGAGCGGAGATGCTGTCCTGGGCATACGGTCCCCTCTCTGGGCAGCCAGACCTCTAAGCAGCCTTGTTCAAAGAGCAGGCTGCGGACGGAGCCAGCCTGGGTTCAAGTCTCTGCCTCCCTGTGACCTTGGTGGAGGAGAGACCAGCTCAGCCTCTCACGTGCTCGTCTCTGTATCATGCAGTCTGGGGTCGATGATGCTTTCTCCACAGAGCAGTCTTTAGGATCAGACTGGATTACAGCTACTAAATGTCTGCTTAAATGCAAGTGCTGAGCCAATGCGAGTTTTCCTCCATCTCGTTTCTTTGAAATGCTACCGGATTTGCCCGTCTCACTCGAAATTGCCAGTTCACCAGTGTGCCATCTACTAAGCAGCACTTCCCCCAAAGACTTGGACGTTTTTAAAATTTATAAATGCACACACAAGAGGCAGTTGTCCGTCCTGTTCCGATAACCTGTGTTTCTGCACTGTGCCCAATCCGCCACCCGCTCTGGGCTCTGGGGGGCTCTGTCACAAGCTGGGGTCAACCTTTGGGGTTGGTCAGTTCCGTAGAAACTTGACCTTGAATTCTGGTGTCCTGAGCATGCCCCCGTCCACTCTGCAGACACCCAGGAGTGCATGGCACTGCTCTTTGCAGGCCCTGTGCCCCTCCGGGCCCAAGGGTGCTCTGGAGACACGCTGGAAGATTCCTGACCCCCCACCAACGAATCTCTGATGGCCGTGGATGCAGGCAGCTCTCCCGGGATGCGCTTGTCTTTTCCCCTCACGTCCCCTCCCCCCAAATCTCCCGAATCTCTGCCACTCTCATCCAGACGCCCCCTGCCCAGCCCTTCAGGGTGTGCCCTTTATCAGGAAAGCGGGCCGCTGCTGTTTCACTCCGTGGTTCCCCTGCCCCTTCCTGGATCGCTGTCCATCCGTCCCTCAGCAGCATCCTCACGCCTTCCCTGCCTGAGCAGGATGCCCTCCGGGTTCTCCTGCCAGTGGCTGGAAGCCAGGTCTCCCCGCACCTGGCCCCGTCCTGGGCGTCTTCTCCCCTCAAGTCCCGCGTGTCTCTGCTGCCCCTGCCTCCCTCCAGCTTCCCTCTCCTCTCATGGCGAGCTTCTCACCGTGATGGTCGAGGACAGTGAGCCTTCATCAGCACCTTGGTTTCCGTGGCTCAGCGCCACCTCCCTCCATCACCGCTGTCCTCGCCCCGCACGGGTCATCGCAGCCCCGGGTCCACCGTCCTGTCGGGATCTGTGTTCTGTGTTGTGCGGATGATGGGTGCGGTGAGAATCTCTGCCTGGGGCCGACTCCCCCCTCCCTCCGAGGCCGAGTCTGCTTGGGTCCCTGCACTCCCGGGCACTGCTCAGCCCTAGGCCCGTCGTCTCTTCCCATCACTCCTCTCGGGGTCCTCGGCCTGACCTCCCTCTGCATTATGCACGTGGTCCTCCCACTGGGAAATGATCCTTTGAAGACGAATATCCTCGGTCCCATGGCCTCACTCCCACCCTCTCTGCTGACTCCCCACCCTTTATCTGCAACATGCCCTGAATGTTTCTGCTCGGATGCCTCACTTGACCTCAGTGGGTCAACAGCTAAATACCTCCCCCACCCCTTTGCTTTCTCTGTCACCAAAACTCCTATTTCCTTTAAAGGGAGGAGCTTCCAGGGTGTGAGCACATGGCCTCCCTTCTAACCCATCCTTTCCTTCTTCTGACTTGACTTCCCAGGGCCCCGCACACAGCATGGACTTCTAGAAAGAAGGGATTGTGCTGCTTTTCCATCTGAAGTGTGTGCCAAGGGTTTACACGGAGTAGCACCTTACGTGTTTCAAGCCACCTGCTGAATGAACTGTCTTCTTCCAGGTTCAGGGTCCCCTGGACCAACTCGGGAGATAGAGTGAGATGCTTCCCTCATGCCCTCCACTCTGGCCTCTTCTCTTCCCGGCTTGCAGCATCTGCACGTTGTGTGTGTGGGTGTGTGCACTCGCCCATGTATGTGGATTTTCCCATAAAGACTTTGTGATCCTTTGCATGCATGCTCAGTTGCTCAGTCATGTCTGACTCTCTGTGACCCCATGGATTATAGCCCACCAGGCTCTTCCATCCACGAGATTCTCCAGGCAAGAGTACAGGAGTGGGCTGCCATTTCCTTCTCCAGGGGGTCTTCCCACCCAGGGATGGAAGGCATGCATTGGCAGGTGAACTCTTTACCATGGGCCACCTGGCAAGCCCTTATGATTCTCTGAAAGTGAGAGTCGCTCAGTCGTGTCCAACTTTTGCGACCCCATGGACTATACAGTCCACGGAATTCTCCAGGCCAGAATACTGGAGTGGGTAGCCTTTTCCTTCCCAAAGGGATCTTCTCAACCCAGGGATCGAACCCAGGTCTCTCATATTACAGGCAGATTCTTTACCAGTTAAGCCACAAGGGAAGCCCTTTACATTTATATAATTGATTTCCACACCTGGCCCAGCTTTTTGTGAATGGATCAGAACTTTGCTCTCGATAACCACCCTTCGGCAGTCTGCCACCTGTCTGCGTGGGGTGGTACTTGCTCCCTCGTCAAAGACACTGGCCCACCTGTTGGATGATAAGGACAGGATCTGAGGGCATCACTAGCTGACCCTTTCCAGGCTGGCACGGATGCGCTGGACCCATTCTTGATTCTGTCTGATGACGTGCTGAGATTCACATCCTGTAGGAACAGCGGGCATGGTTTGCTGAAAGCTGACGAGGTGTGGACACCTCACACCCCTTGATGGTGGGGTCATTGCCATCCACCGTGTGAGGAGGTGGCTCACGGCCGGCTTCTGCGGGTCCAGGGGCCGCCCAGCCCCTTCGTCATGCCCTCTGCTGGAGCCATTCTCAACAACCACACGTGCGTGCTCGCAGCTGCCCAAAGCCTCTACGCTTGCCCGCCCCCCTTTTTATTGGAGGACAGTGTACAGCAAAGTGAATCAGTTACAGCTGTTCTTTTTCAGATTCTTTTCCCTGATAAGTTATCACAAAACACTGAGCCAGGTTCCCTGTGCTAAACAGGAGGTCCTTGTTGGTTATCAGTTTATTATGCAGTGGTGTGTGTGTTAATCTCAAACGGCTAATTTATCCCTTTCCCCTTCGGTAACCTTGAGCTTGCTGCCCATGAGTATATTTCTGTCTTGTAAGGAACTTCACTTGTATCGACAGAGGGATGGATAATATGTGCTATACACACAGAACGGAATACTCAGTCATAAAAAGAATGAAATAATGCCATCTGTAGCAACACGATGTGCCTAGAGATGACCACGCTAAATGAAGTAAGAGAGAAAATTACCATACGGCATCACTTACATGTGGACTCTAAAAAAAAGAAAAAGACACCTCTTTGTTTCCGTTCAACCCAATCAGCCTGTTGGGAACCCCGGTGCCTGCTGACCCCAGCCCCTCTGCCCGAGCAGACTCCACCCCCCCCCCCACTCTCTCCCTCCAGACGCTGACCCCGCCCAGCAGCGCTGTGTGAGTTCAAGCAGACTCCATGTCTGCACACTCTCTGCTGCAAGCTCTGTAAAAGATGCAGGCAAGGTTGGATTCCAGTGCGGTTGTGAGATGAAATGGAATAATGCATAGAAAGCACGCACATCAATGTCCACAGTGTAGAAGTTCAGGAAAGCTTCGCATGGGGACTTCGCTAGTGGTCTAGTGCTTAAGAATCCGCTTTTGCAATGCAGAGGATGCAGGTTCAATCCCTGGCAGCAGAACCAAGATCCCGCTTGCCACAGGGTGACTGAGCCGGCTCGCTGCGACTAAAGGGCCTATGCACAGCAACGGAAGAGCCCACACAGTGCTCCGAAGACGGGTGAGCCACGGTGAAGGCCCGACGCAGCCAAATAATAAGTTAATAAAGGAAGGGTTGGCAGTTTGGCCTTTTCCTACCTTTCTCCAAAGTGATTACGACTACCGCCTGTAAGGGCCGTTGCTGATAAAGCATCCGTTTACTTGTAGTATCGATTTTCTATTACCATGAACACCCCTGCAAGCAGAACTCTCCTGTGTATATTTGTTTGGGATTTTCAAGTGCTCCCTGCCTCACTAGATTAGAAGCTCCCTGGAAGCAGGAATGGGAAGCGATCTATGGTCCCTGAGAGTGGAGAGCACTGTGCTTTCATGGAGCCGCTCCAGAGCTCCTGTTTGTACGTGGGATGGCAGCCACTGACCCCATCAGGTACACCAGCTACAGTAAGCTCTGTCCAGGAGTCATGTGCGGGTGTGAGAGTTGGACCATAAGGAAGGCTGAGAGCCAGAGAATCGATGCTTTCAAACTGTGGTTCTGGAGAAGGCTTCAGAACCCCCTGGACTGCAAGAAGATCCAACCAGTCCCTCCTAAAGGAAATCAGCCCTGAATACTCACTGGAGGGACTGATGCTGAAGCTAAAGCTGCAGTCCTCTGGCCCCCTGATGCAAAGAGCCGACTCCCTGGAAAAGACCCTGATGCTGGGAAAGATTGAGGGCAGAAGAAGGAGGGGAAGACAGAGGATGAGGTGGTTGGATGGCATCACCAATTCATGGACATGAGTTTAAGCAAGCTCCGGGAGATAGTGAAGGACAGGGAAGCCTGGTGAGCTGCAGTGCACGGGGTCACAGAGTCAGATAAGACTTGCTAACTGAACAGCAACATGTACCAGCTGGAACACACTAAATATCTAGTGTGCGTGCTCGCTCTCCTCAGTCATGCCCAGCTCTTTGCAGCCCCATGGACTGTAGCCCACCAGGATTCCCTGACCATGGGATTCTCCAGGCAAGAACCCTGGAGCGGGCGGCCGTTTCCTCCTCCAGGGGATCCTCCCGACCTGGCGATCGAGCCTGCCTCTCGGGTGGCTCCTGCACGCAGGCACATTCTTTCCCACCGGGCCGCCAGGGAAGCGAGTCTATAAAGTCTGAGAAACTGTGGAGAAGTGCAGATAATGATACGCAAATTACTGATAATTCTGTAACTCAGTACTTAAAATCTAACAAGATATATAATCTTTTATATATTTTATATGTGTTATATATTTATACATCTGCATTGTAATTACATTTAATAATATATTTATAAAATATATAAAATTGTGTGTCTGTAATTATTTACATTTTATGGAATAAATTGTTATTTTTCTAATCATAATGGGAGAGTACATCTTATTAAATGGCATGGAGACACATGCAATTCACTGACTTGATCTTTTAATTTCTCGTGTGTTGCTTCTGCGTGCCAGAGCCTAGCTGTGTGGTATGACTGACTCTCTCTACTTGGAGATGAAAAGATGGAGGCCCAGCAGAGTGAAATGAAATGTCCCAGACGTAGATTTTGATAAATAAATGTTGATTTGCAAGCACACACGTTGACAATGCCAGAAAGAAGAGAGGAGCCGCGGCAGGCCCGCGGGCCTCTGACGCCGCCCTCCCGTATCTCAGGGCCAGCGGGGTGTCCAGCGGGGCCGACGGCTGGCCGGGCCCTGACGGGGAGGGAGACGGGTCGTTAATCTTGCTTAGGACCAGCTCTGCTGACACGACCCCTCACGGAGCACTTTGCCCCATGGACCCAGAGGTCCTTCGGATGCCAAAGAGAGAGGCCGGCACTTAGATAATTTAAATCATTGAAAACAAAATCATGTTTACCAAAGGGGAAACATGGGGAGGGGTATATCAGGAGTGTGGGAGTAACATGCACTCGGATACTATATAGAGAACAGAAGAGCCACAGGGACCTGCTGTACGGCACAAGCCGCTCTCCTCGTATTCTGTGATCACCTATGTGGGCAGGAACCCGAAAAAGAGTGGATGTGTGTACACGCAGAACCGAGCTGTGCTCTGCACTGGACGCCAGCTACACTCCAAGAAGGTAAAAAAACCTAACAAACGATGTAAAGCTACCATATTTATGCATCTCTGCAGAGGGACAGGGTGAACGCTCTTTTCAAAGCCTTTGCTCCTGAGCACAGGAGTCTCGCCAGCCTCAGGCTTCCTCAGGACGAATTTGAGGAGCTGTCCTGCGCCCTGACATGGACAGGAGGGCAGGGACGGGCAGGCCCCCGGGAGCAGCCAGGCGGGCTCCCCTGAGAAAGCCCGGGTGTGGAGCTGCAGGTGGAGAAGGAAGCAGGGCGGAGGGGCTGGAGGCAGGGTGCCGGACCCGCAGGGAGATGGGAGCGCACCTGTGACCCGCAGGGAGATGGGAGCTCATCTTCCCAGGTGCCTGAAGCTGGCCTCTGCCCTCCTCATCAGCCCCAGAAAGAGGACTGCCCAGTAATCAGCAGGGCGAACGCTAACCCTCCCTTTCTTCGTTCACTGGCTTGGCTGCGTCGGGCCTTAGTCTGGCTCACCTGTCTGCAGAGCATCCTGCGGGCCTTCCGTTGCAGGGCACACTGGCTTGACTGCGTCGGGCCCTAGTCTGGCTCACCTGTCTGCAGAGCATCATGCGGCTCTTTCGTTGCAGGGCACAGGCACTCCGGTTGCAGCGAGCGGCTTAGTCACCCTGTGGCGTGCGGGATCTTGGTTCTGCTGCCAGGGATTGAAGCTGCATCCTCTGCATTGCAAAAGCAGATTCTGAAGCACTGGACCACCGGGGAAGTCCCTGTGCAATGTTGTCTTGAAGCTTTTGCTTCAGGAATGATGCTGGACAGATGTCCACCCCCGGGCACGTCCCTGGGCAGGTCTCAAGGACAGGGGTCGGTTCTCACCTTTAGGATGCTGGAGAGCTGTTCTGCACTTGACGTCAAAGAGAGGATCATTCTAACCTGCCTCGACTCCAGAACGGCCTCAGCCCTGTGCACGACTTTCTTCGGAGCCGTGGGGTCCGGGGTGGGCATTTCTTCATTTACAGAGACAAGAGCCAGGGCACTGAGGGGCAGGGGGCCCTGGGCCGGCTGCTTTTCACTCTGCTGACGTACTGGCTCCCACCTCCTGACCTGTGACCCCTCCGATTGTTATCTAATCAATTCAGCCAAAATTAAAAAGATGTGTTTGTATTTGCTTGAACACTCTTTCAGCCCGACGTTCGTGGCGGTGACCTTTTCGTATTGAATTCCGCAGCTGATCGCATGTGGCCTGCCAGATTGCCGGGCTCATAAATAATGAATCACCTTGTGAGGAAGGGTTCAATGGCCTGCAAGGCTTAGCGGGGGCCCCGCACCCCCTAACCCGCTACTCCCAGCGTCCCGGCTCTGAGCCCAGGGACCAGCCTCCACGGGCTGCTCCCGAACCATGCAGCTTCCTGTTTGCTTTACTTTTAGTGGTTTGTTTGATTTGCAGGAGAGTTGACTTTTAATTTATTTTTATGGTAGTAAAATTCACATAAGATGCAATTGACCAATTTAGCCACTACAAAGGATGCAATTCAGTGACCTTATATACATTCAAGATGTGTAGCCAGCATCCCTGCTCCCAGGACTTTTTCACATCCTGAACAGCTTGGTGCCCATTGAATAGCAGCAACCCGTCCCTCCCTCCCCAGCCCCGGAAGGCTCTCTTGTGCCTCCGCCCCCGCGAGTCTCCTCATCTCGACGCTCAGTGTGAGTGGGGCGACCCCGGCTTGCCCTGCCGCATTTGGCTGCTCTCACTATTGCAACATTTCCAGGGCGCGGCTGCGTCTTGGCGTGACTCGGCGCTTCATAGACCCGAGGGGGCTTCTCATATTTTCCCCTCTTCTGCCACCTGCAAACAACTTAAGGTCACTAACGAGAAGACGGAAATCATTTAAACACCAAACCAAAAACCCCGTAGAAGATGTACTTCTTTGAAAAAAGAAGAGTCTCAGCTTCTTTGGAGTTTGCAAAATTAACAGATTACTTGAAAGAAATTCCTGAAAACTAGCAGTGGGTTTACCCTAATGACTATTTCAGGGGCCAGAGCCCTGGCGGCCTGGCCTCGGACTAGACCATCGATCGGGAAAATGCCACACGTGTAGCGTCTCTATCGTGATTTTGTCTTTGTTTTTGTCGTAGCAGCGATTTCCGTCCTAGAGTCACAGGTGTGCAAAACTGGTTAACTCCACACACTTGGTGGTTTCGTCGCTCAATCGTGTCCAACTCTGTGATCCCATGAAGTGAAAACCACCAGGCTCCTCCGTTCATGGGGTTCTCCAGGCAAGAGTACTGGAGTAGGTTGCCATTTCCTTCTCTGAGGGATCTTCCTGACCCAGGAATCAAACCCAGGTCTCCTGTATTGCAAGCAGTTTCCTTATTGACTGAGCTACGAGGAAAGCTGTACAAACTTGAGCCAACACTTAATTGAAGCCTGTAAGAAAATGTAAAGTAAATTATGATTATGAGGATGGAAAGTAGCCAATTTTTTTAAATACGTATAATTTGATTTTTTTTTAAAAAAAAACTTTGAGTTCAGGAAAATGCAGAAAAAGTGAAAAGTAGCTCTGTGAGAGTCTTACAGAGCTCTCCTGGTGGCCGGATGTCCTGTTTGCTTCTGACATTTGATTTTCTGGGTGTCTGTGTCCAAGCAGCTGCTGCATCTTCTGCCTCGGGGCATGCAGCCCAGCCTCCAAGCCACAGCAGCCCTGAGGAAGGCGCGGGAATGCAGAGCAACAGGGCCCCAGGCCACGTCCCCCCCCCATCTGCCCTCCTTCGGGCTGCAGGGTCATCAGCACAGGGCCTGGGGCTGAGCAGCTGAGGCAGGAGTGGGGAACACGCTAAGAAGGTGAGTGACCCAGAGGGCACTGTCTCGCGGAGCACGCCGAACACGCTCACCTTCTCATCAAAGCACCCGAAGAGCCCGCGCCGCTCACGGCACACGTGGCCACAGGGACACGGAGGCCACGCCTCTGGCCTTTCCCTGGGCCACACCATCGATTCCCTCGGGGCTGAATTTTGTGACCCTTAGGGCTCCTCCAGTTCTCAGAGCTCCGGTGTGTCTCTGTCTGTGGCACATGAGGACAATGATGGTGATGGAGGTGCTGGTGTCAGGGACACGGAGGCCACGCCTCTGGCCTTTCCCTGGGCCACACCATCGATTCCCTCGGGGCTGAATTTTGTGACCCTTAGGGCTCCTCCAGTTCTCAGAGCTCCGGTGTGTCTCTGTCTGTGGCACATGAGGACAATGATGGTGATGGAGGTGCTGGTGCTGGTGGAGGTGGTGGTGATGATGGTGGTGGTGATGGAGGTGATGGAGGTGCTGGTCAAGATGGAGGTGATGATGGTGGTGCTGGTGATGATGGTGCTGGTGTTGATGGTGCTGGTGGTCATGATGGTCATGATGGAGGTGGTGGTGGTGGTGATACAAATAACTCCAGTTGCTTGAGTTCTTACTATATACTGGACGCTGCAGTTCTCTGTGTTCCTGCCCCACCACGTGAGGCCCCAGGTCAGCAAGAAGACGCAGCTCTCTTGTTCGGGTCTCCCCACTCAGAAGCAGCATAACTAGTTCGCAGGTCTCGCTTGCTGCTCCTGAAGGCTTCAATCTTCAGTGTTTGATGCCGGTTGCTGGAAAGACCTGACTGAACTTCGCTCTTTTCCTTTCCTGTGTTCGAGGGTTATTAACTGGCCTAACAGGCACAGGTTTGGCAACCTTAAACTCTGTATTTGGCCTATTTTGTAATAAGACTTTGCCCCTTTGCATGAATTTCTTCAAGTCTGCAGTCTATGCTTTCCAGATGCTCTTTGGACACAGTGGCTTCCTACCACCCCGGCCACTACCGCCGACGGTTTCCTCTTACGTGCGTCCATGATGCTACCTGCCTTTCCCCCTCTGCGTCCTCACAGAGGACCAGGGGCCGTCCAGTTCAAAGGGAGACCCTTCCGAAGTATTTCTACTGCTTCAGCAGGGGATTTGATTCAAAATCGCACAAAAATGAAGCTCTTTAACTACAGTGTTAAATACATCTTTGAGGTGGAACAAAGCTTTATTTTTTTAAAAAAAATCTGATATATACATATCCATCTCTGTGCATTCACTATGTATATACACATACATATTAAATTGATTTTTTCACTCTTTGCACTGTATTTTATTGTAATCTTAGATGAGTTACATAACTCAAGATGAATGCCTTGATTTCAATGGCTTAGCTGATAAAGGCAGAAACTAGACCTTGGTGCTGGGAACAGAGGAGAGGACACTATCTGAGAGATGCTTCTGAAGCTGAGTGGACAGAACACTGTTCTGTTAAAGGAAAGTAAATAGCAATATTGCCTTCAAAACTTCTGGCTTGAGTGACTGGGTATTGATGAAACAGTATGTTTTCTGGAGCTCTGACACTCAGCATTTAAAAACCACTGTTGTCTTGGAAAGGAATGAGGAAACCTCTCTGGGCTTCCAGACATTCCAAGCCCAAACAGGGTGCTTTGCTCCCGCTTTGCTCCTCTTGCAGCTTGATGGGCATTGCGCCCCCTGCAGCAGCTTGCACCTGGAGAGGGTAGAGCGCTGCACGGGCTCGCCAGGCCACTCCCAGCAAGGGCGAGGGGCCCCACCAGCAGCTCGCTGAGGAGAGCGGGGCGGGGAGGGGGCTTGCAGACCCCTGCGTCTGCCAGGACCCCGGAGTGAGCACTGATCCTCTGCAAGGACAGACCAGGGAGGGGCCAGCTCCCCAAGGGCCCTGGGATGGGAGCCGGGCACCCAGGAGAAGATGTCACAAAGCCACCTCTCCCATCTGCTGCAACTGCAGGGCCAGTTCTGGACTGGACTCAGGGACAGAAATGCAGAAGGACACAGAAGAGCAGTCTGAAGGAAGCATGGATTTGTGCAGAAGCGGGACTTGAGTACCCGGTGGAGGGGGCGTGATGGCACAGGAGCAGAAACGTCGCTGGTAACGGATATTCCTGTTGGGCTTACAAGGAGTGGGGTGGACTCTTACTATATACTGGACGCTGCAGTTCTCTGTGTTCCTGCCCCACCACGTGAGGCCCCAGGTCAGCAAGAAGACGCAGCTCTCTTGTTCGGGTCTCCCCACTCAGAAGCAGCATAACTAGTTCGCAGGTCTCGCTTGCTGCTCCTGAAGGCTTCAATCTTCAGTGTTTGATGCCGGTTGCTGGAAAGACCTGACTGAACTTCGCTCTTTTCCTTTCCTGTGTTCGAGGGTTATTAACTGGCCTAACAGGCACAGGTTTGGCAACCTTAAACTCTGTATTTGGCCTATTTTGTAATAAGACTTTGCCCCTTTGCATGAATTTCTTCAAGTCTGCAGTCTATGCTTTCCAGATGCTCTTTGGACACAGTGGCTTCCTACCACCCCGGCCACTACCGCCGACGGTTTCCTCTTACGTGCGTCCATGATGCTACCTGCCTTTCCCCCTCTGCGTCCTCACAGAGGACCAGGGGCCGTCCAGTTCAAAGGGAGACCCTTCTGAAGTATTTCTACTGCTTCAGCAGGGGATTTGATTCAAAATCGCACAAAAATGAAGCTCTTTAACTACAGTGTTAAATACATCTTTGAGGTGGAACAAAGCTTTATTTTTTTAAAAAAAATCTGATATATACATATCCATCTCTGTGCATTCACTATGTATATACACATACATATTAAATTGATTTTTTCACTCTTTGCACTGTATTTTATTGTAATCTTAGATGAGTTACATAACTCAAGATGAATGCCTTGATTTCAATGGCTTAGCTGATAAAGGCAGAAACTAGACCTTGGTGCTGGGAACAGAGGAGAGGACACTATCTGAGAGATGCTTCTGAAGCTGAGTGGACAGAACACTGTTCTGTTAAAGGAAAGTAAATAGCAATATTGCCTTCAAAACTTCTGGCTTGAGTGACTGGGTATTGATGAAACAGTATGTTTTCTGGAGCTCTGACACTCAGCATTTAAAAACCACTGTTGTCTTGGAAAGGAATGAGGAAACCTCTCTGGGCTTCCAGACATTCCAAGCCCAAACAGGGTGCTTTGCTCCCGCTTTGCTCCTCTTGCAGCTTGATGGGCATTGCGCCCCCTGCAGCAGCTTGCACCTGGAGAGGGTAGAGCGCTGCACGGGCTCGCCAGGCCACTCCCAGCAAGGGCGAGGGGCCCCACCAGCAGCTCGCTGAGGAGAGCGGGGCAGGGAGGGGGCTTGCAGACCCCTGCGTCTGCCAGGACCCCGGAGTGAGCACTGATCCTCTGCAAGGACAGACCAGGGAGGGGCCAGCTCCCCAAGGGCCCTGGGATGGGAGCCGGGCACCCAGGAGAAGATGTCACAAAGCCACCTCTCCCATCTGCTGCAACTGCAGGGCCAGTTCTGGACTGGACTCAGGGACAGAAATGCAGAAGGACACAGAAGAGCAGTCTGAAGGAAGCATGGATTTGTGCAGAAGCGGGACTTGAGTACCCGGTGGAGGGGGCGTGATGGCAGAGGAGCAGAAACGTCGCTGGTAACGGATATTCCTGTTGGGCTTACAAGGAGTGGGGTGGACGGAAAACCTCTCGAGGTGGAGGGTGGAGGGCAGAGGCAGGTGGTGGCCCCCTTCCCTGGCCCTTGGGAGTGCTTCCCGAAGGGGAGCGTCAAAGCCCCACCTAATTCTGGCTCACCCCCCCATTTAATGTTATATTAATTTAACCTATCTAATAACTATAGTTAATGAATGTATATACGTGTACCTATGTGTGCATATATACGAGGAGGGCATGGCAACCCACTCCATTATTCTTCTCTGGAGAATCCCATGGACAGAGGAGTTTCGTGGGATACAGTCCATAGGGTTGCAAGGAGTCGAACATGACTGAAGCAACTTAGGACACACGTATAGATGCATGTATATATACAAATATCCATACATGAATAAATCTATAAACATATATATGATGTACATATAAATAAGTTCATTGTATAATGTACATCAGTTCAGTTCAGTCACTCAGTCATGTCTGACTCTTTGTGACCTCATGGACTGCAGCACACCAGGCCTCTCTGTCCATCAACAACTCACAGAGTTCACTCAAACTCATGACCATTGAGTTGGTGATGCCATCCAACCATTTCATTCTCTGTCGTCCCCTTTTCCTCTTGCCCTTAATCTTTCCCAGCATCAGGGTCTTCTCTTGAGTCAGTTCTTTGCATCAGGTAGCCAAAGTATTGGAGTTTCAGCTTCAGCATCATTCCTTCTAATGAATATTCAGGACTGATTTTCTTTAGGATGGACTGGTTGGATCTCCTTGCAGTCCAAGGGCCTCTCAAGAGTCTTCTCCAGCACCACAATTTGAAAGCATCGATTCTTCAGTGCTCAGCTTTCTTTATAGTCCCAGTTCCATACATGACTACTGGAAAAATCATAGCCTTGACTAAACGGACCTTTGTTGGCAAAGTAATGTCTCTGCTTTTTAGTGTGTTGTCTAGGTTGGTCATAGTTTTTCTTCCAATAGCAAGCGATTTTTAATCTCACGGCTGCAGTCACCATCTGCAGTGATTTTGGAGCCCCCCAAAATAAAGTCTGTCACTGTTTCCATTGTTTCCCAATCTATTTGCCATGAAGTGATGGGACCAGATGCCCTGATCTTAGTTTTCTGAATGTTGAGTTTTAAGCCAACTTTTTCACCCTCCTCTTTCACTTTCATCAAGAGGCTCTTTAGTTCTTCTTCACTTTCTGCCATAACAGTGATGTAATCTGCATATCTGAGATTATTGATATTTCTCCCAACAATCTTGATTCCAGCTTGTGCTTCATCCAGCCTGGCATTCCTCATGATGTACTCTGCATGTAACTTAAATAAGCAGGGTGACAATATATAGCCTTGACGTACTCCTTTCCTGATTTGGAACCAGTCTGCTGTTCCATGTCCAGTTCTAACTGTTGCTTCTTGACCTGCATACATATTTCTCAGGAGGCAGGTCAGGTGGTCTGATATTCCCATCTTTTAAGAATTTTCCACAGTTTATTGTGATCCACACAGTCAAAAGCTTTGGCATAGTCAGTAAAGCAGAAGTAGATGTTTTTATGGAACTCCCTTGCTTTTTTGATGATCCAACGGATGTTGGCAATTTGGTCTCTTGTTCCTCTGCCTTTTCTAAAACCAGCTTGAACATCTGGAAGTTCATGGATCACATATTGCTGAAGCCTGGCTTGGAGAGTTTTGAGCATTACTTTGTTATCATGTGAAATGAGTGCAAATGTGCGGTAGTTTGAGCCATCTTTGGCATTGCCTTTCTTTGGGTTTGGAATGAAAACTGACCTTTTCCAGTCCTGTGGCCACTGCTGAGTTTTCCAAATTTGCTGGCACAATGAGTGCAGCACTTTCACAGCATCATCTTTTAGGATTTGAAATAGCTTAACTGGAATTCCATCACCTCCACCAGCTTTGTTTGTAGTGATGCTTTCTAAGGCCCACTTGACTTCACATTCCAGGATGTCTGGCTCTAGGTGAGTGATCACACCGTTGTGGTTATCTGGGTCATGAAGATCATTTTGTACAGTTCTTCTGTGTATTCTTGCCACCTCTTGTTCATATCTTCTGCTTCCATTAGGTCCACACATTTCTGTCCTTTTTTGTGCCCATCTTCACATGAAATGTTCCCTTGGCATCTCTGACTTTCTTGAAGAGATCTCTAGTCTTTCCCATTCTACTGTTTTCCTCTGTTTCTTTGCACTGGTCACTGAGGAAGGCTTATGTATAACATGCATTACAATGCATAAATGTATATATGAACACGTGTGCATATACACTCATGTATATAGAAACATACACACACACAGTTTTCTCCTGTGCTGTTCCACATTCTACACAAGACCTTGATTTTGCAAACTGCTGGATTTATTCTGGGGACCACAGTCACCACGGCCCAGGAGGGGCTGTTCTGAGTCTGGGACCTCACGCAGTGTAAACGGGACGCTCCAGCTGTGGGGTGCATGGATGCTGCACTGGACTCATTTTGTGCCCTGGGATGGGGCTCGTTAGAGTTCTTCCAAACCGCTTTTTTTTAAACTGTCTCCCAGGAACCAGCCACCCACCACCTGTCAAAGCGGCCGTCAGAGGGGCAAGGCGCCAGCTTGTCTGAAGACACTGGGTCTTGAGGGCGGATTCCTTCAGTCCCGTGTTCTGTTGTCCCCGTATCCGCTTCTCCCCCTGGAAACGGCTCAGGTACAGTGTCTGCAAAGGAAGCACCCAGGAATCTCAACGCAATCATGGTTTAATAATCCATTCTGTTTACACATGAAGCAACGTGAGCGCACGCACAGGCAGCTGCCGTCCACGCAGGTATGCTCTGGGGGTTTTGAGATTTGCTTCTGTCTAACTTGCGTTTATGCTGTCTGTCTCGGGAGCGTCTACTGGACAGCAGACCCTGGCCAGCCTGCAGCTGTGAGTGTGGGGTCTGCAAGTCGGAGGGGACAGCGATGCTGCGTGGCGGGACCCGAAGCCCGAGGACCATGTCATCTGTGCACGGCGTGCCCAAGACGCCCCCGCAGAGGCGCCCACCACGCCTGAGGCTCTGCCAGAGAGTGGAGCTGTTCATGTTTGGATTTATTTTGTGTCCAAGATTCATTTTATTAGAACTGTTTTATTCTTCCATGGATCCATCAAGTGGAAGTTAATTGGCAAAAATATGCTTATGATGGGCTCTTCCCCGTTGTTATTCTGCATAATAAGAACTTGGTGAATTCAGAAGCCACGCAAGAAGCACTGTTATTAATGGGGAAACACTTAATAGTAGAATATGGCCAGTCTGACTCACAATACACACCGCCTCTCTGTGTTATCCACAGATACTCATTAAGGCGTCAAAAGAACACACTTGCCTTCGAATAATGCATAAAAAATGCACTGTTCTCCAAACAAAGGTGAAACCGAGAGACATAGGAATTTCCCATGAGCACTCAGGGGAGCGAGAGCTTTGGGTTTAATGATGGAGAATTAGAAGCAAGTCTGTCTGGAGGAGAAAAAGTGCAAGCATAAAAATTGCCTTGTGTTGGGAAGAAATTTGTTATTGCCCTGACGAGATTAACCGCGGTAATTGGCACTGTTTTTTTTGTTTTTTTTTTTTTTAACATATTGCACAGCCGGCTAGAGGCAGAGGTAATAAATAATGCGCACTTAGCCGCACCATTGGTCACTGGACGCTCTATCACAGCCGCCTCCCCCATCCGGGGAAGATAAATGTGATTTAAATTAATAGCCAGTCCTAAATAACTCCTCGGCTGGTAAACGGCGCATTTATCAGGCCCAGACAGCGCTGTCCTTTGATTCATGGCCCCCCCACAATGTGAAGGGTGCGCACAAAAATTGTTATTACTTTTTAATAAAGTGTAGCAGTCTGTCTGCAGTCATTTATCAGAAACGGTGGCATTCTGACAAACAGAAATACCTTAGCCCAGGATGAATGAGAGGGATAAAAGGACACATTTCTCAACAAAAATAATCACCGCCTAAATTATCTCATAAAAGTCAGTTTTTAAGTACCTTGAAATAAATGTCTGCAGAAAGATACAGGCCATGCGGATTGTTGAGCTAAAAACCAAACAAAGTCTTTTCAAATTCGCCTCCTTCTGTGACGGCTGCCGTCCCTGTGTGGTATGGACTCAAGAGGACGTCGAGCCAGTTTACAGAAAGGCGCCCACACCTTCCACCAAGCGCCCCGCTGGTAAGCCAGCGCCCGACCCGGCAACAGGAATTGACAACGGACACCGTTCTTGCTATACTTCTCCCATTGAGACGACGTGGCTGTTGCTTCTAATTCTCCTCCTGCACACATCTGATTTTTTTTCTTCTGATCAGTGGCCCACTTGACTGAATCTTGATTTATTCTCGGACTGATTCCCCCTTCTTTTTGAAACGCATTTGCAATTATCCACATAATTGGATTGGTCAGCGAAAATTACAAAGGAGCCGGAGCCCACTCTCCACCGAAACCCTTTCTCTCTTAATTAAATGAGGAGCAGCGCCTGCCTGGTGTCAGCAGGTCACCCTCTCGGAGATATTGGGCAGGTTTACAGCCGGCCAAATGCCGGTCCATCCTTGGAGACTTCCTTTGAGCTTCCGGGGATCAGGAGGCCCCGGAGGCTCCCCACCGCCTACGGTCACACATAACCGTGTTGGGGAACGGCTGGCCAAATCGACCTTTGTGGCACACAGCCACCGTAACCAAAGAGTTAGCAACGTCAGAAAGGCTTAGGAGTGGAGTGTGCTTTGCCATCTGTGGCACTTGAGCTGTGATACAATTTTTAAGCCTCGCCAGTGTGACTTTCTGAGGAATTGACACAATCTTAAAGAAGGGATGCCTGGAAATCGATTTAACTCTTAAGAGGCACAGACTGTGGTCTCCCTCCATCCCGGCTCTTCTCGGTCGCCAGCCTAGTTAAGAAGGAGGGTTTTCTCTCTTTGCATTTAGTTCAAATCTTTGTATGCTAATCAGTTAGGAAGATTGATATGCTTTTTAAATGAATTTATATGTGTTAAGCACTCAGCAACGACAGGCTCACCCCAAGTCCCCAATGAGAGCTATCATTTGTCATTATTTCACCCTGATGGCCCTCATATCCTCCGAGCAGATGGCAGGAATCAAAGGCGAAGCAGCTGAAATCAACAGAGACAAAAACAACTGGAAAAGTGTAGGCACATTCTTCAGAGTGTTTAAAAATAACTTTCTTGGGGTCGACACTGTCCCTGACACAACCTCACAGGCGTCCCCACCCACATACGGCTTCCATTTCCTAGAGATTTATTTCCCTGAAGAGTGGAGCTTGGTTCTGGGTAAAAAGCTCAGCTAATCTGATCTGTGGTTATTTGACTCTGCTGGGAATTTTCAGGTCTGCAAATTTAAGCTCGCAGCAGGTGAGATGTTCCAGGGCGGGCACTGCAACTCAACGTCCTCTGTATGAAAATAGACATTTTTCATGAAATTTCCAAAACTGTAATTTTGTTTTAGTATGGAGAAGACTCTTGAGAGTCCCTTGGACTGCAAGGAGATCCAACCAGTCCATTGTGAAGGAGATCAGCCCTGGGATTTCTTTGGAAGGAATGATGCTAAAGCTGAAACTCCAGTACTTTGGCCACCTCATGGGAAGAGTTGACTCATTGGAAAAGACTCTGATGCTGGGAGGGATTGGGGACAGGAGGAGAAGGGGATGACAGAGGATGAGATGGCTGGATGGCATCACTGACTCGATGGACACGAGTCTGAGTGAACTCCGGGAGTTGGTGATAGACAGGGAGGCCTGGCGTGCTGCGATTCATGGGGTCACAAAGAGTTGGATACGACTGAGCGACTGAACTGAACTGAACTGATGGCTTGTGCTGAGGAGGGCCTGGCAACTCGTTCCAGTGTTCTTGCCTGGAGAATCCCATGGCCAGAGGAGCCTGGTGGGCTACAGTCCAGGGGTCGCAAAGAGCTGGACATGATGGAAGCGACTTGCTTGCGTGCACACACAAATGGGTTGCATTGCTGGTGTTTCTTCCGGTTCCACGCATGTGTGCAGGCTAAGTCGCTTCCGTTGTGTCCGACTCTTTGCGGCCCCGTGGACTGTAGCCCACCAGGCTCCCCTATCCATGGGATTGTCCAGGCAAAACACTGGAGGGGGTCGCCCTGCCCTCCTCCGGGGGTCGTCCTGACCCGGGGGCTGAACAGGCACCTCCTGTGTCTCCTGCATTGCCAGGCAGTTTCCTTATGACTGAGCCAGCTGGGAAGCTCTCCCATTTCATAGAGAGGATTGAGGATTTGTGATTAAGGTTTAGACACAGCCACCCCACAGCCACAGGTGTGCTTCTTAGGTGTCGGGGGTCCTGGGAAGTCAGCGCTCGTCTAGGTGATAAACAGTGAAAGTCTCCTGCTGGCCTGGCCTGCCGGGACGCTGGCTCTCAGCCATGCTGCTCAAGTTTCAGATCAGACCCGCCCTGGACAAGATGCTCAGATACTCCTGTGGGTAAATGTCATTCTTAGTTATGCAGCTAATGGGGTTTTTAAGGGAAGGTGTCCTCGTGGGGGTGGCCTGTCTCTGGTGCTCTTAGAGCTCCCTTCAATTTCTCCTACTAAAACCCACTTCCTCCTCTTTGTCATTCAGAATCTTTTTCAATCTATGGATTAATGTTTTAAATTTGCCCCCTGATCACTCACCACTGTTGATTATGCCATGAGGGTCACTGACCGCCCCAGTTGGCCTCCTACACGTAAACCAGCCGTCAGGATCCAGACCAGTCATTGGCAAGGAGAACGGAACCTGCTTTCTCGCCCTCATGCAATCCTTCTAAGTCTCCTCAAGACAGGGTTTAGAGATGAAAAGGAGCTCCTCTCGGATCAGCAGACCCGCTCGCCCTCCATGCTGGACTCGGTGACCCCCTGGTTTCCCAGGAAAGGCAGAGCCAGCCCCATCCCACCACTGCACCCTCGCCTCCCACAGGTAATAATAGTCAATCCATTAACCTCCGGCCACCTGGCGCCTCTCCCAGCTCCTAATTCTCTCCTCTTAATAGTCGCCACCCCTGCAAAAGCCGAGGTGACCCTGGGCGGCAGTAACAGGCTCCCGGCCCTCGTGCTTGCTGTGCGGACCCCCACGCCCTCCCCCCTTCTTTTTCAGAAGTCGCGTTAAACTGTGGCCAAATGCTATTCCTCGATTATCTGGCTGGGCTAAATGTCAACCGCTCCGGGCTAAAGCAATTGCGGAGCGAGCGTGAGGCCGCGACAGAGGCAGGGGAGGGGGCTGCTGGGGAGCCAGCCCTGCCTCTCTGGTCCCCCTCCCCTGCCTGCCCATGGCTGCCTGCTCCCTGGACGGCCCCCACTCGCGTGCATCCCTAGAGGACAGCTCCTGAGCCAGGCACCGCTGAAGCCACAGCCCCGCCTGCGTGGGGGAGAGCCCCCAGCAGACGGGCGGCGTCAGCACCCTGCCCACGGGGCCCCCGCCCACAGGGACCCCTGCCCACAGGGCCACCGCCCACGGGGCCCCCGCCCACGGGGCCCCCTGCCCATAGGGACCCCTGCCCACAGAGCCCCCTGCCCACAGGGCTGCACACCGTGCACCACACGCACACCAGGCCACACCTACACACATGTGTAACACACCCTGCCCACACGCACACACACCAGGCCAACAGACACACACCAAGCCAATAGACATTCACCCACACCTATACACATGTGTAACACACCCTCCCTGCCGACATGTACACACACATTACACACACACACAGCATGCAACATACACACACCAGGCAACATACACGCACCCACACCTATACATACGTATAACACACCCTGCCCACGTGTACACATGTTATATGCACACATGTTGGGCAACATGCACATACCAGGGAACATGCATGGCAACATACACATATCCATACCTATACGTATGTGTAAAACACCCCACCCACATGCACACACACATTACATGCACACACACTGGGCAACATGCATACACACATACCTATACATATGTGCAACTCACTCTGCCCACTTACACACACACCTTGTTACATGCACACACCCATACCTACACAGAGCCACAGCACCCCACACAGACCTGTGCATGCACATGCATCCTCATATGCACACCCACACACGTGAACACACCCTGAAACGTGCAGATACACATGCACACACACACACACACACACACACACCAAGCCCCCTGGCTGGGTGCCAGCGACAAGAGTCAGTTTAGGTGGGAGGGGTAGCCAGGGCCCCCCCACAGGAGCAGGTGTGTGAGATGGAACCCCTGGGCCCACTGTGGACATGGAAGTGCTTTTTGCTTTTGCTGTTTTTCATTTCTTTCCTCTCTTTTAGGCCCAGTTCCCTGGGTGACAGAGCAGTCTTATTGCCATCTAATTTTAAGTGAAGAATCCAATTATTTACTTATTCATAATTTAAAGCCAGACAGTGGCATGCCACTTGCCGTCAAAATGACGGGCAGTAAATAGCAGCACAGGCCCCCTGCTGCTCGGGGGCAGGAGGGGGCACTGCACAGAATGGACCCTGAGACAGGCCCCCCGGGAGCCTTGCCTGACTCTGCGCTGAGGGACGTGGCTAGAGATCTGGCCCAGGCACCAGGGCGGAGCCCGTGCCGAGGCTGCTCTTCAGGGTGCTGGCTCCTTGGCCGAGCACTAGAGTTCTCACCCCTCCGCCACGCCTGCTGGAGACTCTGAGCATTTGAGCTCATCGCCCTCCTCACACTCCCTGCAGGGTGAAGCCTGGCACTCATCACATCAGAGCAACACACACTTCTCGGCGTCCCTGACCAAACACGTGCGTGACTTCCAACTGATGCGCAAATTTTACACAACGCAGTAGCCAGAGGGAGTCTGCAGTCAGGCAGTCCGGTGCCCATGCTTACTTTGTTATTGCTGTTGTCCCGATGCCAAGGCACACGCGACTCCTTGCAACCCCGGGGACTGCAGCAGAGCAGGCCTGCGGTCCCTCACTGGCTCCCGCGGCTTGCCTAAGCTCCTGTCCACTGACTCAGCCATGCCGTCCAGCCATCTCATCCCCTCTCGTCCCCTTCTCCTCCTGCCCTCAATCTTTCCCAGCATCAGCATCTTTTCCAGTGAGTCGGTTCTTCACTTCAGGTGGCCAAAGTATTGGAATTTCAGCTTCAGCATCAGTCCTTCCAATGAATATTCGGGACTGATTTCCTTTAGGATGGACTGGTTGGATCTCCTCGCAATCCAAGGGGCTCTCAAGAGTCTTCTCCAACACCTCAGCTTGAAAGCATCAATTCTTTGATGCCCAGCCTCCTTTATAGCCCAACTCTCACATCCATACATGACTACTGGAAAAACTGTAGCCTTGACTAGATGGACCTTTGTTGGCAAAGTGATGCCTTTGCTTTTTAGTATGCTATCTATGTTTGTCATAGCTTGTTTTGTTATTAGATGCAACAAATATAAAAGCGTTCCATCCTCTGTTACGAAGAACTCTCCTGGTGCCCATCCTGCTTGTCTCCACTCAGCTCCTCAGGAGCTGATAATGGTTTTCAAATGGCTTGCTCTTCCCCTGATGATGTGAGTGTACATTAACAAGACTAGCTTCCTGTCTATTTTCTATGAACAAAGCAAATAAAACCAAGATCCTGGTCAATAATGATGGCAGTCATAATGTCCCCAGCTCATCTCGTGCCCTGGGACTCAGCTCTACAAAGACGGGATCCCACTTCACCTTGTAAACTAGGAGGTGACGACTTTTGATTATTGCAAATTTGCAGACACCGAAACGAGGGTGTGGAGGAGGAGTGCCTAGCTGCGCGGCTCATCTAGGACTGAGTCCTGAGTCCTGGCAACAGCCCCCAGCCTGGAGGATGGCGTCTTTTGGGTGGGGGGATATTCCATGATGCGGATCCTAAGGAGGGAGACGAAGCTACATCACCACTACCTCCCCCGCCACCATGCTGGGCTGAGCCGCGGCTTACCTGCGACTAAAAAAGTCAGTTCTTTCCATGCTTTTCATTTGTGTGTGTGTGTGTCAGAACAGAAAATTAGGTATGCATACAATTATTTTTCAAATGGTAGGGGAAATCTGGATTAAATACAAGCTGGCAATTTATATTTTTCTTGTTCCAATGAAAACTGGCTATTTGAGCATGAAGTAGACAGGGTTTAAATTTAATTCCAGCTCTTTCAAAAGTTTAATTGTATTTTCATTTTAAAATAGTAAATTAAAATGTTATCATGCATTGATATAGCGTCTTTCTTCAAGGGAATTTCATGCATTGGTTGAAAGTAGGAAAACGCTTTGTTAGCATGTTAGGATGAATTTTGGTGAGAACACGGCAGATAAATTATTTCATACAGTGATTAGCATAAAGGGCGCTGGGGGGACTGGACTATTTTAAAGTGTTATTTGTATTGCTCTCTTTCTAACAGGACTTTGCAAGTATTTATGAAATGCACATGTCAGTATTGTTTCTTTTTATCTTTCTGTTCACCCAGCCCTGTTATAGCCTAATTGAAATACAATAATTATAAATGGGTTTAGTTCCTCCATTTAATTTCCTTGCAAGCAGGGCCATTTATTTTTCTTTGGCTTTGTTAACATGCTTTAATTAAAAGATCTAACAAAGCTCAGGGAACAGGTGCCATGGGGGCATTGCACCCTGGTTCCATCTCAACAGGACACACTGTGTAACCATGTCCAAGTTCAGCTCCTGAGGGGAGGGAGGCAGGCCTTGCTTATCGACTGCAAAAACGCCGCAGCCGCCCCAGCCCAGGTACAGGAGGTGCTGATGGTTCAACGGCTCGACCAGGACAGCCCCAGGCAGGGGGCTCCAGAGTCCGGACGTTAGGCAGATAGCTAATGCCACTGAGTTTTCATTTCCTCATCTTTTAAATGAGGTCAATACACGCGGCAAGTGTGATTACATGCTAATCTGCCAAAGCCCCCATTTTCTGGCCCAAAGTGGGCTTTAGACAGCAAGCAGACTTCCCAAATTCGGAGAAATAATTTTTTAAACTGTTTGTTTTATGTCGGAGTATAATTGATTAGCAGGGTTGTGCTAATCGTTATGTGATATTAACAGGTATACAGTTCTATATTTAAAATAGATAACCAAGCAGGGCCTGCTGTATAGCACAAGGAACTCAGCTCAATATTATGTAACAGCCTTACTTTATTGGGAAAAGAATTTGAAAAAGGATGATGCGTGTGTATGTATAACTGAACCACTTTGCTGTACTCCTGAAACTAACACAACCTGGATAAGTAACTTTTAACGTGTAAATGGCAAACGTCTTCTCATAATGGTAATAACATATTCTGAGAAAACTTAGTTCTATGTCTCTTGAAAACACAAACTGTCAGCTAATCCTAAGAAACGGCTGAAGTGGGTGTATGAGCTACATTGTCTGGTCACAAAATGCTCTGCTGCGCTCGACGCCTGGGTGCACGGCTGGAGGTGCTCCGCTTCGCTGACAGAGGGCTGTGAACACGTCCCCATCCCACGGGGAGGGCAGCGATGGGAGGCAGGACCAGACACCAGGGAGCAGTGGCTCTGGCGTCGGAACCTGTGCTCCCCTGAGCCGGCCAGCGGCACGAGCTTGAAGGGCCCCTCGCTGCGCCTCAGTCTCCTCCCCATCACATAAGCAGCTGGGACTTGACCGTCTGGCAGACGTCCTTTCAGCAGAGAGAAGCAGGGGTTGCTTCCTGGTGCGGGTGGCATCCGTCAAAACCTCCTGCGGTCAGCTTCCCAGCCCTCCGGGGTCGCTCTGAGTGGACGGATACCTGGGTTATCAGTGCAAACACCGACCCGAGCCTGCGAAGGAGGGAAGAGGCGCCTGCTGGGTTTCAGTCTTGAAGATACGTGTGCGCACTCTTTCGTGTCTGCGTCTTTGCCACCCTATGGACTGGGGCCCAGCAGGCTCTCTGCCCACGGGATTTTCCAGGCGAGAATACTGGAGTGGGTTGCCATTTCCTCCCCCAGGGGATCCAGGGCTTGAACCTGCATCTTCTGCATTGCAGGGGAATTATTTACCCCAGAGCCATTGGGGAAGCCCCCTTGAATACGTAGCAAAAGCTTAAAGATGTATGAATGTGCTCAAGACTCAGAACAATGGGAAATAAATACAAGCCATGCTCTTCGCTATTAAAGCACATTTTCTTCAGCTCAGTATATCAGCAAACATGCCTGCAAATGGAATTCAGGCCTGTCACATGTCACACGTCACACGTTAGCAGGGCTGTGCCTGGGGTTTGAAATCTCAAATGAGCCCTAGCTCTGCGGGGCGGCGCTCACCCTTGGCCGAGCTCTCACCACACCTTCAGCTGCTCCGAGTGTCTGCTGCCTCACCTTAAATAAGGGGAAGCAAGCGTCGCTCTGTTCTGAGGATAGATGATGTGCGCAAAGGTGTTGTCTCTGATGTTGCTTGAGTGCCAGGCTTCTGCTGGCGTCTCGTGTGTTTCAGGCTGTAAATTGTTATCAAGGTTGAGGAACACTCCTTGGCGGAGGCCGAGCCTGACCTGAGCTCTGAAGGATGACTCAAGTCAGGTAAGAAGAGGAGAGTTGAAGGCGGAAGGGACGTGGGGGCTTTGGCGCTTGTGCAGCGGCCTGTCTGGAGCAGACCTTGTGTCCCAGGAGCCTGACCTCGCTCTGTTAATACATTCAGGTAAACTCTGTCCTTCTCCCGCTTCACGGACCACTCACAGTCTGCACTACCTTCAGGATGAAAAAGATCACAGCTTCAGAAAAAGCACCGTTTAATGATGACTACACTGATCCCAACGTCAGTGAAGTGTCTCTACTCAGCCCTGAAGCGCTAACGCTGTTGTGGCAGAGCAGGGAGGTGGAGGCGCTGGTGCTCGGCCCCCAGGCTGAGCAACGACGTCTGGCCAGGGGCTTGTCCGGCGTTACCGGGTGACGTGGACCTCGTCGTTTAGGTGGAGGAGGTAAGTATCAACAACACCCCCATTCTCCCTGCTGCACTGGAAGTCAGAACACATGCTGTTGCTACGGGGCTTACGACCACAAAGAATGTGGGAAATGTGAGCACTTCTGCTCCTTGACACTGTGGACAGGAAACTCGGCGCTGAAAGGGAGGGCAAGCCGGCACAAACAGCGCTATCATCCCACCTAGAGTCTGAATGCAGTGCAAACAGATTTCCTGAAACGCTCACCGGTTTAGAGCTTCCTATTTCAACGGTATCAAACCTAAACAACCGCAGCAAATGCATTGTGTGTTTAAAAACAGTTGGAAGCCCCTGGCACCTTTGGGATCGCTTCTGCAGCCGCCGTGCCCTCCTGCCGTTAGACGGGTGCAGCGTTAGTTCCCTTTCCCTCCGCTCCCTGGTAAACGTCTCCCTGGGCTTTGCCCGTGAATACTGCCTCTTTTCCCCCCTCATGGACTCAAAAACAGAAGAAAAAAAAATTGGATTAAAGCAAAAATCCAATCTGATGGGGAAAGAAAACAAGCTCTGCTTTTGCTCATTAAACAATGTTTGCTGAAGGCCCACGCCATGGGAGGCAGCTCTGAGGCTTATTTGAGGTCCTGAGGTTAGAAAGGGCAGATCCTGGGGGCAAGTCTGGGAGACTCCATAACTCAGGGCCTGCATGCCTGGTAGGTGGGTCGGAGCAGCACCAGAGATGGAAAGCAACTCAACGGTCGTTTAAGGAAAGAGAAAACAGAACGCTTCTTGTAAGGAAATAAGGAAAATTGACTTGCGGGCTATTTGTTTAGGTAACTGGAAAAAAGAAATTGCTACTGATAAAATGAAACAATTGGTGAGTATTATATGTTTTATTGAATATCTTAAGTTCATTAATTTATTCAAGGACCATTTTTAGAAAGTTCTTCATTGCTAAGTGATAAATAGAAAAGCAAAACAAAGTAACAGCTTCAGCTCTCAATCAGACTAGCGGGCCAGACAAAGTAACTAGATAGTGCAGGGTAAGAAATTCTATAAAAGCAGTGCTTAGAAAACTCTGCCACCAAAAGAATGATGTAAAGAATATGGCACAAATCTAGTCCACTCAAATAGAATAATAATATTCATTCTTATGTTATATTACTCTATGAATAATATTACTAAGATATATAAGTATATGTTAATTTATCTATATGTCTATACTTCTTTCTATTTGTCTAATTATCAACACTCAAATAATCCAGAAAAAAAAAGCAAGAAAGGGGAAAAAAGAAGAACAAAAAATAGAAGAAATAAACAAAAAATAACAAAGCGGTAGATGTACATCAAGTATTTTGGTAACTACATTAAAGGTAAATGGTCTAAAGGGCAGGGATTATTAAACTGTATTTACTTTAAAAAGAAAACTATATGATATTTCAATAAATCTACTTTGATAATAAAAACACATATAGGTTTAAAGTAAAAACCATTTTTAAAGATTTTATTTAAATGTTAAAAGAAATCTGGAGTAGCTATATTAACATCAGGCAATATAGACTTGGGACCAGAAATATTACCAAGGATAAAAAGATATTATATAATGATAAAAATTAATTCTAAGTGTGACTACACCTAACAACAAAGATTTGAAGGTCATAAAGTAAAAGCTAGTAGAACTGCAAGAATAAATAGGCAAATCCACATTCACTGTTGGAGACCTCCACACTCCTCTGTCAACAAGTAGACGGAGCTAGACAAAATAAGAGACACAAATCAGGAAAGACAGAAATGAGCTGGACAACATTATTATCAAACTTGACCCAGTTGACCTTCACATCAATAAAACACTTCACCCAGCAACAACAGGATATGTATTCTTTTCACGCATATGTGGAATAGTAACCAATATGTTGACAAATAATACACAGTATATGTTCCATATCTTATATATGGTATATATTTAGCTTTTCCCTGATGCTGGGAAAGATTGAAGGCAGGAAGAAAAGGGGATGGCAGAGGACAAGATGGTTGGATAGCACGCCCAACTCGATGGACACGAGTCTGAGCAAGCAAGCTCCGGGAGATGCTGAAGGGCAGAGAAACCTGATGGGCTGCAGTCCATGGGGTCACAGAGTCGAACATGACTGAGTGACTGAACAGCAACACGTGGTGTTCGGGGCTTCCCGCGCGGCTCCCGTGTAAAGAACCTGCCTGCCAGCACAGGAGACCTAAGATATGCAGGCTGGAGCCCTGGGTCGGGAAGACCCCCTGGAGGAGGGCATGGCGACCCACTCCAGTATCCTTGCCTGAGAGTCCCGTGGCCAGAGGAGCCCGGCGGGATACACTGCACAGGGGTCACAAAGAGTCAGACACGACGGGATCGACTCAGCACGTGCACGTATGTGCACACGGTGTTCGCCAAGATCGTATGCTGAGCCATGGTTGTCTTCTGTTGCTGTTGTTGTCCCTTTGGTTTATTTAAGAAGTTATACAAAGATTCCAGATAATTGAGTTTGACTCTTCATTTTCCTCCTCTTCAGATTGGTTAATCTGGAAGTAACACTGTTTATAATTTTCTTTGCTGCTAGCCACTACTCATAACTACATAGATTATTCTTCAGATATTTTTTGGTGAGATATTTCAAATACCTTTCAGGAAAAAAGTTACAGTAATCTTGCTTTTGCTTCTCTCAATTGTAACAGCCCCTCCACCAAGATTCCCAGCTTTTCTCTCACGTTGATTCTCTCCCAAAGAAACTGCTCAAGGTTGGCCGCCTCCACGACTCCATCTTCTACGAGGTGGGTACAGTCAAGAGGAAGCTCCAGGACCTGCTTCTCTTTTTCTTTTGCCCCCTTCCTCCTGCTTCACCATAAGCTTTTTCTCAGGTGCCAAGGTGGCAGCAGAGACAGAAAGGACAGCACGTTTTAACAAATGTAAGACAACTAAAATTATGCAGAGCGTGTCTCCGATCACAGCGTGTGCGTGCTCAGTCATGTCCAGCTCATTGCATCCCCAGGGACTGGATGACTACACCTAACAACAAAGATTTGAAAGTCATAAAGTAAAAGCTAGTAGAACTGCAAGAATAAATAGGCAAATCCACATTCACTGTTGGAGACCTCCACACTCCTCTGTCAACAAGTAGACGGAGCTAGACAAAATAAGAGACACAAATCAGGAAAGACAGAAATGAGCTGGACAACATTATTATCAAACTTGACCCAGTTGACCTTCACATCAATAAAACACTTCACCCAGCAACAACAGGATATGTATTCTTTTCACGCATATGTGGAATAGTAACCAATATGTTGACAAATAATACACAGTATATGTTCCATATCTTATATATGGTATATATTTAGCTTTTCCCTGATGCTGGGAAAGATTGAAGGCAGGAAGAAAAGGGGATGGCAGAGGACAAGATGGTTGGATAGCACGCCCAACTCGATGGACACGAGTCTGAGCAAGCAAGCTCCGGGAGATGCTGAAGGGCAGAGAAACCTGATGGGCTGCAGTCCATGGGGTCACAGAGTCGAACATGACTGAGTGACTGAACAGCAACACGTGGTGTTCGGGGCTTCCCGCGCGGCTCCCGTGTAAAGAACCTGCCTGCCAGCACAGGAGACCTAAGATATGCAGGCTGGAGCCCTGGGTCGGGAAGACCCCCTGGAGGAGGGCATGGCGACCCACTCCAGTATCCTTGCCTGAGAGTCCCGTGGCCAGAGAAGCCCGGCGGGATACACTGCACAGGGGTCACAAAGAGTCAGACACGACGGGATCGACTCAGCACGTGCACGTATGTGCACACGGTGTTCGCCAAGATCGTATGCTGAGCCATGGTTGTCTTCTGTTGCTGTTGTTGTCCCTTTGGTTTATTTAAGAAGTTATACAAAGATTCCAGATAATTGAGTTTGACTCTTCATTTTCCTCCTCTTCAGATTGGTTAATCTGGAAGTAACACTGTTTATAATTTTCTTTGCTGCTAGCCACTACTCATAACTACATAGATTATTCTTCAGATATTTTTTGGTGAGATATTTCAAATACCTTTCAGGAAAAAAGTTACAGTAATCTTGCTTTTGCTTCTCTCAATTGTAACAGCCCCTCCACCAAGATTCCCAGCTTTTCTCTCACGTTGATTCTCTCCCAAAGAAACTGCTCAAGGTTGGCCGCCTCCACGACTCCATCTTCTACGAGGTGGGTACAGTCAAGAGGAAGCTCCAGGACCTGCTTCTCTTTTTCTTTTGCCCCCTTCCTCCTGCTTCACCATAAGCTTTTTCTCAGGTGCCAAGGTGGCAGCAGAGACAGAAAGGACAGCACGTTTTAACAAATGTAAGACAACTAAAATTATGCAGAGCGTGTCTCCGATCACAGCGTGTGCGTGCTCAGTCATGTCCAGCTCATTGCATCCCCAGGGACTGGAGCCCTCCAGCCTCCTCTGTCCATGGGATTTTCCAGGCAAGAAGCCTGGAGTGGGTCTTTCCACTCCAGAGGATCTTTTCAATCCATGGACCAAACACGAGTTTCCTGTGTCTCCTATATTGGCAGCAGACTCTTCACCACTTAGCCAGGTCATAATAGAACTAAATAAAAATAAAGATCATTAAATTATTAGGAAAATCCCTAAATATTTGGTAAACAGATTTTTAAATAAATCACAGGTCAAAAAAATAAAGAGATTGAAAAAATATATTCAATTATAAGAAATTTAAAAAAGCATGTGTGATGCAGCTAACCACCTACTTAGGAATTTTACAGCCTTAAAATGCTTCTTCAGAAAGAATAAAATATTTCAGATACATGGCCTAAGCTACTTTCATAAGCAAGTAGAAAGAGAAAACTAAGTTAAAAATCAATGTGAGCAGAAGGAAGAAAATAACAAGAAGACCAGATAGCAGTGGAGCCGAAAAGACAAAAGTAACAGGGAGGAAATGGCGCTACATAAAGATCAACGCAATTGATAAACCTCCGTCCAGGTGGACCAAGAAACAAGAAGACACTAATTACCAGTATGGAAATGAAAGAGGCAAAACTGCTTTAGATCCCACAAAAAGTAAAAGCATAATAAGGAAATACAATAATGTGCTTTAAGTTTAGATAACTTAAATAAAATAGGTAAATTCCGTGAAAGACACACACTGTAAGTGCTCACTTGAAAGAACCATGATTCAAATGATCACATTCTGTCAAACATTGATTTTCTGGTTAAGAAACTTTTCACAAATGAAACTCCACTCCCACATTATGCCAGATATTTAAGGAAGAAAAATTAGAGTACACAAACTCTAAGGACACTGAAAAGAGGGATCACCTCCTGAGTCATCATACACGAGCAGCATAGCTGTGATTAAAAAACAAGCAAAGAAAGCCGAAAAGACATTACAAGAGATGCAGACAAACACAGTTCATGAACACAGACGCGGACATCCTCAACAAAGCTTCAGCAAATACGATCCAACACCATGTAAAAAGGATAGCAAGACACAACCACCAGAGACTGACTTCAGGCAGGCAAGGGCAAATCAGCCTCCAAAAAGCAGCTGCTGTGGTTCTCCCTACCAGCAGCTTTTAAAAGAGGTGGGTAGGCCGGCAACAGGGCCTGGGGATATGCGTCACCCACTGGGTCAACGGCCACCCACAGGAGGTTTCATTCCAGTTCAGTTCAGTCACTCAGTCACGTCCAACTCTTTGCGACCCCATGGACTGCAGCATGCCAGGCCTCCCTGTCCATCACCAACTCCCAGAGTTTACTCAAACTCATGTCCGTTGAGTCGGTGATGCCATCCAACCATCTCATCCTCTGTCGTCCCCTTCTCCTCCTGCCTTCAATCTTTCCCAGCGTCAGGGTCTTTTCCAATGAGTTGGTTCTTCTCATTAGGTGGCCAAAGTATTGGAGTTTCAGCTTCAGCATCAATCCTCCCAGTGAATATTCAGGACTGATTTCCTTTAGGATGGACTGGTTGGATCTCCTTGCAGTCCAAGGGACTCTCAAGAGTCTTCTTCAACACCGCAGTTCAAAAGCATCAAATTATTCAGGGCTCAGCTTTCTTTATAGTCCAACTCTCACATTCATACATGACTACTAGAAAAACCATAGCTTTGACTAGACGGACCTTTGTTGGCAAAGTAATGTCTCTGCTTTTTAGTATGCTGTCTAGGTTGGTCATAGCCTTTTGTCCAAGGAGCAAGCAGCTTTTAATTTCATGGCTGCAAACACCATCTGCAGTGATTTTGGAGCCCCCCAAAATAAAGTCTGCCACTGTTTCCATTGTTTCCCCATCTATTTGCCATGAAGTGATGGAACCAGATGCCATGATCTTAGTTTTCTGAATGCTGAGCTTTAAGCCAAACTTTTCACTCTCCTCTTTCACTTTCATCAAGAGGTTCTTTAGTTCCTCTTCACTTTCTGCCATAAGGATAGTGTCATCTGCATATTTGAGGTGATTGATATTTTTCCCAGTACTCTTGATTCCAACTTGTGCTTCATCCAGCCTGGCATTTCTCATGATGTCCTCTGCATATGAGTTAAGTAAACAGGGTGACAATATACAGCCTTGACGTACTCCTTTTCCGATTTGGGAACCAGTCTGTTGTTCCATGTCCAGTTCTAACTGTTGCTTCCTGACCTGCATACAGATTTCTCAAGAGGCAGGTAAGATGGTCTAGTATTCCCATCTCTTTCAGAATTTTCCACAGTTTGTTGTGATCCACACAGTCAAAGGAGGTTTCAGTTCAGTTCAGTCGCTCAGTCGTGTCTGACTCTCTGCGACCCCATGAATCTCAGCACGCCAGACCTCCCTGTCCATCACCAACTCCTGGAGTTCACTCAGATTCACGTCCATCGGGTCAGTGATGCCATCCAGCCATCTCATCCTCTGTCATCCCCTTCTCCTCCTGCCCCCAATCCCTCCCAGCATCAGAGTCTTTTCCAATGAGTCAACTCTTCGCATGAGGTGGCTAAAGTACTGGAGTTTCAGCTTTAGCATCATTCCTTCCAAAGAAATCCCAGGGCTGATCTCTTTCTGAATGGACTGGTTGGATCTCCTTGCAGTCCAAGGGACTCTCAAGAGTCTTCTCTAACACCACAGTTCAAAAGCATCAATTCTTCGGTGATCAGCCTTCTTCACAGTCCAACTCTCACATCCATACATGACCACAGGAAAAACCACAGCCTTGACTAGACGAACTTTAGTTGGCAAAGTAATGTCTCTGCTTTTGAATATGCTATCTAGGTTGGTCATAACTTTCCTTCCAAGGAGTAAGCGTCTTCTAATTTCATGGCTGCAGTCACCATCTGCAGTGATTTTGGAGCCCCCCAAAATAAAGTCTGTCTGCTGAGTTTTCCAAATTTGCTGGCATATTGAGTGCAGCACTTTCACAGCATCATCTTTCAGGATTTGAAACAGTTGGTTTAGAGCAGAGTAAAGTCAAGACTTAGGCCCCGGTCTTCTTTGATTGGAGTACAGTTGATTTGCAGCACTGTGTCAGTTTCTGATGTACAGCAGAGTGATTCAGTCTTGTATTTACTCTTTTTCCGATTTCTCTGCACCATGGGTCTGACCACAAGCAGGGCTGGCAGGCTGGTTCCCCAGCCTCCCGTCTGTTCCCAGGATTCGGTGGGGTCGGCCTCCCTCCCAGGTGTGTGAAGCCATCTGTCCTGCTTATCGGGGACCATCCTCATAAAGACCAGAGAGGTACACTGCGAGGCAAATTGTTCTTGTTATCCAGTGACTAAGTCCTGTCTGACTCTTTGTGACCCCATGGCCTACAGCACGCCAGGGTTCCCTGTCTTTCACAATCTCTTGGAATCTGTTCAAACTCATGGGCATTGAGCCGGTGATGCCATCCAACCATCTCATCCTCTGTCGTCCCCTTCTCCTCCTGTCCTCAATCTTTCCCAGCATCAGGATCTTTTCCAGTGAGCCAGCTCTTTGTATCAGGTGGCCAAAGTATTGGAGTTTCAGCTTCAGCATCATTTCCTCCAGTGAATATTCAGGGTTGATTTCCTTTAGATTTGACTGGTTTGATCTTGCTGTCCAAGGGACTCTCAAGAGGTTTCTCCAGCACCACAGTTAGAAAGCATCAAATCTTCAGTGTTCAGCCTTCTTTGTGGTCCAAACTCTCACATCCATACATGACTACTGGAAAAACCATAACTTTGACTAGACAGACCTTTGTTGGCAAAATGATGTCTCTGTTTTTTAATACACTGTCCAGGTTTGTCATAGCTTTTCTCCCAAGGAGCAAGTATCTTTTAGTTTCATGGCTGCAGTCACCGTCCGCAGTGATTTTGGAGCCCAAGAAAATAAAATCTAGAGGCAAGTAGTGACCTGAAAACAGAATAAGTTAAAAGGGAGGGAAAGACTTGCCGGGCTATTACAGCGAGAGCACTTCTAGCAGGAACAAAGCTGGGAGTTTCCCCACGGCTGCTGTTGCTGAGATTTGAGAGCCTCTGCGTGGGTGCCCCTCCCTCTTCTTAGTATTCAGCTTCATTTGCAAATGTGCTGTCAGCCTCCGGGAAACAGGGCAGGTTCAGAGCTTTCTGTGCTGTGAAGAGCTCCTTCCACCAGGCCCTGCTGAGGGCTGCGGGTGGTCAGCCCCCTGCGCTCGGTCGGAAGGACCCTGAGCAGAGTCCCAGGGCAGGAGTTGGGGAAAGGCTGGCAAACAGCACGAGGCAGGTGGGCTGAACGGTGTGCTGAGCGGCCGGAGGTTTGACCCGTGGGCAGAGGGCCCAAGGCTGGACCATGGACAGGCTGGCAGCCTCTGGACCTCGGTGGTGGGGACTCAAGAGCTCGGGCTCAGAGCAGGGCCTGAGATGGAGACCTCCTGCCCGGAGCTGCCGTCTGTCTTTCTCCTGCTGCGCTGGCCCCAGCGAGCCCGGTTCCACCTACAAGGACGCCGCGGCCAGGCTGGAAGCAGCGGCGCGGCCAGGCTGGAAGCAGCGGCGCGGCCAGGCTGGAAGCAGCGGCGCGGCCAGCCTGGAAGCAGCGGCGCGGCCAGCACGCGCTGCGGTGCACAGAGGACGCCACGCGAGCCGCAGGGGCTCAGACACGCCCTGCAGGTCCCCCTGGAGTCTCGGTGATCTGGCTCAGAGGCGACACTCTTCAGGGGCCCACAGAGGCACGGCCCACAGCTTCTGCGACGTTTGCTTGTAAAATCATACAAAGAACTCGAGTCCACTTCCCAATATCCCTATTTCCTGCGGACATTTTAAAATTAAGTTTCACCTTCAAAGTTAAAAAAGAAAAGCAAGGCTGTCTGTCACCACAATGAGACACACTCCGTTGGCAGAGGAGGCTGAAGGCTGCCCCTGGACGCAGTCTGGGCCCCGCTCCCTGAACCAGCCCTGCCTCATAAAGCCTCCCCATGTCCCGCCCTGTCCCGTGCCCCAGGCTCTGTCCTCAAGAGCCATCCTGAGGGTGTGAAGAGATGCTGGCAATTCGAAATGTCCTTTTGGGTTTGTCACCACATAAACGCTTAAAGCAATACTCCCCACCATCATTACTAAGACAGTGGCTGTGTGCTGGTCGCTGATTCCAACTCGTGGTGACCCCATGGACTGTATCCCACCAAGTCCTCTGTCCATGAAATTCTCCAGGCAAGAATACTGAAGTGGGCTGCCATTTCCTGCTCTAGAGGATCTGCCCAACCTGAGGATTGACCCCAAGTCTCCTGAACCTAGGGACTGAACCCAAGAATTGCACATGGATTCTCTACTACCTGAGTCACCAGGAAAATCCCAACTAAGACACCAATTTTTACCAAATCTGTGTTAACACCCCTCATTCTGAACCATGTTTTTAGTTTGTGGGTTCCCTATATCATTACTTAAAAACAAGAACAGTGCTTTTTGGCAGGATAATAGTGAAATTCAGATTAATAACTCAAAAATCAGATTTTGAGAGCTCGTTGTGAACTCTCTGATACTGATAAGTGTCCATGATATTTATTTTCTTGGGAACGTGAACCACACAAAAGAATTTTCTTCATGCTAATACAAGCAGAAGTCCACATTTAAAAACAGAAGAGCTATGGGCCCTGGCTCTTGCCTGCAGGAGGGGACCCAAGAGGGTGCCTTTATCTCCTGAGAGGCCGAGGTCTCCTCGGGGCAGGGCTGAGCAGTCTTCAGCATAAGTCATTGACAAGGCATTGCAAACGCTGTGCAAAGCACGTTTCAGGGCTTCACCTGATGTTTTATAGAAAGTGACCTCTCCTGGGGGGACACAGCAGCTTATGAGGTTCTGACCGGCCGCAGTGAAGAGTCCCTGACCTCGGCGTCTGCCTGCACACACGAGGGTGGAGTCAGCAGAGACCAAGTGGGACCACCGCAGGCGGGACCGGATTCTTAAAGGCTTCCTTTCCACAGCTAGAAACTGACATTCACACCCCCAGGCTCCTTCCAGAAAACCAAGCCATCAAATACGCGACGTTGGCTCATGAACAAAGACTCTGAGCATTTGTGCTTTGTAAAACCAACCTGGTGTGGCACTTAGAGTGTTAAAAGCAGTGGGAGGCTTTAATTAGATTTCTGTATTTCCAACCCCAGCATGCAATATAGGCATTATGAGGAGAGAGATGAGTAATCATTTCGACATTAGGTTTGGGGTGGAAAGAATGGATTCAATCACTTCCTCCATCAGACATCTTCAGAGTTCAAACCACACTCAGAGTGGCCAGGAGATGTTATCCTCATCCCGGCAGAAAACCTGAAATGGTGGGCAGGAAATTGGACTGTTCCTACTCAGGAAATAACAGCACTCTGTCAAAATCTACAGGAGAAACACGTGTTCAAATTTGCTGTCAGGGCTTCACATATCTGATCGGAGAGCGAGAGGGACAAAATTACAGGAGTCGTGTAGTCTCTGCGCAGGACAGCGTCCGTGGCTCCCGGGTCAGCAGGGAGTGAGCACTGACTCAAAGGCGCTGGCTGAATGCAGAGTCTTTGGCCAATAAACATGTATATGTCCAATAAAATGGGCACGTGTACATTATGCTTAGCCGCTGAGACGTATCCAACTCTTTGCAACCCCATGGACTGCAGCACGCCAGGCTCCTCTGTCCATGGAATCTCCCAGGATAGAGTACTGGAGTGGGTTGCCACTTCCTACTCCAGGGGATCTTCCCAGCCCCAGAGACCAAACTCCCACCTCTTGTGTCTCCTGCAATGGCAGGCTAATTGTTTATCACTAGCGCCTTCTGGGAGGCCTGCATGAATACGCTATACATGTGTTAAAATTCTACATTGATTTTGAATAACAAGATTTCTTGAGGACCCTATGTTGTCAACATTTTTTTTCTTGAGAAGTAACAAAGATGTGCACTTTATGTAAAATCTCCAGGTCAGTACTTGGCTTATTTAAAAAAAAAAAAAAAACACCTTATTTAAGGACGGTTGTAGAATTACAGAAAAATTACAAAGAAAGTTTCCATCTACCGTGACTCTGCTTTCATGGATCATCCACACGCAGTTCAGTAAGGTGCATCCATAACAACTGACGACCCGGCTTCAGCACACTGTATTAATCGAACTCCATACTTTACAGAGACTCCCTGATTTTGTTCCTGTTTGTCCCAGATCCCACTGGATACCACATCATGTTGTTGCTCAGTAGCTAAGTCATGTCCAACCCTTTGTGACCCCATGGACTGCAGCAGGCCTGGCTCCCCTGTCTTTCACCATCTCCCGGAGCTTGCTCAAGCTCATGTCCATCGAGTCAGTGATGCCATCCAACCATCTCACCCTCTGTTGCCCACCTTTCCTCTTGCCTTCAGCCTTTCCCAGCATCAGGGTATTTCAAATGAGTCAGCTCTTTGCATCAGGTGGCCAAAGTATTGGAGCTTCAGTCCTTCCAATGAATATTCAGCATTGCTTTCCACATCATATCCGGCATCAGCAAAGCCAAGGTCCTCTGGTTTGCCTGCTATGCTTTCTTCTAGAGCTTTTTTAACTATTGCTTTTCATGTTTAGGCCCACAATGAGCTCCAGCTTTACTATCCTTCCTCACCACTGTGTCAGCCATTCCTGGTCTTTGCTTCTCAAAGTACACTTTAGAATCAGTTTGCCAAAACTGTGTTCCTGGGGTTTTGGTTGAGATTGTGTTGAATCTGTAAGTCACCTGGGAAAGAATCAACAGGTTAACAATACTGAGTCTTTCCACTCATGAGCATGGAATTCTTTGTATTTAGAATTATTGGATTTCTTTAATCAGTTTTGTAGGTTTATGTGAGTAGATGATGAACCCATTTTGCCAGATTTAGATTTATACTTAATTATTTTAGTTTTATGGATGATTAAAAGCTGTGGAAATTGTATATTAATATATATTTAAACCTCCAAGACATTTAAAACAAATAGAGGCAGAACTATATGAGAAATAAACCTTATTTGTTATGAAATATGCTGCTCAAGTATAGTGCTAAATAGTGGCCTTTTGTAAACAGATTTGTATAAATTAGATATTCATGTGGTTAAATATGGAAATGGAAACCCACTTCAGCATGCTTGCCTGGGAAATCCTATGGACAGGGGAATCTGGAGGACTACAGTTCATGGGGTCACAAGAGTCAGACCCAACGAGTTAGTGGCTGAACAACAACAAACATAAACTAGTTAATTAATTAACAAAACTTCAATCCCAATCTTATATACAAAAATCTATTCCAAATTATAGCCAGTCTCTTGGAATAACCCATAATGGAAAAGAATATTAAAAAAAGAATGAGTGTGGGATATAGCTGAGCCACTTTGCTGTACAGCAGAGATTGGTACCACATTCTCATCAACTACATCTCAACAAAAACAACCTACTCCAGAAGGATCAAGAGCCTGCATATAAAAGGCAGGACTGTAAAAGTTCTAGAAAATGACATACATGAGAGTCAGTGGGGATTCGGACCATCTCTAGTTTTGGTGATCACCAGGAAGCTTCGTTTGGGAGGTAGGATGATGTCTCCTCCATCCCAAGATGTCCTGGACCTCCTGCCTGGAGCCTGTGGGTGTCCAGGTTACCTGGGGAAGGGAAGCAAGACAGCAGATTCACTCTGAGAGGTTAATGACTGACCTTGAGATGGAGGGATGACCCTGGCTCAGCCGGTGGGCTCAGGGGGAAGAAACGATTCAGAGGAGAGAGACTAAGGAAGCAAGGCGTGGCCCTGAAGACGCAGTAAGCAGCCAAAGCCAAGCCACAGGGGCGGCTCCAGAAAGAAGGCCAGGGCGGGAGGACAGGCCTCCCGGCAGCCTCCACGAGGGGGGCAGCCCTGCAGAGGCCAGGCCTCCCGGCAGCCTCCAGGGGGAGGGCAGTCCTGCAGAGCCCTGCGCGGGATTTCTGGCCCCCAGAACCGCACGATCAGAAATCGGCATTGCTAAGCCAGGATTGTGTGGTCCTCTGTTGCCGCAACTATAGAAAATCAACACATTCTGTAAATATCTGCTTGAAGAATATGTGCCTTCATCTCAGGTGGTTCTCGCAGCAGGAGGGGGAGGAAGACACGCAAGGTCCATTCCTGGGCTCGGATGGAGGCACATGGCCTCAGGGCCATGACCATTACCATTCTTTACCAAAGAATCAGTCTTAAGAATAATTGCATTCTTGAGCCAAAGGCTGTCTCCTGGCAGCTGAACCAAACTGAGCACCGTTCACTGGCTTAAGCCAGCTTGCTCTTGGGTTGGCCAATGGCTAGAGCTGATTGACAGGCACAACCATAGCCCCAGGCAGACCTTTGTGAAGAAAGTTTGGGGTGGGTGGACTCAGAGGTCAGTCTGCACCTACCTCTCCTCAGGGGAGGGGCCCCTGGCCCCAGGGCTTACCTACCCCCACAGGAAACTCACTTTGTGCTAGAGAGCATCTTAATTTCTTGGTCAGCACATCAATGGATGCTCTGTTGTTATTTTTCATTTGCTAAGTCATGTCCAACGCTTTGCAACCCCATGGACTGCAGCATGCCAGGCTTCCCTGTCCTTCACCATCTCCTGAAGTTTGTTCAAACTCATGTTCATTGAGTTGGTGATGCCATCAAACCATCTCATTCTCTATTTCCCCCTTCTCCTCCTGCCCTCAATCTTTCACAGCATCAGGGTCTTTTCCAATGAGTTGCTTATCGCATCATCGCAGGTGGTCAAAGTATTGGAGCTTCAGCTTCAGCATCAGTCCTTCCAGTGAATATTCAGGCTTATTTTCCTTTAGGATTGACTGGCTTGATCTCCTTGCTGTCCAAGGGACTCTCAAGAGTCTTCTCCAGCACCACAATTTGAAAGGATCAATTCTTTGGTTCTCAGCCTTCTCTATGGTCAAACTTTCACAGTGACGCTATAGACATTGTATTCGAAGGGAGGAAAGGAGGGCGTGGAGAGAGAGGGCTATTGATGTCCCAACAGCAATGAAGGACGCAGACCTGGTGGGGGAGGGGCAGTGTTTACTATTTCTTCTTCTCCTTCAGTATTTTGCCTCTGGAAGAGAGTCGCCCCTGAGGATGCTGTATTTAGAAAAGCAGTTGGAGTGAGAAGGGTTACCTTTCAAATCCTGCAGTGTGTTGATGGAATGGAGCCTTCCCGTGTGCAGCTCTGAGGCACAATTATGTGTAAGCAGGACCCCCTCTGAGAGCTGGAGATGGAGCCGGGGCCCATTTGTGTCGTATTTAACATAATTATTCAACAGCTCATCCTCTGCTCCCCCATCTGTCCTTGCCTCTCCACACATGAAACAGGGAATTGGACACGTACACAGGCTGCGTTTTGTCAGCCGTGCGCGACTCTGCGCCTTGTTATCCGAGCAGTTCTGTTGGATTGCAGACTGCTTCCTGAAACATGAACATATAACTCAGGGGGCCCTTCATTTCTCTCTTTGCATAAGGCTCCTGGTTTCAGAGTGCTTGCCTATTGAGCCATTCCATGGCCTAACCCTGTGTGCTGAACCTGGCAAATAGAAATAACTCCATTTTGTGGATGCAAAGCATAGTAAGATTCCGATAATGCTGACGGTGATCCCACAGCACCAGGGCTGGCCAGCAGGGGTGGCGGGCGGCTTCTAGGGCGCTGGGCTCTGCCCGTGGGCCTCTCGGGATGCCCAGGGAAGTGGCTCTGCTGCTCCTTGCCCCCGCTCCAGCTCCTCTTCAGCTGCAGGCTCAGCCCTGGGCAAGGCCACACCGACGCCCACGGACGTGGGGAGGGTCGTGATGGGGGTCCATGCACTTCCTTGCTATCCAGACCTTGGCTGCCCAGAGTGCGGTCCCTGGATGCGGAGCAGCGACATCACCCGAGGACCTCGTAGAACTGCAGAACGCCGTCTGCCCCAAGCTGGGGTCAAGATTGGCTGGAGAGACACCAGCAACCTCAGATACGCAGATGACGCCACTCTAACGGCAGAAGGTGATGAGGAACTAAAGAGCCTCTTGATGAAGGTGAAAGAGGAGAGCGAAAAACCTGGCTTAAAACTCAGCCCTCAAAAACCTAAGGTCATGGCATCTGGTCCCATCACTTCATGGCAAATAAGATGGGGGGAAAATGGAAACAGTGATAGATTTTATTTTCTTGAGCTTCAAAATCATTGCAGATGGTGACTGTAGTCAAGGAATTAAAAGAAGCTTTCTCCTTGGGCTTCCCTGGTGGTGCAGAGGTTAAAGCGTCTGCCTGCAATGTGGGAGACCTGGGTTCGACCCCTGGGTCGGGAAGATCCCCTGGAGAAGGAAACGGCAACCCACTCCAGTATTCTTGCCTGGAGAGTCCCATGGACTGAGGAGCTTGTGGGCTACAGTCCACGGGTCACAAAGAGCTAGACACTACTGAGCGACTTCACTTTCACTTTCTTTTCTCCCTGGAAGGAAAGCTATGGCACACTTAGGCAGTGTCTTAAAGAGCAGTGACATCACTTTGCTGACAAAGGTCCATATAGTCAAAGGAGAAGGGAGATAAAATGGTTGGATTGCATCACCGGCTCAACCGACAGGAGTTTGAGCAAGCTCCGGGAGATGGTGAAGGACTGGGAGGCCTGGCCTGCTGCAGTCCGCAGGATCCACAAACAGTCAGACACAACTAAGCAACTGAATAACAAAGGAATCAGAAAAGGCACAGTGTCAGCTCAAAGAGACCGGAGCTAGAACCTAGGAGATGGGCAGAGAGACACCCCAGAACGCCAGAGAGATTCTGGGCCACAGTGTTCACCAACCTGGGAGCCAGCAGATAGGAGGAGGGGTGAGCAGAAAGGTCTCGGAAACCAAAGAAGGATGCAGAGAGCAGGCTCCCAGTTTACGGACTGCGCTGGCCCTGTTGGGACGTTTAGAGCTCGGACCGAAACGACGAAAAGCTCAAAACAGCTCAGCAAGTGAAAATCCAAGGCAATTCTCACCCTTTAGGAGAGGGTGCCTCACAGGATCAGCGCTTGCTCAGATGGGAGTCGTCTGGACTCCTTGGACCTGAGTCAGCCCCGGTGCCCCCCCACTCACACTCACCCATGGTCTCCCCGAAGCCTGCTCCGCGTGGGAGCCACCGGCGCCCAGGGTGAGTCTCCGGAGGCTCCTGGAGCGGGGTGGAGCCTGCACCAGAGGGCTGGGGTCGTGGTCTTCTTACATACACCCCTGGGGACTGCTTGACTTCCTACATAAACACATATTCTTTTGATAAAGCAAACATTGGGCTTTTCAAGAATAATTTCTGGAAAACAAACCGAAACACGCTGTCCGAGACTCCCAGTGCCTGCCGGGCAGCAGGCCTTCCGAGCCTCCCGTCTGGGGAGGGGGCTGGCGGGGTGGGGGCCACGGCAGCCTTCCGCCTCCTGCTGCGGGTCGCTCTGCTCGTAACGCACTGGTGTCCCCGTTGCAGTAGGTGCCCGCCCGGGCGCCCGCCTGTGTGACTGCCCGCCCGGGCGCCCGCCCCAGGGCTCCCCCGCTGCCCGGCTGACTGCATGTGAGGCCCTCCCACCGTCTTTCTGCGCTCACCTGGGTGGTGGGGCCACCTCCCGGCGGCGATCTCCCCAGCCCGTGTCCTGCCCCGCCCCAGCACCCCTCCCGCCTCCAGGAGGAGGCTGCCGCTCTGGGATTTGGGTGGAAGTGGCCCTCCCCGCAGGCGCCCCCTCCTGCAGTGGGGCCGGGCGGGCTCAGCCCCCTGAGAGGCGCGCAGCGCCCAGCTCGGGTGTCTCTCCTGCACCAGCGCTGTCCCCGAGGGCAGGGACCCGGGCCCGCCTACCCGATAAAGGAGTGTCTCAGGGCGGGTCCGCCGTGGGTCCACGCCATCCGGAGCTAACTGGTAGGGCAACCCCTGCACCTGGGACCCCGGGGCTCAGGGACAACCCGCTGGCCTACACGTCAGGGCTCCTGGGGTCTCCTGGGACTGCACCTCCACTGGTCACACTTTCCCATCAGCCTTTGCTAAAACAGCAGCTCGAAGGGGACCAGCCATCACTGTCTCACCCCCGAGTCGCCCCTCACCCCGTCCCCAGGACTGTGTGCTCCAGCAGCCCCGGCCCCCACCCAGCATCGCCACTCGGCCTGCTGCCTCTGCTCAAGGCTGCTCCCGGGAGGCCAGGGTCAGCCCTGAGCTGGCGGCGGCCCAGGGCAGGTGTCTGTGTCCTCTCCTGGCGTTTCAACACTTCAGCTGTGTCCTGAGGTCTTGCATCTGCTCTAAAACTCGACAAGGTGCTTGGGAAGATTAGAGCCAACCATATTTGGAAAATTATTTTTTAAAAAAATGTACAGCATACAGTGCAAATGCAGGAGTAATTATAAATAAATCATAGGCAGATAAAAACCCACAAGTGGAAAATCACGTGAGTGTCCCTGCAGTGAGTGGTGAGAATTCTACATAACGCAATTAAATTACAGTTAAGTCCTCTCCTACTAGACCGCTATCTAACAAAGCACTGTTGTAAGAAACCTTCCACCAGACACGTGCTCGAGAACAGCTGAGCATGATCGCTAACATTGCCTTCTCTTGTTTGCACCTGAACTTTCCACTCGATGAGGCCAGCTAATCAGCTCACCTCTGGATACCTGGAGAGAAGAGCCAGTCCTGATAGACGCACCTCACGGGAAGACGGTCTCTGTGAGATGTGGTCCCCAAGGCCACGTGCTGGCTCTGTGGTGACAGGTGGAGGGACATCATCTCTGCGGGGAGAGCTGACTGCTGGCCGGCCTCCAGTCTCAGCCAGGTGTTGGTTCTGGAATCTTGGCAGGGTCTCACTTGTCCATCCCTCCTAGAAGACCTTTGAGAGTCTCTTGGACTTCAAGGAGATCCAACCAGTCCATCCCAAAGGAAATCAACTCAGAATATTCATTGGAAAGACTGATGCTAAAGCTGAAACTCCAATCCTTTGGCCACCTGATGGGAAAAGCCGACTCACTGGAAAAGACCCTGATGCTGGGAAAGATTGAAGGCGGAGAAGAAGGGGATGACAGAGGATGAGATGATTGGATGGCATCACTGACACAGTGGACATGAGTTTGAGCGAACTGGCAGACAGTGAAGGACAGGGAAGCCTGGCGTGCTGCAGTTCATGAGGTCTTAAAGAGTCAGACGCAACTGAGCAACTGAGCAACAACCTAGGAGCAGGGCCCAGCAGTGAGTCACGGAGACTCTGTCCTTGCAGGACTCACGTCTGACGGGAGAGGCTGCCTCCTGGAGGCAAGCAGAGCAGGAGGCCAGGACAGAGGGAGGGAGGCACAGACGGAGGACGTGCCCAGGGAGGCTCGGTCCAGGCGACCTGAGCACAGCTCTGCAGCGGGCGAAGAGGGAGTGTGAAAGACCCTGGGACGGAGCTCTCCCATGGAGGGAGCCGCAGGCGCAAAGGCCCTGAGGCAGGAGGCCCCGTCCAGCTCAGGGGCCGGGCGGCTCCCCTGGGGAGAATGGGCCGGCCCCCGGGGGGGAGGACCCCCGCAGGGGCAGGGTGCCTTGAAGGTGCCTGTGAGGACCCAGGCTCCCACTCCTAGGGAGCTGTGGCCAGGGGGCATTCCAAGCAGACGGCCAGTGGGTCATCAGAGGCCAAACTAGCATCGTTTGTTCACCTCCTGCTTTAAGAGCCTGAGTTTTCCTGCCAGGTTGGGAACGTCTGCTGGGCAGACTTGGGGGACCAGGCGGGAGGCTGCCAGAGGGTTGTACAGGTGGGGTGATGGCCCAGGCCAGGGCAGGTGAGGCAGAGAAGGATCTGGCCCCTGTGCACCTGCCAGGCCGAGGTGATGGCGGACTCCAGAGGGCAGGACAGGGAGCGGGAAGGAGGGACCCCACTTTGGTCTGAAAGTTTCCCAGAAGGAAGGGAAGGGTCACGTTCCTAGAGTGAGGCCAGCAGAGGCAGGGGTGGGGAGGCCACAGTCCCCGGGGGAGAAGTGGCCCAAGGGGCCTGGATCCTGGATCCAGGAAGGATGCTCACAGTCCTGAGATCTCTCCCTCGAGACCACCAAGACTCCAAGAGTTTAACTCTGGAGAAACTCAGTGGCCTCCTGCCGCTTCTGGTGTGGGTCCTCCCCACATATCCCCCACAGGTGGGATGGATTCCAGAATCAAAGCCGGTTTATGACAATGCCCGGGAGCAAATTGCAAATTATCCCACACAGAGGCACGCTCTCCAAGGAGCCCCCCGGCCACTTTCCTAATTTACTGACGCGATCACAGCAACTAGTCCCTGAGGTTGCTGTGGCTCCTTGGGGCTTGTCCTCTGATTCCATGGGTGGGTGTGGGTGGGAAGGATGCAGGCTTCCAGCTCCAGATTTTGGGGGTGACTGCACAGCGTGTGGATGCAAAATGAGAAGCTCTGACCGCGCTCCTGGGCCGGCTCCTGGGTCAGATCTCTACCAGCAGCTCAGGTGAAGGGAAGTCAGGATCGTTGCTATCCTTCAAAGACACTTCCAGGCCGGGTTTAGGCCGGGCAACTCCAGGGTCGCAGCGGGTGAGGGAGCGGGCGGGACTGAAGGCTTAGTGAAGGGGACCCCAGGGCCAGGTGCGGGCGTCACGCAGCAGGGAGCGGGGCGATCCTCACACACACACACACACACACACACACGCACGCTTGCGTCTCCCCCTCCGGCGCTTCTGCTGGTAATGACCGCATGTTCTGCGTGTCACAGCTGCGGCAGAGGAGAAGCAGAGGGAGGAGGGGTTGGGGGAAGCGGGTCCCAAGCTGTGCCAGCTGCTGCCCCTGCCCACCCACCGAGCCGAGCCCCGGGCCCCCGGGAAGGAGGGGCGGGCTGCTCACATCCTGCCTGGCTGCTGAGGGGCCGCCAGCTGATGCCCAGCCCTGGTCCTCATCTGGCGAGGAGAGTGAGTCAGCACCCCCGGTGCCAGAGCGGGCCGGCGCTCGGAACAGGTGGCCTGGCGCCTGCTCCGCCCCATCGCCGGGGCCGTCTGCATCCTTCAGTGACTCACTTTGACACGTCCTGCCTGTGATGAAGTTTCTCCAGGGTGACCTGGGCAACGGAGCGCCACGCTGCTGGGACCGCGTGGTTCAGCCTCTGAGCCGCAAGCTGCCAGGAGAGCAGCCCGGGCTGGAGGCACAGGGCCCACGTGTCGGCCAGGGTGGGTGCGGGAGGACGGGCCCTGTGTCCCGCTCCTGGCGCCTAGGGTGCTGAGCCACAGCTGGAGGCTGAGGGTCTCAGGCTGGCCTCCTTCACCAGTGCCCAGGTCCCCTGTCTGCAAATATCTGCTCTCACTGGAGATGAAATCAAGAAGCAATGCCCCCACCCAAAGCAAGCCGCATCCTGCTGGATCTGGAGTCTTGCAGACGCATGGGCCCTGGTCTCACGTGGTCCCCCCCCCAGGTCTGCAGCCCTCCGCGGACACTGACCATCACATTGTGTCTGAGACTGAGTCTCCACTGGGTGGGAACCAGCCCCTGGCACGGTTTCCCACCTGCCCCAGCTCCTGTGTGCCGAGGTCCTGCCACAGAGCAGAGCCGGGCAGCGTCTCCTGACGCACCACCAGAGCCGCGTTACCTCAGGACGCAGCCAAGATGCTCGAGCCAGCCCCGGAGATCCAGACTGCCGGAAAGGACACCGGCGAACGGATCTGAACCCTGAGAGAGCTGTTGAGCCTAGGAGGGCGCTGGGCAGAAACTCAAGCGGCTTCTCAAACTCCTCAGACCAGTTGTGAAGCTCTGATTCAGCAGTCTGTAAATCAAAAGCAGCCAGGAAAATGGGCCGTGGGGCTTCCCAGCACCCTGCCCGCCCCTGGCTGAAAAACTTCTCTGAAGCTGACAGCCCAAGCAGCAGCGTGAACGTGAGGGGCCGATGCTCATCACCGCCCTCCAGCCTGTCCCCACGCTTTGACCACTTTCAGAAACAAGCGGAAAAAAGTACAGAGGCCGCTGAAAAGTAAGTCTTCTCCAAGTTGAATGTGAGCCGCTACTCTGGAATAGTTCCCGATTACTCGAGAGTGAGTGTGTACATGCATATACATATATGTGTGTGTTGCTGTTTGTAGACATATCGCTGGCATTCAAAACATTTTCATGCCATTCTTAACAGTTCAATTCCTTATAGACCCTAATAGTTAATTAGAAAGAATACTGCTGCCTTGTTATAGTCATTTAGAATACATAATTATGTTCATTATGGGCTCATAAAGAATTCGTTTGTAAAGTCAATAATTCAATAACTCCTATCAAGTCTTAACATATGCTTAATTTTGTCCATCGTTGAATACATTCTTTTCTCGCCTGTGTGTCAGGAATTAGCATTTCTGGGGATCAAAGTAAAGTTAGATGTGACCCCTGGTCTGGAGGAACTTGATGCAATGGAACGTCTTGCCCACTAGTACAATATGCCAGAGTGTGCTTAGTTTCCCGGTAACATCCGACTCTCTGTCGCCCCACAGACTGTGGCCCCGGTCCATGGCATTCTCCAAGCAAGAATGCTGGAGCGGGTTGCCGTTTCCTCCTCCAGGGGATCTTCCCAATCCAGGGATCGAAACTACATCTCTTGCATCTCCTGCATTGGCAGGCAGATTCCTTACCAGTGAGCCACCTGGGAAGCCCTACTTCTGAGCAGTAACTCTATAAACACTAAATTAATACCAGGGCCTCGGAAGTCAGTACATCACCACTGTGAAACAGTTGGGCTGGCGGTCACCTGGAATCAAGGGCAACCCAGATACAGCACAACCGAGTTAACATCTTAAAGTAATATAGGACAAAAAGCTAGCCGCCAATTAAACATAAATTTAGCAGATCTTATCAGTATCCACCTCTCAACTGTATGACTTACCAATTAGATCACGGGGACCATAGAATTCTCCCAACGCCTCTCCAAGGTGTCCTGTAAATACCTGTTGATACAAATACTGTCCCAATAAAAGAGCTTAGATCTCAACAAGGGATTTGTACCTTAATTACGTTTTGAATAAACATTTCTAATTACCAACAGGTCCCCTGATGTTGAACTGAGATCTGTGTAAAACGAATCTTGACTGGTGAACATAAGCTTCTAACACAGGGCTCGAGTGAAAGGTTGATCACACACATTTAGAGGCCAAGCCTTGCATAGACTCTCACGGTTTTATTCTGAACCCACGGTGTCTCCGGGAAAACCTCCACCCTGGATCCGCCTGCAACGCCAGTGTTTCCTGTCGCAGCTGAGCCTGCCAGTCGAGCAGCCAACGCTGTCAGGGCAGGAACCACCTAGACGTGCCTCTCAGAGCTGGCACGGACCTGGCACGTGGGAGCCTGCTAACAGTCTGGTGTTGGGGGATTCCTAAGATCTCACTGACGTCAGATCATTGCCCAGCTGCAGACATTCACCAGAGGAGGGGGCGTCTGAGGCCTTCAGTCCTCTGGGGCATCTCCGCAGGGGTGGGAAATAGAGAATGGATTGAAGTGCGCTTTCACAGGTGAAGCTCGGATAGGCACGCAGAAGCACGTGGCACAGCCCCGCCCGAGGGTCCGGGAGGGCTAGAGAGGGACGAGGGCACGTGGGGAGGTGGCGAGTCCGTGTGCGCGTCATGGCGTGCACCCGGGATGTACGTGTGCGCGCGTCACGGCGTGGACCCGGGATGTACGTGTGCGCGTGTCACGGTGTGCACCCGGGATGTACGTGTGCGTGCGTCACGGTGTGGACCCGGGATGTACGTGTGTGCGTGTCAGTGTGGACCCGGGATGTACGTGTGCGCGTGTCAGTGTGGACCCGGGATGTACGTGTGCGTATGTCACGGTGTGCACCCGGGATGTATGTGTAACTGCAGGACCGCGTGCGGGCCTGTGTCCGGCCAGGTGAGGGGTTTTAGGGGATCCTAGTTGGATGCGGGCCAGGGGCCCTCAGGACCCGCTGTCTGAGAGGCAGCTTTGGGGGAGCATAGGCCCATCCCCCCCAAGGTGCCTTCCTGCATCCCTGGCACGTCTGTGGACTAAACCACGCTCTGAGGGATGGATGGATCAGGCTGCGTGCAGAGGGGAGCTTGGGGTCAAGCTCACTCTGGCTCCCTGCTTTGGAGAAACAGCCGTCGGTGGAGAGACGTGCTCTGGGCGGGGAACGTTGGGTCTCCCGCTCGGGTCTCACCGGAACAGTCCACGATCCGGGACCCCGCCTGGCTTCTGAGCCACGAGTGAAATAGTGCTGAGGGAAGACCCCGAAAGCCCGGCGTCCACATTTACCCCCTCGGAGGTTCAATCCGTTTTCAAGTTTCCTCTCCATTAAGTTAGTAATTGCAGCTCAGTAAAGCCTGTTGGCAATTTACGCCACCGTCGTGAACCTTGTTACCAACGCAGTTACCCCCATATTCAAGGAGCTCTCGGCCAGCTCCGCTGCGTCTCTGGGAGACTGGATCCTGACGCCCCCTCTGGAAGGTAGAAACGATCCAAGATGAAGGTCGCAGCTCGCCCGGGGTGGTGCCGCGCGGAGCCAGGCCCCGGGCCGGGCAAGGGCTGCCAACGGGGCGGGCCGAGCCCTGGTCTGTTTCTGCCGGAACCACGGCTGCTGGGCCCGGCACCACCCCGGGCTGCCCTGCCTGTGTGCGTCAGGGTGGGCGGGCGGAGTGGCTTTCTGGTCGGCACTGCCCCCTGGCAGAGCCCCTGCAGGAAAGAAGGGGGCCCGAGACCCCTCACCACCCCGCCCGCCAGGGGCGTCTGAGCGCAGAAAGTGAGAGTCGCTGACCCCGTGGACTATGCAGTCCATGGAATTCTCCAGGCCAGAATACTGGAGTGAGCAGCCTTTCCCTCCTTCAGGGGATCTTCTCAACCCAGGGATGGAGCCCAGGCCTCCCGCATTGCAGGCAGATTCTTCACCAGCTGAGCCACCGGGAAAGCCCAAGAAGACCGCAGTGGGGAGCCTGTCCCTTCCCCAGCAGGTGTTCCCGACCCGGGAATCGAGCCCGGGTCTCCTGGATCGCAGGCGGATTCTTCACCAGCTGAGCCACCAGGGAAGCTCCTGAACACAGAGGGCTGCACCAGGACGCCCCGAGGCCCGGCGCTGAAAGCTGGGACTGGCTGAGAGGAAAGAGTGTGGGTCATTGTTTCTTTAACTCTTGTCTGCCTTAGCCGAGTCATTCTGGATTACACTTTCTTTCGTTTTCTCTCTTCCTTCCTCTCTCTCTCTCTCTTTCCCTCCTTCCCTCTGTCCCTCCCCCCCCGTTCTTTCTTTTTCTTGCCTTTTAGAAGCAGCGCGTTATCAGTGAGAACACGTACCTAGCCCTCGATGTCCCCTGCACAGTCCGACAGAGGCCCTGAGGCTCGTTGCTGAGGCTCGACGCTGAGGCTCCCCCCTGCAGGACTTCTGCCCTCTCTGCCTCTCCCCAGGGCTCGGAGCACACGGGCATGGGGTAAGAGCATGCAGCATCCACCCTTTAACCCAGAAACCTCATGCATGCTGTCAGGATAAAACAAATAATCATAGATACGGACAACCTCCCACCTGTTACAGATGATGCCGGACTGGGGAATGTCCACTTCAGCGGCTGAGCCCGGGGGTGGAGGAGGTGGGGCTGGACCCCTTTCTGCCTTCTTCCTGTCTCAGAGTCCGCCGCACTGTGAGCCTTGCTCCCCCAAGCAGGGACCCAGGTGGTCAGAACCCACCTGCCCATCATCCCCAAGGGCTAGGTTTTGTGCAGAGTTCCTGGAGCCTGAAAGAAATGTCTCCGAGGTCTTGGCGCTCCCCAGATGTTGCAGAAAGGAGCTTCGTTACCCTAGTGTGGGGGTGGGGAAGCCAGGGGCGAGGACCCGGCCAGGCGCCGTCCTGGGTGTTCTTTCGGACTGGTGGGGCGGCGAGGTTTCCAGTTCCTGGTCCCCTCTTCCTGCCGCCTTAGTGGTTTTAGAAAATACTGAGAACGCAAAGCCCACGTGGTGGCCATCAGCAGCACGGCTGGGGTCCGGCTGTAGGGTGGCCTCAGGTCAGTGGGGGTGTTTACTGCACCCTTTGATTTGGGGTACCTCCCCTTTCCAGAGACGACTCCGCACAGGACCCTGTGCCCTCTTCCCAGCAGGAGAGGGCCACACTGGGACGCTCTGTGGCTGATTCTGATTAAAACCAAACTGCTGCTCAGACTTCTGAGCTAAGAGCCCAGGAAACGCGTGATGCCAAGAGCCCAGGTCACGAGAACCAACTCAGGGCTGACGGCGTGTCCCGTCCAGCAGAGCAGACAAAAAACCTTGTTTCTTGAAAAAAATCTCCCTGAAGGGAATACCCACCTACAAGGTTAACTTTTTAACTGATTTATTGTCAGTTGAAGGATAATCGCTTTACAGTCTTGTGTCGGTTTCTGCCGAGTATCAACATGAATCAGCCAGGGAGCTGCAAGCGTTGGGGTGTCCAGCCTGAGATGGGGACAGTGGCTCATCAGCCAGATGGGCCTCGGGTCGAACGGCAGAGGAAACAGTCACAGCGCTCCATGACCGGGCGGGGCGGGCGCGAGCTTGACCACGGGGTGCTGCGGGCAACGGACAGACTGGGGGCGGGTGGACAGAGAGGAACGAGGACCCACCAGGCTCGGGCCCCGCTGTCTGGGGGATGTGGGCTGAACCTCGGGGCCCCTGGCTGAGTCACAGTGACTGGGCTGGCAGGTGATGGGGACACGCGATGAGCCGCTGGGGAAGGGCCTGACCACGTGGAGGGTGCTGGGGGCGGGCAGCTGCCCCCCACCCGCCTGGCTGTGCCCTCTGGGCACTTGGGCCGGATCTGAGGCACGAAGACCCGCCGTGGTGGCAGAGGGGCAGCAGACTCTGGGACACGCGATGAGCCGCTGGGGAAGGGCCTGACCACGTGGAGGGTGCTGGGGGCGGGCAGCTGCCCCCCACCCGCCTGGCTGTGCCCTCTGGGCACTTGGGCCGGATCTGAGGCACGAAGACCCGGCCGCGGTGGCAGAGGGGCAGCAGACTCGGAAGAGGGCGTTTGGCAGAAAAACAGCAGACAGGCAGGCAGGGCCGTGTCCTTGGAAGCGGCTGCCGGGCCCCCGTGCGCCCAGCAGCCCTCGGCTCGGGGCTCTTCGTGGTCGCCGGGGCGGCCCTCTCCGCTCGCGCACCCCGCCACCCGCTCCAGCAGACATCTTCCCACCACGGGCCGTCGGCCGCCGCAGAAAAACGGATGACCCAGACCCGCATGTGCCCCGCGGCCAGATGCTCCATCCTCGGCAACGCCTGGAAGAGCAGCAGGTGGCCCGCAGGCGACCTTCAGACGGGCCGAGACACCGCTCCCCAGCCGCGGGCACCGTCCGGCCCCTGCGCGCCCAGGGAACCTCGGCCCAGACGCCTGCAGCCGGGAGCCGCAGACGCGCTCCCTGGGCCGGGAGTTCTGTCGGGGCCCGCGTGCGGTCCGTCCACCGCGGTCCTGCCTGCCCCCCGCCCTGGGAGTCTGCGGCCGCGGCGCGTCCAGTCCCGGCCCTGTCCCTGAGCGCCAGGCATGAGTTCCGGGGACGGTGGGCGATCAGGTTTCTGAGATGATCCCCATGGAAACGAGGGGGAGGGGGCTCCTCTGCCCTGTGGATCCTGAGGTCGGGAGGCTGAGAGAAGTCCCCCGACTTTCCCCTAACTTTCCCGACGGGCCGCAGGGGCCTGCCCAGGGCCTGGGTGCCGCTCCCCCCGCCTCGAGGCCCCGAGGGGACCCCTGCAGAGCACCGTCTGCAGTCCTAGACCCTGACTTCAGGGCAACGACATTCACCTTGACCTGAGGTCAGGCAGGTCACGGGGCGAAGAGCTGCCGCCCGCTGTGAGAGGGGCGCCCTCCGCCTGCCTGTGGCTCAGGACTCTGCCGCCGCCAGGCGCCTTCCTGGGCTTCAATCCCGGAATTAAGGGTGGGGGCTGCCCCAGCGCCTGCTGGGGAGCCTGCTCTGTGAGACGACCCTGCGGGAGGCTGACAGGTGGGAGCGACCGTCTGTGCAATAATGAGGTTTCTTTCTTTTTTTTTTTTTTTTAATACAAAAGCACGTCCAGTCCGGTGTTAACAGCCAGCAGCCTGCTGTGGGGGGTATACCCTGGGCTGTGGATGGAGCGGGGTCTGGGCTCCAGCACCCTCTCCCAGCTCGGGGGTCCCGCTCCCCTCACTCTGTAGGGTGGGGGACTGCAGGGCACCCCACTCACTCACGATGATGGGGAGGGCCGCCCTCTGCGGGGACCGCGTGGGACTCACGTCTCCCCTTCCCACAGGCCAAGCATGAGGAGCAGGGGTCTCTGCCCTGGCCCCTCCGCGGGCCCGTCTGCCGCCCAGGGGAGGCCTGGGGGAGCGGGGCCTCCCGCGTGGGGTCCTGTCGCTGCACCCGTGGTATGTGGAGCAGACGACGTCCCCAGCTGAGAAAAGGGCTGTGAAGCCGCAGCTCGGGTCTCCGGCTGCTTGGCTGGTGAAGTCTTGGCACTGCTCTTTGTGGCAAGCCTGTGGCCAGTAGGCTTTAACCGGAGGTCTCACCATCCGGGGAAGGACAATCAACTCGAGGCATCTGTCCTTCCATCCCGGGGGCTGGGCCCCGGGGCGGGCTGCGTGGGGTTGGACGGGACAGCGGCCAGAGAGGCTCTGATCCAAATTTCCCAGAGCCCCTGGGGACCCCTGCTGCCCCTCCAGCGGCTGCCCTTCCTCCAACAAGCCGGGAGGCTGCAGACGCCGCCCTCCGGCTTCACTCAGGGCAGAGCTGAGTGAGGAGGTGCAGACAGAAGGGGCTCCTGGTCCCCACCCCACGTGTCCTACCGACACGTGACCAAAAGCCTCTGCAGAAGGCCAAGAAGCGCACGACTTGGGGCCCTATGCTCCGGAGCCGAGCTGGTGCCCAAGACCACCCTGGAGCCCAGCAGGTCCCTCGCAGCATTCCCGGGGGGCCCTTCCCACAGCCACGGCCAGGCCACGGTGTCCACCGCTGCGCCTGGGCTGAGCCCGAGGCCACTCTCCCGGGCAGCCCCACTCCATGCCCTGGAGCTTCTGTGACCTGGAGGTGGGGCCTTGGTCCCCATCAACTGAAAAGTGCTTCAAACTCAGCCCTGGAGTCTCACCATGAGACAGGAGATGGGCAGGCCACTCATGAGGGAAAGGCAGGTGCCTCTTGGGTCATTGAGAGCCTCACTTCAAGGCAAATAGAAGGTTAAAAAGTGGAAGCAGTGACAGAGTATCTTTTCCTGGGCTCCAAAATCACTGTGGTTGGAGACTGTAGCCATAAGATTAAAAGACACTTGCTCCTTGGAAGGGAAGCTACGGCAAACCTAGATAGCGTATTAAAAAGCAAAGACATCACTTTGTGGACGTTGACATATAGTTAGCGCATATAGTTAAAGGTCCATATAGTTAGAGCTGTGGTTTTTCCAGTAGTCATGTACAGATGTGAGAGTTGGACCACAAAGAAGGCTGAGCACTGAAGAACAGATGCTTTCGAACTGTGGTGTTGGAGAAGCAACTTGAGAGTCCCTTGGACAGCAAGAAGATTAAACCTGTCAATCCTAAAGGAAACTCTGAATATTCCCTGGAAGGACTGGTGCTGAAGCTGAAGCTCCAATACTTTGGCCACCTGATGTGAGAAGCTAACTCATTGGAAAACACCCTGATGCTGGGGAAGATTGAAGGCAGGAGAAGGGGACGACAGAGGATGAGAGGGTTGGACGGCATCACCGACTCAATGGACATGAGTTTGAGCAAGCTCCGGGAGCTGAGGAAGGACAGGGAAGCCTGGCGTGCTGCAGTCCATGGGGTCGCAAAGAATCGGTCACAACTTAGCGACTGAAAACCAGCGATGTGGGCCCGCACCCTGGGCGGTGCTGGGGCCCCTGCCGGCTGCACGTTCAGGACGTGGGTATAGACGCGAATGCATCCTCCTAGTGAATCAGCCTGGAGGCAGATCCTTCATTGGAAGAGGTACAGACTAGTTTTTCAGAAGGGGATTCTTGGGGAAGTGCTGCTTTATCCCATGTGCTTGGTGGAAACGGTGAAATTTCAGAGCCGTCAATCTTTGTTCCCACAGGTGGCATTTCCTTGTGTGAACAATAGTGATGATAAAACCTCATCTGAAGGTCCCTCAGGGGCTCAGCCTCCCTGAGTGTGCAGTGAGCCCCTCAGAGGACCTGGACGCGGCAGTGGACAGGAAGCCCCCACAGACAGAGACCTGCCACACCCGCGGCTCCCAGCTCGGGGCGGCACCTCTGGCCCCTCCAGCACGCCATCCAGCCCACGCGCTGGCGCAGGTTCCAGCCTGCCGGCGTCTGTCCTGTTTTCCTTCTCAGGATCTGCCATTTTTCTGCAGAAGAATGAGCATGTCTCACAGCGTCTTCCACCGGGGAATTTGTCACAGCTCCTCCCAGGTGCAACCCGCGTCCCCCTGCTGACGGCGGGCACAGCCGGCTCTTCGCTGAGAAGAAAGGGCCTCCCGGCGGCCTGCGGGGTCAGGTGGCTGCCCCGGCGTGCTCGGAGCCAGCACGGCATCGTCTGACCTTGGTAGGGCAGGCAGGCCGTGAAAGATGAAGCTCAGCGGCTGACTCATGAATCGCCGTGTAAGACTGAACATAATGGAAGCAAATTGTGCATAAATATTCTTGGCTTAGATATATGATCACTACAGCCAGAGCTCCAGTTTTCCGTGTAGTTTATGGCAAAAGTGACACGCGTGGGGTAAGCAGTGTGGTCTTCTCTAGAACATCATGAAAAAGTCTAGGTTGTGTTTGTGTTTGCTTACACATTTTAAACATCCTTTCCTCTTTCAGGCTCCTTGTCGAGCAGTCACTGGGCAGGCTGCCTGCCACTGCGCCAGCTCCAACCTGTCTCCAAAGCCCCTAAGACCGAGGAGGCTGGATATGGCTGCCTCTTCCAGGAGAAGGCAGAGATATGGTGGTCTGAGGACAGAAAGCAGAAACTCCTGCCTGCAGGTACGCAGAGCCAGGACCTCCTAGGACCAGCTGCGCATGGGCTCTGCCTGTCCCTACTTGCCGTGGGTTTCTGTTGTCCACGTGGAGGACAGACACACCACGGGAGGGGCCCCAGGGCTCCGGGACTCCAGATGCAGGTCGGGGAGGGTGTATCTGGGACAAAGGCGGGCTGGAGGCTCAGTCTGGGGCCACGTGGGTGACATCCGTACAAGAACGTCCCCTGTGGGGTGGCTGCGTGAGCTGCGCTTCGGACAGTCCGGCTCAGCCCTGTCCTGGAGCCCTCACAGGTGACCCTGTCTGGATGGAGATCACATCAGCACCGGGGGCCAGATGCATCCTTTGGGAGCACCCAGGAGGGTGGGACGGACCACAGCAGGCAGGCAGAGCACGGCAGGTCACCCTTGCTGGGTGATGGTCTCCCAGGTGACAGCCTCCATGGCATCCCGGCGGCCTGTGGCAGCGGGGCATCCACGCAGGCTGCCAGGATCAGAGCGCGTGGAGACCACCCAAGTCCCCGTCAGGAGTGGAGCAGACCTCAGGTGCGCTGTCCCGGGGTCAGGTGAGGTCCTCTCTCCCAACTCCACCTCCAGGAGGAAAGCCAGGAAGGGAAGGGACGCTGCCCAGAGGCATGAAGCCAACGGTGTTGGGGTGGGGGGGGATTCACCAGGACAAAAGGGGCCCTGGCTGCCTCTGCAAGTCACTCTGCTCCCAGGGCCCTGGGGGCTCAGGACGCGTCTGGCCCCTCCCCCAGCGGCAGAGAGGCACCTGCCCTTGCCAGTTGCAGTTCTCTGTTCTCGGGTGGAAATAAAGCTGATTGACAGACCGTGCGGGTTTCAGGAGCAAAGCAAAACGGTTCAGTCACACACATGCGCATATGTTGCTGTTCAGTCGCTAAGTCTGGTGTGGCTCTTTGTGACTCCCGACCCCATGGACTGCGGCACGCCAGGCTTGCTTGTCCCTCACCATCTCCCAGAGTTCGCCCAAACTTGCGTCCATCGAGTCGGTGATGCCATCCAGCCATCCCGTCCTCTGTCATCCCCTTCTCCTCCTGCCCGAGTCCCTCCCAGCACCAGGGTCTTCTCCAGTGAGTGACGTTCTTTCCAGTGTAGGTTATTAACAGACACTGGGTGTGGATCCCCGTGCTACACAGCAGGGCTGGTTGCTCATCTAGTGTATATACAGTAGAGTGTATCTGTTAGTCCCAAACGCTTCATCTACCCCCTTCCTTAATCGGTAGCTATAGTTTTGTTTTCTGTGAGTCTGTTTCTGCTTTGTAAATACGTTCATTTGTGTCATTTCCTAGATTCCACGTATGAATATCATATGGTGTTTGGCTTTCTCTGTCGACTTATTTCACTTGGTATAATAATCTCTCTCCATCTATGTTGCTGCCAATTGCATTTTTCACCCTTTGTATGGCTGAGTAGTATTCCACGGTATGTGTACCACGTCTTCCTTATTGATTCCTCCATCAATCAACAGTTTGTTTCCAAGTCCTCAGTCCAGTCGCTCAGTCGTGTCTGACTCTGCAACCCCACGGACTGCAGCACGCCAGGCTTCCCTGTCCGTCACCAACTCCCAGAGCCCACGCAAACTCACGTCCAGGTCTTGGCGCCTGTGCGTCTTGGCTGTTGTAAATAGTGGCGCTATGAACACACCGGTGCACGTATCGTTTGGAGTCATGGTTTCGGCCGGATGTACGCCCAGGAGTGAGATCGCTGGATCGAGTGTGTGTGAAAGTCGCTCGGTCGAGTCCGACTCTTTGTGACCCCGTGGACTATACAGTCCGTGGGATTCTCCCACATGGCAGCTCTGCTGTGGGCTTTTTAAGGCGCCTCCTCCACGTCTCCAGCACTCACACTCCACGTCACGGCGCCTGCGGTCACTCACCGGGCTGAGCGTCTCACGCACAGATGCGGCTGGCGCTCCCTTCCCAGGCTCTGCATTTCACTGGCCCCGCGGTCTGTGTCACTCACTCACCCTCCCAGGGGCCCCAGGAGATCCTGCAGTTAGGACCTTTGCACAGATAAGAAGACTGAGGCCCTGAGTGGGAGCTGTCGACGGCCTCTCCCAAGCTCGTGGGACCCCCCAGCGGGCCAGAGCGGGTGCTCTCGGCCTGGCCCAGCCCCGACCTGGTTTCCTCCTCCCAGGTTCCCTGTCCTGCGTGAGTCACGCAGTGGGGGTCCAGGAAGGGCTGAGGGCCCTGGACACTGGGAGCCCCCGGCGGCAGGCAGGTGGACGCCGGTTGCCCCTCAGTGGCCCTGTACAGCCTCCTTCAAGACAGTGCCCAGCCCCCCTGCCCGAGGGCTCAGCTGACGAGGCGGGAGGGGCGCGTCTCGCACTCGCTTCTCTGGCGCCCACGGGCACTCTGCAGGCCAGGTTCTGCAATGAGCACCCTCGTCCTGACGTCCTCGAGCTGCAGACACGGTGCTCAGAGGCCTGGGCTGCTAACCCCTGAGGGCGGCTTGCAGAGGCTGTGGCCTCTGTCCGGAGCTGGATAAGAGTGATGGGCACACCCGAGGCTTTAGCTGACGGTGGCTGCTACCAGCCCAGACAGGTGCCGCGTCACCAGACGCCCCATGCCACTTACCAGCCCATCTGCTGAGTTCAGTGAAGCTGAAGAAGGCCAGCCCAGTCGTCACAGAACCGAGGACCCGAAGACGCCAGAGGGTCTCCCTCCCACTCTAGGACCTTTCTGTGGGTCACTGTAAATGAGGGTCTGGGGATGTGTGGACGTTGGCATAAAAGCGGTTTCCCTCCCGAGCATACCCAGGACCGAGGATGCTGAGGGCGGATGCTGAGGGGGCCGGCCTTTGCCTCCCTCAAAATGTCCAGAATTATGGATTCCAAAGACAACGATAAAAAAAAATGTTTTCCATCTGGAAGGTCTTAGCTCCACTGGAACATTTTTGAGAGCTGATCATGAAAAAGTAAAGGTATCTTTAAAAAGAGCCTTTCTAAAAGAAACTTTAGGGAAACCAAACACCTTCCCCCTGAGCTGAGCGGTGAGGGCATTCCTCAGGACGGGGGGCACTCAGGACCCTCGGCCTGGCAGGGGGGCCCTGGGCCCTGCCACGCTCCTCTGCCAGCTCGTCCATCACAGCCTGTTACTGTAATTTTAATGAATGTTTATCTCATTTTCCTTGTGTAATCCGATTACTTTTGTTTTCTTAGCCGGCATCCAGGATCTCTCGGTTTCCAGAATGCTGCCAGTCCGCCCACTTTGGATAGGAACAATTCAATTCATTATCATTAAGCGTCGACTCTTGGTATCACTTTGGGGTAAATCAGTGAAAGAGGAGCTACCAGTCCCCGTGCTGTGCAGGGCAGGGGGGTGAACTGGGCACCTGAGCCACCCAGAGCCACCGTCCTCAGGGCCCCTAATGACATTCCGAGCTGCCAGCTCATGAACAGCCCTGCGGTCTGGCAGCCCTTCCTGGAGGGGGAGAAACTGAACACTGAGTGTGAAGACCGTGAAAATGTGCAGAGTTGCAGTGGGTCTAGGCCGCCTGTTACCAGGGCTGCCAGGCATGGGCAGAGGGTCTGATGGGGAGGAACGGGCCGTGTGCACTTGGACACATGGGTGTGTGTATGTGAGTGTGTGCACACAGGTACAGACACGCATGTGTATGCACACCTGCCTCATAACAGAAGAGCCTGTTCTGACTCTGATGAGCCCGGCCTGCTCTGGAACATCTGTGGGTTCTGCTCCCCTGAGGAACCCTGGCTGATCCAGTGCAGTGAAGTGGCTGCTCGCGTAGAGGACTGGAGAGGCAAGGAGCTCAGGCCAGGGGTCCAAGGTCAGCAGGGGAGTTCAGAGACGCTCAGCTCCTGGGAGAACTGGTGTCCGTGTGAGGCCAGAGAACTTGTTGCTCAGTCACACAGTCATGCCCGACTCATTGCAACCCCACGGACTGCAGCACCCAGGCCTCCCTGTCCCTCACCATCTCCCAGGGTTTGCCCAAGTTCATGTCCATTGCGCCTGTGATGCCATCAAACCATCTCATCCTCTGATGCCCTCTTCTTCTGCCCTCAGTCTTTCCCAGCATCAGGGACTTCTCCAATGAATTGTCTATTCCCTTCAAATGATCAAAATACTGGAGCTTCAGCTTCAGCATCGGTCTTTCCAATGAGTATTCAGGGTTGATCTCCCTTAAGATTGACTGGTTAGATCTCCTTGCTGTCCAAGGGAATTTCAGGCATCTTCTCCAGCACCACAGTTTGAAGGCATCGATTCTGTGGCCTTCTGCCTTCTTTACGGTCCAGCTTTCACAACCGAATGTGACCCCTGGGAAGACCACAGCCCTGACTGTGCGGACCTTCATCAGCAGCGCAGTGTGTCTGCTTTTCAGCACGCTGCCTAGGTGTGCCATCACTTTCCCGCCAAGAAGCACTGGTCTTCCGATTTCACGGCTGCAGTCACCGTCTGCAGCGATTTTGGAGTCAAGAAAAGGAAGTCAGTCTCTACGTCCACAATTTCCATTTTTCATGTAGTAATGGGGCCAGATGCCTTTCACTCTCCTACCAGAGAATTAGGAAGCAACAGACGGATGTCAGGCCACAGAGAGGTCACAGACAAAGCCAGGTTGACTAAAGTTGTCAGGGTGGCTTGAAGGAGGTGGAGGTCATCTGGGTTTGGTGGTACACTGGCTTCTAAACTACACCACTGTGTTTAAATTTGACCCTGGGGACAAAGGTGGCCTTGATATGGGAAAGGCCTGAGCAGTTCCACCATTTGAAGCAATTGATCTGACTTGCATGGATAAAGCCCTCGGCCCAACCCAGGTAGGGGGCCCAGATCAGCACCTGCAGCCGGAGGTCTCTGGAGAAGAGGCTGATGCTGGAGGAGGCGGGGTGAACGGGGCGGGGCGGACACTGAGCTGAGCGTGACTGGCTCTGACCGAGGTGGCAAATGGCTCAAAACAACACCCACTCACCATCCCCTCACTTCCATAGGTCCTGTGTGCAGGCATGGCTAGCCCAACGCTCTGATCCAGGACCACCAGGCTGCATCTCAGAGGCTGACGGAGGATGCAGCCTCATCGGAGACTCAGCGGGAGAAGGACGTGCTCCCCAGCTGGCGCGTTGTTGGCAGAGCCGGCTCTGTGCTTACAGCGCTGAAGTCTCTGCCGTCTTGCCAGTGGTCAGCTGGGACCCCCTCTCTCGGCCCCAGGGGACCCCCGGGCTTCGGCCCTGCTCTGGCCACAGGGTGCCCTGGGGCCCAGTCTGCTAGGACAGAGCTTTGTGACCCGATTGTGGGGGGGCTCCCCCCATGCTTGTCCCACTCGGCTGGCCACAAGCCAGTCTAGGTTTGAGCCCACACGCCAGGGAGCGGGTCTGCCTCAGAGTTGTTAAGGACGCGGTGTCAGGGCTAGACTCTCACAGGCCCGGGAACACTGGGGCGGATTTCAGCTCCATCGCACGTCAGCTTCTCTGCCTGAGACTCAGAGGAGGCGCCCCTGGAAGCTGTGCTGCCTGGCAGGCCCTGAGTCCCCTGGTGAGCAGAGACCAGCACTCGGGGCGAAAACTGAGGCTCGGCTCACTGACGGCAGCCCCTGAGACCTTATAATTGACCGCACCAACAGATCAATTTCCACAGCAATTCCAGGACTGCAGTGCCAGCTGGAGCTCTCCTGATCAGACCAGGAAGAGCGCCAGCCCTGGCGACGCCCACCCACCAGCGTGGCTCCTACAAGCCGAGGGGCTTCGGGGAACCCGGGATGCAGCTCCACATTCTACCACAGCCCGGACGGCCAGACTCAGGTTCAAGGCCCAGGGCCAGCTGCTACTTTCATACAGTGTGAACAAATAACAGTCTCCTCAGTGTGAGCAAGAATAGTGAAACTTCTTTATTAAATCTTTGAGGAGATGAGATGTAAACAACGCTCAGGGAACAGTTTAGGATGCAGACGGCACGGGTGGTGGGCGTCGTTCCTGGGATTTTAAACTGAGACGCGACTGGAGCACCACATAGCGTGGCGACTGTGAGAGTCAGGCACGCGCAAAGCCAACCAGCTTGAGTGCGTGCGTGGCAAATCGCTTCAGTCGTGTCCGACTCCTTGCGGCCCCACACACTGTAGCCCGCCAGGCTCCTCTGACCGTGGACTTGTCCAGGCAAGAATATTGGCGTGAGTAGCCGTCCCCTTCTCCAGGCATCTTCCCCACCCAGGGATCGAACCCACGTCTCCTGCTCTGAAGGCAGGTTCTCTCTCACCTGAGCCACCAGGGAAGCCCAGCGCAGGGTATAAAAGCCTCTAATTCCCACCTTAAAGAGGAGGCGCGTATCAGCTGCTGTGCCTCTCAGTGCTTCTCCAGCAAGTCCCTCCCTGGGGCCCTGTAATTGCTTTAGCCAACCATTAACCCAGCCAGGAACTAACAGACAGTGTATTATTGTTTAAATAATGCATTTGCTTTGAATACACAATTACAGAGCTTGGATGCAGGATCATGAGAGCAGTATAATTCAGCACGGATCTTCAGCAGGCGGGTTGGGCTTCTTCAGTTCAGCTCAGTTCAGTCTCTCAGTCGCATCCAACTTTTGGCTACCCCATGGACTACAGCAAGCCACGCCTCCCTGTCCATCACCAACTCCCAGAGTTTGCTCAAACTCCTGTCCATTGAGTCGGTGATGCCATCCAACCATCTCATCTTCTAATATCCCCTTTTCCTCCTGCCTTCAATCTTGCTCAGCATCAGGGTCTTTTCTAATGAGTCAGTTCTTCGCATCAAGTGGCCAAAGTATTAGAGGTTCAACTTCAGCATCAGTCCTTCCAATGAATATTCAGGGTTGATTTCGTTTAAGATGGACTGGTTGGATCTCCTTGCAGTCCAAGGGACTCTCAAGTTTCTTCTCCAACACCACAGTTTGAAAGCACCAATTTTTCAGTGCTCAGCTTTCTTTATAGTCCAACTCTCACATTCATACATGATCACTGGAAAAACTATAGCTTTGACTAGATGGATCTTTGTCGGCAAAGTAATGTCTCTGCTTTTCAATATGCTCTCTAGATTGGTCGTAACTTTTCTTCCAAGGAGCAAGCATCTTTTAATTTCATGGCTGTAGTCTCCATTTGCAGTGATTTTGGAGCCCAAGAAAATAAAGTCTCTCACTGTTTCCATTGTTTCCCCATCTATTTCCCATGAAGTGATAGGACCCGATGCCATGATCTTAGTTTTCTGAACGTTGAGTTTCTTAGGGAGTGTCTTCACTGTTCAGGCAACATATGGTCCCTGAGCCTCTGGGAGGTGGGGTCTGAGGATCCGCAGAAAGAGAAGCTGTGTCTCCACCACCATCCCACCCTACCCCATCCCACCCCACCCCGGCTACCATCCAAGTAGCCACTGGTCAGAGGGTGGAGCTGGAGGAAGAGGAACAGGGAGGGTCATGTGGGAGAGGGCGGGGGCTCAGGTCAGCTCAGCCAGGTTACCGGAGTCCTGCCCTGGGCTCCGGGAGTGTCCAGAGTAAGGCTTTCAGATAGCTTAGAGCAGAAGGCTGGCTGACTCACACGGGGGCAGAGGTTCATCCAGAGCTGCAGCTCCTGACCGAGGAGGATGCCGGGTCACCTTCCGTCCGACGTGTCGCCTTAGGCCACAGGGATTCCCAGCTCAACTTTGGCCGCCACACAGGGCCCCCCGCGCAAGTCCTGCCCACGGGCCTGGCTGCCCCGGGAAGGCGGCACATCGCTCTCCGCGGACTTAGGCTGTTGAGGGGACGAGGTGCTGGAGGAAGGCCAGCGTCTCCTGTCTGAGGGGCACCAGCCAGCTAGGCGGTAGAGACCCGACCACCGGTGGGCCTGGAACCTGGGAACCTCAGCCCCGCTTCCCTTGCCTCCCCACGTTGCTCTGCGTGTGTGCGCTGATTTCAGTCCCCAAGCTGCCCTGCAGTCTGAAAATAACGGGGAGAAAGTGGCCGGCAGCGGTCCTGGCAGCGGGGGCAGCATGCTGCGCTGGGTGCCTGCCAGGGGGCTCTGCCTGCTGGTCTTCGAAGCGAAAATTAACCCCAAAGTCATTTTGAACATTTAAATAAGTATTTTTACCTTCTCAAAAGTTGCTGCTGCACCCTGCGTTAGAGGCAGCGCTCCTGTCTTAGCCTGGCACTTAGCCTTGTGCAGAAAATCATCCAGCTGAGGTCTGAGGATCACGCAGATGCTCTGAGGGTCGCCTGTGCAGAGGGTTCCAGGGGGAGCCCACGGGAAAGCACTCAGAGCACAGGGGCTCAGGGTCTGTGCCTCCGTCGTCTTCTCCTCTTTATGTCAGGCTCCAGAGCTGGAAGACAATGCAAAGTCTGTGAAGGGATTGTTAGCCACACTGAATGTCATGACTGTATCACCAATGATACACGGGCAGACAGGGGCGCGTGTGTGCGTGTATGTATGTGTTTACCTGATATGGACCCCAGAAGGGATGGTCATTTCCCTCAGGGTTGTCCAGCCCTATGACAGAGCTTGACTCTCCATTCAAGGCCCGCGTTCTAATCTTCTTCCTGAATGAAGAAAGGTGGATGGCATATCAGAGTTTGTTAGAGTTCCCCAGAGGAACGGAACCAATAGGATGGATCAATGCAGACTGATCGATCCACTGTTTGATTGATTATAGATACTAGGTTGATAGATAGACAAATTGTTCAGTCGCTCAGTCATGTTCCACTCTGCGACCCTGTGACCTGCAGCCCGCCAGGCTTCCCTGTCCTCCACTATCTCCTGGAGCTTGCTCAAACTCATGTCCATTGACTCTGTGATGCCATGCAACCGTCTCATCCTCTGTCGTCCCCTTCTCCTCCTGCCTTCAATCTTTCCCAGCATCAGGGTCTTTCCCAATGAGTCAGCTCTTCGCATCAGGTGGCCAAAGTATTAGAGTTCCAGCTTCAGCATCAGTCTCCTTTAGGATGGACTGGTTTGATCTCCTTGCAGTCCAAGGGACTCTCAAGAGTTTTCTCTAACACCACAGTTCAAAGGCATCAATTCTTTGGTGCTCAGCTTTCTTTATGGTCCAACTCTCACATCCATACATGACTACTGGAAAAACCATAGCTTTGACTAAATGGACCTTTCTTGATAAAGTAGTCTCTGCTTTTTAATATGTTGTCTAGTTTGGTCATAACTTTTCTTCCAAGGAGCAAGTGTCTTTTAATTTTGTGGCTGCAGTCACCATCTGCAGTGATTTTGGAGCCCAGAAAAATAAAATCTGTCACTGTTTCCTACATTTGTTCATCATGAAGTGATAGATACACAAATACATAGATGATAGATAGATAATAGATGATAGACAATAGTTCACGCAGATGCTCTGAGGGTCGCCTGTGCAGAGGGTTCCAGGGGGAGCCCACGGGAAAGCACTCAGAGCACAGGGGCTCAGGGTCTGTGCCTCCGTCGTCTTCTCCTCTTTATGTCAGGCTCCAGAGCTGGAAGACAATGCAAAGTCTGTGAAGGGATTGTTAGCCACACTGAATGTCATGACTGTATCACCAATGATACACGGGCAGACAGGGGCGCGTGTGTGCGTGTATGTATGTGTTTACCTGATATGGACCCCAGAAGGGATGGTCATTTCCCTCAGGGTTGTCCAGCCCTATGACAGAGCTTGACTCTCCATTCAAGGCCCGCGTTCTAATCTTCTTCCTGAATGAAGAAAGGTGGATGGCATATCAGAGTTTGTTAGAGTTCCCCAGAGGAACGGAACCAATAGGATGGATCAATGCAGACTGATCGATCCACTGTTTGATTGATTATAGATACTAGGTTGATAGATAGACAAATTGTTCAGTCGCTCAGTCATGTTCCACTCTGCGACCCTGTGACCTGCAGCCCGCCAGGCTTCCCTGTCCTCCACTATCTCCTGGAGCTTGCTCAAACTCATGTCCATTGACTCTGTGATGCCATGCAACCGTCTCATCCTCTGTCGTCCCCTTCTCCTCCTGCCTTCAATCTTTCCCAGCATCAGGGTCTTTCCCAATGAGTCAGCTCTTCGCATCAGGTGGCCAAAGTATTAGAGTTCCAGCTTCAGCATCAGTCTCCTTTAGGATGGACTGGTTTGATCTCCTTGCAGTCCAAGGGACTCTCAAGAGTTTTCTCTAACACCACAGTTCAAAGGCATCAATTCTTTGGTGCTCAGCTTTCTTTATGGTTTAACTCTCACATCCATACATGACTACTGGAAAAACCATAGCTTTGACTAAATGGACCTTTCTTGATAAAGTAGTCTCTGCTTTTTAATATGTTGTCTAGTTTGGTCATAACTTTTCTTCCAAGGAGCAAGTGTCTTTTAATTTTGTGGCTGCAGTCACCATCTGCAGTGATTTTGGAGCCCAGAAAAATAAAATCTGTCACTGTTTCCTACATTTGTTCATCATGAAGTGATAGATACACAAATACATAGATGATAGATAGATAATAGATGATAGACAATAGTCTACTAGCCAGCTTGCTAGACAGAGGTGCGGAATCGACTCACACGATGTGGAGGTGAGAGGCCGACCCGGGGCAGCCCCTGGTGTAGCCCCAGCCTGAGTCTGAAGGTCTGAGAACTGGGAAGGTCCACAGTGAAAATCCTAGTCCGAGTCCAGAGGGAGGAGAGAAGTGGCGTCCCAGCTGAAAGGCGGGCGGGAGACAGCACTCTCCCCTGCCCCGGCCTCTTTCTCCTCTCCAGGCCTTCAGCAGACTCACTGGAGGCTCCCACCCACACTGGGAGGCCCACCTGTGTATTCGGTCCGCTGATTCAAAGGCTGATCTCACGGGAAACGCCTTCACCGCCACGCCCAGAGTAACAATTGATCAAACCCAGGTGACACGCAGAGCCAGCCACTGCACGTGCTGCACTCACGCAGGTCCAACACCCAGCATACGGGTACACGCACCCCGAGCGCGCGATGCACAGGTGCAGAATGCTGCGTGACGGTCACGCTGTGCTTTGTAGTCACAGGGATGAAGGCCTGAAATACCAATGGATCTGAGCGGGCTTCTCTATTAGCCAGAGCAGCGACGTGTGTGGGTGTCTAAGCAGGAGCCAGAAGGTGCTTCTGAAGGAGAGAAAATCTGTCAGGAGCAGAGACTGGAAGCCTGGCTTCTCCCTGAGCGTCAAGGCTCAGCTGGCACTAGCGACAGCCTTGAGTCGGGCGGGCTTGTCTCACTTCACCCCCGTCTTCGTCCTTCACCTGCCTTCCGTCGCCTTGTCTCCATCCTGTTCTTCCCAGCTCATTCTTTTGTCTCTTGTTTTGAAAATATTTCCTAATAATAACTCCATAAGATTATTTTTAAAGAATTGCAAAACCATCTGAGCCATATTTAGTTCTTTGAATGTCACGCAGGCTGGGGGGCCCCTGACCCCTTTTGCATGCACTCCTGCATTCTTGCCTGGAGAATCCCACGGACAGAGGCGCCTGGAGAGCTGCAGTCCACGGGATCGCAGAGTCGGATACGACTGAGCCCGACCAAGGCGACGGCCCGGGCCCACTGTGGAGCCATCTACCCCCTCCTGGTTTTGAGAACTACCTATGTCAGCTCCCAAACGTCCACACAGCTTTGGCATTTCCAGTCTTTGTTTCCCTGTTCTGTTGTCTATTACCGAATCAATATGATGGGATATTACCATGGGCTTCCCACGTGGCGCTAGTGGTGAATAATTCACCTGCCAGCGCAGGAGACATAAGAGATGTGGGTTCGAAGCCTGGGTTGGGAAGATGCCCTGAAGAAGGGCATGGCAATCCACTGCAGTATTCCCTCCTGGAGAACCCCGTGGAGAGAAGAGCCTGGCGGGCTACAGTCCTGGAGTCGCAAAGACGCGGACACGACTGGGTGACTGCCACACATACGCCACGGGCATGAGTTCCCGTGCCTGTCAGGCCAGAGAACCGCAGAGCAAGCACCTGAAACAGTAGAGACGTGCTGTCCGAGTCCCCGAGGCCAGCAGCCCAGCCCAAGGGGCTGGCAGGGCCGAGCGGCGCTGAAGGCGTTTCCTGTCTCTTCCAGCTTCTGCTGGGGACTGGAAGCCTGGGAGTCCCTTGCCTTCATTTTCCCTGGGGCCCCCTCTGTGTGTGTGGGTGTGTGTGGGTGTCAGTGTGTGGGTGTGGGGATGTGGGGGTGTGTGTATGTGTGTGAATGGGTGTGTGGGGGGGTGTGTGGGGCTGTGGGTGCATGTATCTGTGTGTGTGGGTGTGGTTGTGGGTATGGTTGTGGGTGTGTGTGTGGCTGTGTATGGGTATGTGTGGGTGGGTGGGTGTGGGTG